>JAEMON010000004.1:30586167-30597768 GCA_030264115.1 Lygus lineolaris
GCAGACGTTTTTTCGAAGTAGCAAGACGTCCTTATGTTTTTGATTCTGGTCGGAACTGAACCTTTTCAGATCATCCTGGATCCGTATCTATGTGTGACAGAATCTTGTGTTTGCTGTCCCGGCCCTCCAGTAATAGCAATAGATCAGTAATTTTGTTTTTTATTCTCAATAATGAACCTTCGGGGAATTAGGAAGCAGAAAGAGGAATGGATGAGAACAAGCAGTTTTCAACAAAATCCTGAGAATGATGCCCAGACTTCGATCTTCGGTCACTTTGCGTGAATACTTAAAACCTTTTTGGTTAAAATTTGTTTCCAGTCAGGTAGAGCTAGGCATATCAATCCCGCGCAGGGTTGGAGGTCGTGTGGTACCCGATCCCGCTCGGGATCCCGCACTTTGCGGGATTCTACTGTCCCTAGTTTTCAAAATTAATATAAAAAAACTTCAGTTTTCCCTTTTGGTTTATTGTTTCCAATAATGAACCTTCAAAACCTCTGAATGGAACACGATTTTTTTAATCCCCCCTCGAAATTTGATGTGAATGAACGAATGAAATTTTAGCAAAATCGGTACCTACCGTGTGAATTTGATGTTTGGAGGATTTACTAGTTCGTGCATGAGCAGTAGCTGTCTAATATTAATCGAATCACAAGACAATTTGTTTTGCTCCTTCTAAGGCCTCACCCCCGTATTATGCCCTGAGAATTTAGTCAAAATCGGAAAACTATTGAGGAGTGGCAAGGATTCGCTGACACACAGACCAACGAGCAAACAAGAAACCAAAATTTTAAGGAAGGTCTGAAATGTAAAATGCGAGTGGAAAGTTTTTGGCAAAAAATTTATTGTCATCTCCCAAAACTGAAAACAATGCTTTCGCTGCCTTGGTAGACTCGGAAGCAAAAGTATTGTTATCCAGGTGAAACATACAACGTATTAAAATATTTGTCAAATCTATTTGCTGGTTAGAATTTTGTTCATTTTGTAGAAAGAAAGAAGAATGAATAAATGAAACGATTATTGATTCAAACTGTCAATCCAGCATCTTAATCCCGCGCCCAAATAAGCGCGGGATAGCCTTCCCTTAGATATAGCCAAAATACTTAAGTTTTCGAAATTCCGGAAACTACCTACACTAAAAGTTGGGGAAGGGGGGGGGGGCATAACACTGTGTGAAAACTGGGTATGTAAACTAGGTAGGTACTGTATATAAACGTGATGAAACGTGAACATATGGTGGGAAAATTCTCGTTCGTGTTGATGTTTGTCAGTTTGGAAAGATATCACGATCGTGAACTTTTTGTTAAAGTCAAGTAGCCACACTCGTTTGTCGGTCTTTCATTTTTCGTCGCCTTCTCCTTCCCCTTTCCTCCTTCATCATTTTACTGGGGGGGTGTTATTAACGAGTAGATATTCACTTGTAGCAGACGAGTAGTATAATGTTGTATTATATGGATGGTCAGTCCAGCTCAGTAAATAACAATAACCCAAAAAAAACCAAATAAATCACTTCTAATTGGAACTTAGTGCAGACCATAAAGTCAGATCCACCATCCCCTTGTGATGATTAGTGCCGTATAACCTTTTGGTTGTGCGTGAAGCAGGGACGATGTGGTTTTGTGCTACTGAAGAGTTGGGGTGGTAGGGGGAACAGCTATGCTGGTCCCCTCTGAGGAGAGTGCAACGTTGTAACCCTTGGCCTCTTGACTATAGGTTAAATCAAGTTTATCATGAAGGAGCCGTGTCACAAGTCCGGAAGAGTGTGGCTATCGCGTGGTTGTTCTGCCTATCAGTCCAGCTCAGTAAATAGTTTAGGTATGAAAAGATTAGGGACTCAGACGGACCAGAGCAGGCTCCATTACTAGGTATCGCAAAACATAACCTTCAAAGCTTAGTCTGGTGATTTTCAATGATAAAGCAGTAGTTGTGAAGGCTATGCCAATTCAATTATTCGAAGGAGCATAACCTACAGACTCCTAAAACCTGTTGGATACGAGAGGGCCCCCTCAGCCGGTAAGTACGAGTAAAAGAAAGCAAGTAGGCCTCACTATACCGCCCGCACCGCCAGCCGTAAGGAAGAACGTAAAAGTTAACCGAAGGGAGGAGTCCGTAAATAGACTGGGAAGAGGCGGCGATACTATCTCCGTCTAGTTCAGGTCCTTGATGATTCCACCCGCGTATAGAGCTGAATAAACTTCTCCAACGTATGAAATTTATAGGCAGAAGGAAGCGGACGGGACGCGGTATTTCGGAGAGAATCCAGACATGGGTTTGATCAGCATCAGGTGGAAACTAAAAGCAATGTTAGACTATCTGGAACTTTGTGGACTAATCCAGATAGGTACTTGCAAAGGGTGGAACTTTATTGGAAGAAATAACAAGGTTCAAGCAGGGCGTCGTGCAGCTGATGCTTCCGTGACTAACTTGTCTGTGATTAAGACAGCTGCTAAGTGCTGAGGTTTTATATGTTCGTTTTCCAATGCACCCTCCCAACTCAGAACGGTGAGGTTGTAGGGAGCCTTGAGAGATAATATCATAATAAATTTGTCATGTCCATAAGGCCGAGATGAAACTCAACCTGGAGTGGATTCTATCGTACAGTTACTCTAGCTAGATCACTATCGTAACAATACAATAAATTACCCCTTAATCCATGACAAGACGTTAGCAGGTAGTAAAGTCAAATCTCGGGAGCTAGAAGAAGCCTAACAATAGCATCAAGTAGGAACTCCATTTTAGTGCAAAGATTATTCCAGGCGAAACTTCATAAATCAAAATTTATCCTAATTTGGTTCTATGTGTGCCAGGTGAATTCATTACTAAACTGTCACAAAAGGTACAATCTCTCAACTCTCTGAGATGTTTTCAAATAATTCAATCATTACTAGTGTATGTACTGCATACTTACATAATATTCTTGAAATTGGAAATTGAAAATAGGCAGGTTTGTAGGGAGACCGGGGCAAGACGAATCAAAATATGTTCAAATTGAGTTTTCAGTCATATGACTTGTTGTATTATTAAGCATGGCATCTTAAACTACAACTAATCACCTACACTTACCACTCAGAAAATTTCCGGAAACGCCATTAAAAAGGTACCTACTTATTTCAAATCAATAAGTTGCTGTCACGTGGCTCATTTTGCCCCGGGTCCAGGGGCAAAATGTACCTGGGCCAAGATGAATCAACAATCAGTATTGTACAAAATATTTTATTTTCGTATAAAAAACGAGTATTTATCACATCTCTTCAAAATCGCATTTAGTAAATAGTAAAAAATTACATTAAGTACACTATGTACCTAACTAGACAGTTTTTTTCTCTCGCAGTCATTAAGATCTAGTAATTAGGTAGGTATAAATTAATTAATATTTATCATCCATAAAATAGCAATAATCATCTGTTATTACAAAAGAACCCTTTAGAAAGTACTAGAAAATTTTCAGTTAGGAAAAAATACCCAACCAAATTTGAAAAATGCCCAATTGAAATGATTTAAAATTCAGAATTAACTTAGTTAGGTACAAACAACGTATAAATTTCAACGATGTTGAGAAAATTAGTCAGGATTGAGCCAGAAGAGAAAAAACTCACGCCTAATAAATTTGTTTCGAGTCCTCACTGGACCCATCTTCAAGTATGGTTTACTTAAAGACAGCTCCAGTGAGGACTCAAAACGTCGTAAAGAGATTAATTAAATTTATTGAACGTGAGTTTTCTATCTTCTGGCTGAATCCTTACGACTAATCCCGTTGCATATGGAATCCCATAATCCCGAGCTGCTTCCCTCATCTTCGCTCCATTCTCTATATCCTGTATGACAGCTTTTATGATGAGAGGGGGTTGGGGGAGTACCTACCCCCAACCCCCCGGTATCCTAAGAATGTACAACCCATCGTTATAGCTTCATTTTATCTATAAATCCGCTAAAATAGGCGTTTTTAATAATTATTTTGATCTTTGGCTGCATTTTGTTTAGAATCCAACCCACAAATCACATACGATTAATGCTGCGTGCATTGACTCTATGATTTGCTACTACCTGCTGAAAGCATGTGATCCAGAGTGTATGATCCGTGGAGTGTTCGGGCTTTGATGTGTATGGTTTCCAGTTTCATTGTGTATTTTCCTAGACCTCGGAGTAGCTTCTCTTCGGAGGTAGAAAAAAGCGCGATTTTTTATGCATCTGCTGCAACTAAACAAAACTTGCTGTCTTCAGCCCCATCTTCATTTCAACCATGTCGCTGAAAAAACTCTGCTCGTTTGAAGGTTGTTTATTGCGTGTAACTCCTCAACAACGTCTGAGTTGAGGTCTGAGGATAGTAGAGGGGGGGGATAACCGATTTTCACCGCCTGCGCCTAGGTGGTCGGGCTAATGAGGGTTAAACAGGTAGCATCAGAGCTGGGAACCGAGCGACGAGACGTGTCCCCGCACAAAGACACTTGGATTAGAGCAACTCAGCAACGTGGCCACACTTTCTCGGACATACCTCCACTATACTATAGGCTTCATACAAAAAGTCAGTCTCCAGCCAGTATAAGCTAGAGCAGCGGTTCTACGAAAAGACATGTAAAGGGCTTAATTTGCAATAATAGTAAAGGTACCTACAAAAAAAAATCGCAAAAAAAAAAAACAAACAAAAAAACACAACACACCACACCGATCTTTTTTTGACATTTTATGTCTTTGCTTTGGCACATAAACTAAAAAAAGTCACGAAAAATTGCTCACGCTCCGGCACTTTAGATTTTTATTAACTCGAAAAGTGAAGGCTAGGTAGAAATCAATGAGGTACTACCGCAATGTTTTGAGGTAGGTACTACTCTCTCAGCTAAGTCGAAAATGGAGCTCCCAGATCAGCTGAGTCGAAAATGGAGCTCATTGAAATAATACTGCATCCAAACAAATTTGGTCGTATGGGGAACTGGGAACATTATTAATATTGACATAAAATGTCCCAATGTGTTGCAGACTCGTATGCAAGCATTTCTTCTCTCCTTACAATTGGTGTGTTTAGTTATAAAATCGCTGAATAATGTAACAAAAATGTGACTGACAATATTGATGACTTAGAAACAATTTGTGAATGATGATTTTAACATCTTCAGTTCTGGAGCCCAGATTGTGACATCCCTACCACTCTGACGGCTTAAGCGCCCCTCCGTTTTTGTGAAAAATCGCACAAGGGTCAGCCTATAGGTCATGAGAGATGAGACCGGTTTGGCTGCTTTAGAAAATAAATCGAGAATCTTGAAATTACTCACAAAAATCGAAATACATACATAGTGTAAGCACTACTATGAAAGCCGTCATTAGGTGACAATATTATTGTTTCTATAATCAGTGATATGCATAATATTATATCGCATTACTAAATGTATTAAGTATCATGTTGACATTACGTTTTTTACATTATAATCATTCAAAAATGCTGTGCTCATATATTTGTTGAAGCAATTATATGATGTATAATATTGATGTAGTATTAATAACTAAACTGCTGAACTGAATCCCATCGTCAATGCGCTTTTCAGGTATGAAATAAACTGAGCATCTTGCTCGTTCCACCCCTCTTTCTCTAAACTTGCTGAGGACAACCAACTCCATTTCCTTTCATTTTGTGCGTAGGGGACCGGTTTGGTCAAATCGATGGTAATATTATAATTTTCACCCATCCCAATCCAGTTTTAAGCCCAGGAGGTTTTACGGTTCATGACCTCAATCGCCACTACATTCGTCAATATATTTTTGGAAGTGTGGCCTCACTATGAATTCGACGTGCAGTGCGTTAAATATTATATCTCTTCGGTATTATAATCAACAATTTTTAGGAGGGTGAAAATGGTGCCTGAAAAGTGAATTATGCCAAATCCAGGAATTTGCCTGTTTTCACAAACGCCCATTCTGATAATTCTGCTTGTTAATGTTTGCCCGGTAGCTAAAAACTATGCCAAACCCTCAACTTTCCAACGGTGTGGTTATTATTTACTATACTGTAAAAAGAAAATCACTTTTGAATGCAAAAAACTTGAGTTTTTCGAGGAAATCGAGTGTTATAGCGTGTTATACGACTACCCTCGACTTGACCATGACTAGAGGAGGTATCATCTTCGACATAATTGTTCACGCTGAATTGAATGGTGATCTTGATTTTTCGATTTAAAACAATATTGGATTTTTGGACATGCCAGCACCTCTGACCCATTTGTTGTCAAGTTCTATGTGTTTATACGGTTTTTTGAATTTTCCTGAATAATTATTATTGCCTAGATTCACCACTAGCTCCCCTATAACACTCGATTTCCTCGGAATATTCATGTTTTTCGCATTCAATAGTGATTTTCTTCCATAATTTGTAGAGTAAAAAAAAAAGTTGGAAAGCTGAGGTTTCCGCGCAGTCTTTAGCTTACGGGCCAGAATTAACAAGCAGAAAACGGGCGATTTCCCGGATTTGTCAAAATTCACCTTTCAGGCACCATTTTCACCATCAAGGATTCAATAAAAACACCAGGATATACTTTCGGTTGGAAATCGACCAGGAGAAATTTTCTGTAGAATCGATTCCTTGAGTTTTGGCAGTCGAGCTTGATACACTCTGTAGTTGACATGACTCGTGTAGCCCACCACTAAGGGCTAGGTAGGTATGATCTAGCGTTTTAATTATGATCAACGCATCGGGTCATCGGCTTTTAATTCCATACGTTCGGACATCGTGAGAAACTCCATCGGTGGGAGCCTCCGGACCCAGTGGGAGGTAGGAAAAAGGTGGGGCGCACCAGAAGGGCGTCCGAAACGTTAAAAAATTTAAATGAGGCTAATCTGAGATAATTCAATTATGCACCGATAGAGTAAATGAGCTGGTGCAAGATGAATCGTCGGACCGGACCCGGAGGCCGGGGGAAGACGGGACCTTCTCTTCAAAGAAGATTCCCAATTAAAATGACTCACTCCAAACAATGTAACGCCTACTCCGCTGAATTAGCATTTATCCCTAACCGGTGGTGTTCCCTACCCCTGCCTTCCCTCTTTTTCCAAACAAAAACAAAAGACCGTAGGAAATTAAGTGATACAGGCGATTAACCCTTTACGTCCCACCGTATAAGGACCTCAGCGGCGTTTGATCACCGGTATTTTAAAACAGACGGGATTTCGGTTGTTCCTTTTTGCCTTCCGTACGGCCTACATACTACCCGCTGTGATGGTGGACGAACAGTTAATTTGGGATCTGGACCTCTAGTTATCCTCAAAGTAGTATACAAGGTACAACCGTCCCGGATTTTCCTGGACTGCACATTTTTTTCTGTCCTAATGTCTCTTGTCCCGCAAATCCCGAGACTCAATTTGTACATAAATTCGATGTAACAACTAAATACGCATACAATACTATACATCCTTTGCACAATGTCCATGATGATGATAAGGAAGCTCATCTCTTCTTTTGATTCTGATGTACGTCGTGCGACGTACTTGTACCAGGGAATTACTTCTTAGGCCCTTGAAATACACCATTTATGTACAGTGGTGGTGTTGTACAATAGAGCACATATCCTACCTATGAAGGACGGACGTGTTTCGGTGAAAAAAATTATTTTAAAGGATTAAATTTTAATCCTAATCCTAAATTTTTCGAAAAAAAAATTACAAAATAATTTTTTCCACATGATAGAATCATTCAACTTGAAACAAGCTCAAAAAAATTGAAAATTTAAAATTGATCAAAATTTGAAAACTTGAGAATGGATTTACTTTTCAGGCGATTGCAGCCCCATCTCTTATCACAGAATCTCACTAGAACCCCCTCCGCATTAGCAATTTATTTTATAGTCGGATTTATTTTATAGTCCTATTTTGAATGAAATATTCAGAATAAACTAAACTACTTTCCTCATAAAGAACGTTGATCGCAATTTCCTACTAAGCGCTACATTCCAAAAAACGTTCTTATGAAACAACCAAATAAGCGAAAACAGGAGGAGATGAATATATATCTGCATAATATATATATTTTCATGGAACAACTGTGGGCTGTGAACGTGACAAAAAAATAATATGTGAGAAATCGGAGTTTGGTTGGATTGTTTTCATAACTTTCTTGTAGCATTCTTCTGTTTAGCAAAGACCTGTTAAGCGGCTGTTGGACTTTTTCGTTCACTTAATTGGATCTACATGTGCCAAAAGTGACAACAAAATTGTTATCAAAAAATTAAACTTTTTGGCAAGGCCAATAAGACACTTTTTGTAACAAGTCTTAGAATTGGGCTATAAACTTTTCATCGTATTTTGGATTTCAAACTCAGTAAACTCTGGCAATATTTGATGTGATGAATTCAATGCAGTAAAAGTGATGGTATTCCCTCTTAAATACGGCGTCAGACTTTACAGATTTAAATTCACTGCTGACGTACAACTAACAGTTTACGTTTATACGCTAGCGCCCTGCTTTTTGAGTGCTTCCTTTATAAATCTAGCCTCTCCACAGATCTCCCAGTTTGCGAACAATCGCTGTAAATGTCTGGTCTATTTTTTCGCTCTTTAAAAGAAATACACAGCGGTGCGAAGCAAATCAAACTGTTGCCCTATGATGTAATTGGCAGCAATTCAATGCCTCGGGAAAAAATTAAAAGTGGGTTTTTTGAAGAAGCTTTGTGTCCACGTGTTGATACTAGAAAACCTCTCTAGGGTTTCTCAGACTCAACAAAAGGTTTGAAGTAAATTTAAAGTATCCAGTGACGATGGTTGGCGCTGGCCTTCTAAAGCCATTAGAAGAATTTAGTCTCCCGTTACGGAGAAATGATGTGTAGGTTGGTAGATGCATGTAAAATAGGAATTAGGAAGCGAACTAACGTCTGTCAGTGGAAGAGGAAGCGTGTGTGGGACTGAGCAGACCTAAGCCCTTCAAGATTTCATTTTCTTGAACTGCAGTTAATTTTGGGTTGATTGACGACACAAGGAAGCAAAATATGATCCAATCGTACTATTTAGTGAAATATCAGAATGGCCAATCTTGATCGTAATTGTGGATTCAGTTATTAGATAGACTAATATTTTACAAAGCGATTTTCAGGTATCTTATCCTTGTGACGGTAATAGGTAAATTACTGCGGATAGTTACTTTAAATACTCTTGATTGAAATGTTGTCTTGTAAATTACTGCGGATAGTTACTTTAAATACTCTTGATTGAAATTTTCACAAAAAAATCTTCATGATGTCAAAAATTACGCTCACTCCACATAAAAAGAGTTTGGAAGTTTCTCTCAGACCTTCTGATAAACAAATTTCAAGTGACAAGTAGTTTCAAGACAATGGTGGTTTAAAAAAGTTGCTTTTAAAAGTATATGGCTAATAATTACGGGTCTGCCAATAAGTGGGCCCTAAAGGTCCCTTCCTCGGTATAAAATTGATACTTCGATATACATATAAACGAAAGTTATAAATAGGAAATAACCATGATCGTCGCTCGTTCATTATTCACCTACTGGCTGTATTCCCTATAGTATGTCATCTTCCGGCGATTTTTCCGTTTGGGGGGGCACTGTGATGACACTATCGTTCTGTTTCGGGGGAGGCCTCTTGACTCGATACCCTTCCCGGTTATTTTTCATTCGATCTTCGGAAAATTCTTTTTTGGGTTGATTTTCGAGGTCTGAATCTTCGTCGGAGTGAGCATAGGCTGGCGAGGGTTGAGATCGTTCTCCTTTCTATAAGAAAAGATGACAAAGGATAATAATATGAAAAATATGTCAAGTTGGTTGGGCAGCTTAGCTTCCTCACTTTTGTTACATGGACGTATTGAAAAATTTACTGTGACAACAAGTATGAGGTTGCTTTGATGTTGATTTATGGAGGTACAATGAGCTTTGTGTTGTATTATTCTTCCTCAGATTCTATTTCTATTGTCTTGATCATGATCATGCCAGACATAGTTGGTCTCATAGCAACAAGGAGAGTTTGATAACGTTACGAGTCCGATATAAGACGTCTGCAGAAATGGAGATGAACATCGTTCACTTTCAGAAAATCATGTTTCCCGAAAAATCACGTTTTTTGGCACTTTTTACGTTCCCTTTTCTCTGGTTCTTCTCAACCGAGCCTCAATTTTTCTCTTCAAAATAATGTACATCGATACCTCATAAACCAATGCTGCCATGGGTTTCGCGTATTTTTCACAAAAACATTATTGAAATGCTGTCCGTGTCCTAGGCTTAGAAGCCTGAATTTGGAAGTTTTTTCATCAACCTTAGCATTTTTCCATTTCATAGTACCGGGATACCCATGGCAACGTTTTTAGAGAACTACGTGCTTGTCAATATAGAACAACGATCAAGCCAAAAAGGTTTAGTACAGCCCGAGAAAAAGGAACCGAAGATGACCCTTTAAAAAAAAATAGTATTTCAAAATTTGACCCTCCCCTTAAGGGTTAAACGAAAAATGAGTGTGAATCGTAAATCTTTCCGAGGAGGCCGAATCCTCGTTCAAATATCAGCTGATAAAATGCAACTTTTTCTGGTTTCCACTGGATGAAGTTTCTCTTTTTAGGTACTTTTATAACCTTCCTTACGTTATTAAAGGACCTACAACTCTCGGATGATAATAATAAAGGAGAGTCTCAATGCAGCGCCTGGGTTGTCGCGGACCACGCGCTCCTGGCGGCAACTTGTGTAACGAAACCCTTCCTGGCTGTTTCTTATCTCTTATCGAACCACAAATGTCAACCACCGTGATTAATAAGAAGTTAGGTACTCGTGACTGTGTGAATATTATAATTTATTATAGTTCGATAGATTCATAGTATTCAAACATTCATAAAAAAAAACTCTGGTTTGCCAGTCATGAAAACAACGATGGGAACAACAACGAACTTGACTAATAGAGATAGAAATTTATGGAGACTGATTTATGCCAAAAATATACTGATGTACCTACCTAGTTGTAGTTGATATTATGATGTTATTTTTCATTGGTATTCATATACCAGTACAATTAATGTGACAAAACTCGTGTGATCAAAAAACAAAACTTTTTAAAATGTTAAATTTTTTCATATTCAAAAATCATTTTCACTTACTGTGATGAAACCTACGTGATAATATTGAAAACATTTTTAGAATTGAGATTGAATAATTTTCGTTACCTGTTAAAATTATATTTTATGTTTGACTACAAATTATTTTTTATTTGGTTGTCAGCCTCTGAAAACCGCTTCTACTGTTGATATTATGATGTTTTTGTTTTGTTTTGTTTTTTTCATGTATTCTTTCATGCTGAATGATTGCAACTGGTCCCAGCCCGATCGGAAATCATCCAGGGTCGTTATCTTTGAAAATTCGCTCTTATAGCCATGCTGCAGGATTGAATAATTTTTTTCTTTTTTAATTGGGAGTCCGAGTCAGAAATTGAACATCGATTCTTTGGAACACACTAGGAAGTTGACCATCGACTGATTGGAAGCATTTCACTGTGAAAATCGTGAAGAGTAAAAATACATGAAAATTCTGTTCATTGGAGGGTATTGGGTTAGGGTTTCGTTACACAAGTTGCCGCCAGGAGCGCTTGGTCCGCGACAACCCGGCCGCTGCATTGAGACTCTCCTTAAGGCGAA
>JAEMON010000004.1:30615645-30632996 GCA_030264115.1 Lygus lineolaris
GTTGGATGTCACGGATACCAGCGATTATAATAAAACCGATATTAGGTATTATTACCGATAGTATTACCTACCATCCTTGGCCACTATCTATCTGAACTTGTTTGAATGCATCAGGAAGAGAATGCCGTCCTAAGTTGTGATGCTCATTCGAATTGATTGATTGAAAAAGAACGATTTTACATTTACGATTTTACCTTTACGATTTTACCGTTTTGACATAAAAATGTTGCCCGTTAAAAAAAAAGATTTTTGCGATAATAACAGATTTAGGTAAATATGAAGATTGGTAAATTCCTACCTATCTGCATAATTTTGTGAGGTATTCGTAGTCCAATAATATAGCTTGTAAATGTATTTTTTTATTGGGAAGGGGGAGGTACTGAATCTTACAGGGATTAAATTTCACATCAAACAACTATAAAATAAAATAATGATCAAATGTTGTTAGTGAAGTTCAAAAATCCCTCTTCAGACTCTATCCCGCACCAGCAGCTCTGAGAGCTCTTAAAAAAAAACCAAGGAGTTGTCAGCACTACTTGCCACACAAGTAGTAAGGTGCCTAAAGACTCTGGAATATTAGAACGCTAGGTAGTGATTCTAGTGTCTTTAAAGGTGCCTTATCACTCGTGTAACCACTGGTAACATGGAAGAACAAATAAGTTCCAGGCATGCAGCATGAGTTGATGAGCGAATTTTCAAAGAATAATGTCAACCGATTTGGTGGGTGGTTCTTACAAGAAATTTCACGCTGATTCAGAATATACCATAATTTATGTTCCTATGTTCAAGATGGTAATTTACACCAAAAACCACAAAAAACACGTTTTTTTGCGATTTTTGACTCTAAATTTTCAAAATTTGACCCCTGGTAGTACTCCAACAATTCTGGCCAACAAACTCATCCTTTCTTTTGATAATATTGACTTTAAAATTTTTTTTTTGGATTTTTTATCTCCATTCCAGGGTCAGATATCGTCTGGAGTGACACGCACACACAGGAAAAAGTGGTAAATTCCAGGAATCGTTTTAGAATGGTCGGAAACGGATTCCCATGAAGAAAATTTCGAAAAATTTGCATATACTAAAATTTTGAAGCCGTTGCAATAGCTTCATTTTCTTCGAAAATTCGCTAGAGTAGAGAAATATTTCTCCACTCCCTTAGCGGAGTATAGCGGAGGGTAGCTTGTCCGCCTCTCATACATGAGAGATCCCTGTTCGAGTCCATCCTCTTTTTCACACTTTTTTCACCTTTTACTGGCTTTTTGGGTTTGAGTGTACTGGTGCGGGTCCAGTCAATGTTTTGTTCGATTTGTTAGAAATTGGGAAAATATGATTAGGGGTGTCCGGAGTGGTTAGTTACTCACCTTATAGTCGTGTTGCGAGATCGATGTGCCTTGGAGTGTCACACGTTCCTTCTTGCCGTTCATTCATTTTCTGAAACTCAATAAGAATTTTAATTCAACATAATCTATCTAACTACTCTTCTTGAATGCACAATGCACAACACACACACAACACACATGCTAAACACACACACACATGCTAAACGATGTATACATACAACGATACATGCTAAATGTGTGTACCTATCTATGGATCTTTGTTCCATTTCGACAACCACTCGTTAGATTGATGCTCTTTAAACTTGGCATGATGGACCCTCTATCCTGTGCTTATTGGCCTTGTTTTACGTACACTCCTGAGGTAATCCCGTCAGCACAGCCGCCTGCATAATGCAAGTATTTCGTTTTCGTAAAAGCGGTTCCAGAAATGTAACGCATAGCATCACCCACTTGGCTTCTGTCTTGATTGAGGCTACAAAAAAGAGTGAGACGTGGAGACCACCATGCAGGCTAAAATAGGTGGTGGGCAGAACCCCACTCAAAATCCCATACAAGAACGATCCGGAGTAGTGGGGGTAAAACAAAAAAAAAAAAAGAATTCGAGTTGGAGGAAAGATAAATTATTGAGTAAATGGTAGAAAAGTGATGTGGAAGGCGTAATGCTCAGGTTTTTAGGGCTCCTTTTCGGACCTCTGTCGGAATGGAAGTAGCCGTGTTGGGGAATGCTTTGAGAAGCGATAATAATAAGGTGTACCCCCTTCCCTAGTCCAGGCCCATCTAATGGGACAGAACAGCGGGGAGACACCATCATCCACCCACCTGGTACAATTGTCACGACCTTAACTTCCGACAAAGGTAGAGAAAAGCTTCCCTTCCCTTGAAAAGATAGGACTAGAGAGGGAGGAGGTTTAAAAAAAAAAATATTGAGAACTCTGGGAACCCGGAGTCGCATGTTTCTTTCCACTGGAGGTTTGGAAGGCAGATACGTGGGTCGTCGAAGGGGGTTGAGGTTTGCACTAGTCGAAACTGGACTTCTTGAAAGGAATCGAGCACCTTGACGATCCTTGTGTTCTATTCTAGTATCGAAAGTATTGTTATTCAGGGTATTCTCAGAAAATACGCTTGGTATTCCGCCTCACGTAGGTAATTCTTAGGTGGGCGCTAAACCACATAAGTATCTATATGAGTGGTACCTCAAGATACCTTA
Source organism: Lygus lineolaris (assembly GCA_030264115.1). Lineage (NCBI taxonomy): Eukaryota > Metazoa > Arthropoda > Insecta > Hemiptera > Miridae > Lygus > Lygus lineolaris. The sequence goes on from JAEMON010000004.1 coordinate 30,618,196, forward strand.
GTTCACCAAGAAGGTACACCCTGCTAAGTAATCGTACCTTGACGTGTTAAGCTCGACTTAACATTTCCAATTCTTCAGGGCCCATCTCTTTACGAACTCGACCTTATACAGGTTCAAGCTGATGCATATTGATGAAATAACTATAATAATTGGCATAGACCAACATCGACCTTTCAATCTAGATACGAATCTAATTTGAGAAACAGATCCCGATAATGCAGACCAATTTTGTATTACAGTATTGTGGACACTGGAGCATCCTATTTATACACTTATGTTGACTGATGCGAAGTTCCAAATCACATCGTAGAAGATTGGAAGACCATTCTTCTCAACCCTCAAATCCATACACTCCCTTATTGACCTTACTCTAGCCAATTTCCCGCTTTCTTGCCCTGAAATCGACTGATGATTTACGATTGTCGATTACTAGCAGTCGCAGTGTTTTTGATGCCGGTATATCACCGACTGCTTTTATTGATAAATAACAACTCCCCTTAAGCCAGCAAATCGCACTGATAAACCATTGAATTGATTCATCCTATTACTCAGGGTTTCTTCATTTTCTTTGTGGAGATCAAGCTTCATAGGAGGGGGAGGCCTCCCCCTGGGTGACTTCAGTAGTCCTTTTAGATTTCCACTTTGAATGGAACACTTTTAAGTACTTAAGTGGAAATCTGAAAGATGTAAGTTACATCCATGAATGTACAAGTGATGTTACCTATGTAACCATGTTACCTGATGCAATGTTCCCCTCAACTAGTCTTGTAATTTGTGTTTTCTGGTTTTGTTTTTTTGTGTATTTTGGAGGAAGGGAGATGTAATGGATCCGCCACAAACTGGCTCATCTTTTTATAACATTGACTTATCATGCAAAACTTTAAACATTTCTAAATAACGAACGCAGGTGACGATTCAGTTACGTACTAGGCATGCGGATGACGTCACGCTTGGCCACTAAAGATGTCGTCACGCTCCACCACCAAAATGACGTCACGCTCCGCCATCAAAATGACGTCACGCTCCGCCATATTGCCTCCCAAGCGATAATGTGTTTAAGTGTCAAGTGCATATCTACCACCTGGTGCTATACATACCCGGATATACCAAGTGGTATGCACTTGGCGGACCCGCCCATGGATGGGCAACAAAACGCCTGATCACTTGAGAAACAATACGGCGGAATGAGAGAGTTGTAGGGTGTTTTGCTCTTTGGTGGTGAAGCGTGACGTCATCCCGCATACCTGTATCGAAAATATGTCTCCTCCGTTTATCGAATTTGGAGCCACTCATTGTAATGTGCTCCAAGTCTTCCACCAGATGTCTTGCAGAAGCAGAAGACGCTAGTTAGCCATCCCATCAGTAACATAAGTATCTAACGGTATAGAAAAAATGTCAGATCTTCCAGAACAAATCATAAATTTGATTTTAAGTAATTTGCCTATGATGATTTGCCTGTGAATGATTCTGACCGAAGAGTTCACTGTCCCTTCTACTTTTGCAATTTCATAAGCAACCACAAATTATAGTAACAACGTACACCAACGTACACAACCAGGTACGTAGCTGCAGGGAACGTTATTGCCCCCAGATCTAGGTTGACGCTAACGACACATAGCCCAGGTTTATTGTACACACACTTCATAGAGCTCTACATAGTCAAATGAAACAACCCCAAAAATATTCCAGGCCTAATTATAGGTAAGCAACAGATTCTAACCTGGCTGGTGAAACTGGGGTATCTGGCTGCTAGGCACTGCTAAGCAGTTGGATAATCACAGCTATGTAGAAACTAAGTTGGTACGGAAACTATTTCATTTATTGTAATTACGTAATTTTAGGATGTAGGATAGTGTTATTTCTTTCAGATTTTGTAAGATGTTAGTGTGGCGCAAATGTGGTGCTAGTAATTAGACTAGCAAAAAATAATAAATAAATAAATAAAAATGTGACTGTTGGGGAACCACGCAATTTTGTAGGAAGTACGTTGTAGTTGTGAAGTTTCCATTAGATTCAGTAATATACATGTACATTGTACCCCGTGTACTCGACAGTAGTACAAGCCATGAACTGCTAAATGTGTGCGACATTCCTAGACCTTACCTTGCAACACGGGCCAAGCCTAACGCAAAGTACATCAGCTAGGAATGTCGTACAAAATTTCATTTAATACCATGCCCTCAGTTTTTAGTTGAAACAAAATCCTGTATCCTTGATTGAATTAAATTTTATTGAACCCTACCTATTACAACAACAAAAATACTTACCTGAAACTTGTTTCTGCAACAGAGTTTTCTGATAGTAGGTAGTCAAAATACAGCAGTTGGGAAAATTATTTCAATTATCCTTGATATTTAGATCAATGTGGATCGTCCAAGTCAGCCTTGATTACTTTCATCCCACTTCAACCCTTCAAGAAAACACCTTTCGAAAATCTTTCTTCCTAAAGGTTTACATTGAAATAAAAAGGTGGATGAGTCTGAGGCGCAATTATTACAAAAAATATCTTTTATGACGATTGCAGGGGAGTGGGCAAAAAGAAACGTCGGGATCGTAAACCGGGTGTGTGTTTTGGGACCCTCGGAGCTGCGTGAGGGCGCCTAATTGTTGTGACGGACTTGGGGAGGGGTAATGACAGGCCGGCCACCACCACCTTGTTTACCGGCGAGCATAAATATTAGTTTTTTTAAGTAACAAGTTAATTGTGTGAGAGAGTTGGTAGTGGGGGAAATACGTCCTGCCTAATGATCAGTGACTGCTCTCGTGGTGACTGGGTATCTTAATGTAGGTAGGTAACTCCTAAACGACTGTTACGTGTGATCAGACTTCCTAATATCGTCTTATTCCTTAGGTATCTAAAAACTATCCATGCAAAGAAGGTGTAAATTAGAATAATAGTGATTATGCTCTCGAAAAATATGCCCTTCTTCTCCGTTTCATGCTGTTGAGTAACCCGTACGATTCCTGAAAATTTAGTTCAATAGTTCCTCAGATTGGCCTGTGACAACGATTACATGTTTAAGCCCCATTAGCTCCTATCATCTCGAGCCCAACCCCCAACTACTACCCAAATTTGAGTGAAGTCGAGGATGTATTGAAGGATTGAAGATATGGATCACAATATTGCGGGGCCATAACCAGGTGTCACTGATTGGTATTATAAGTACATACAATCAAATGTTTTACAATTCATGATACGTAGATTCCAAAAATCCGTAAAAATAATTAAGGAAAAAACCGTCAGTCCGTCGTAGACCATCTGGTTGGGTCCCGAAGCTTGGCATTACCTTCAGTCGTCTCTAAGGGGTAGAAAATCGGGGATGAAATTTTCCAAACGCCCTAGCTGGAAAACTTTTAATAGGAAGGATAGTTTTTCTTTTTATTTCAAATAGATCTAAATTTTTAGCGTCAATGAGACCAACCTGTTTCCAACCATCTGTGGAGCGCTGTCTGAGGACCAACCTGTTTCCTGTAAGGACTTTCAAGGGGCCAAGGGAGTGAGCCCAGAATTTCCTCAGAAATGCCTAAATCTCGGCTACCGAAAAGTTTATAGGAACTCTTACTATAACATTATTGCTGCATAGGACCAATAAGTTTAAAAAACGTATACCCTCTTCCTCACCGCCTCCCCTACCAATTTTAGAGTTGCACAGTTTTTTTCATTTTTCTGAGCCAATTTTTAACGGATTTTGATGCGGTTGGCGACATTATTCCTACTTTATTATTCTCTAAGGGGATGAGGTGTCTTTAGGCCAATTTGAATTTTACGAAAGGTCGGGAAAAATTCAAACTTACGAAAGTAAAATTATACATAGAGAATTGAATAACATGAAGAATAGGTATCGTATACATCGGTTCCTTGGCCCCTTAAGGGTTGAACGGGAAAAGAGCAGAAACACGAGTGTGAAATTGCAAGTCTTTCTGCGTTCGCCGAATCTCCATCCAAAGATCAGTTGATTAAACAAATGCAACTTTCTTTCTTTTCATCGAATCGAGTTTATAAACTTCCTAGTTAGGCAGGTACCGATTTTCGTTATGAAGGACCAACAAATCTCGGATGATAATGTATGTCGCTATGTACCTACTTACTACGAGTATCATAATCATCGATATTTTTCAGGTAGGTAACTCATTGATTGATATATATATAGACAAATAGTAAACTGATCTCTTGAGTAAATAGCATTTTACAATCGTCGAAGGATAAACGCAAAATTGGACAGATTTAATCTCCTCGCATAATCACTAAAAGTTGATTCCTGACGCTTTCGTTCCAGTTTTGGCAGTACATTTGACCCATCTGGTGGCGCTTTTATCATATCCTACTAATTTGAGTTTGATGGTCCATTTTCAAAGGAGTTTGCTTAGGTGCTTTCGTTCTGCACCCATAAAATCACACGGTTTGGTCACGAAACTTGAATAGCTTGCAGTGCGAACGACAGTTTTGTTCCAAGGCTTAAAAACTTTCGATCGGACCCAGTTATAGGTGAAGCTTTGGCAAATCCCCAATTATTGTGCAAAAAAGATTTCTACTCGTATCGCATCTAATATTAACGCCTTGGACAGAGGGCGCCTCCGTTTCCTCTGACGAAAGGCGTATTGTGATTTATTCCTCAAATCCGAAATAGACCGAAAGACTCACCGGATCGCGAGGTGTTTGGAAAACTGCGGTTCTCAATGACGAATGAACTTCCGAAACTTTTCGCACATCCTGTCGAATGAACATTTCTGGCTTCAAACCTCACTCGTCGATGAAAATCTGGGATTCCCGGCTCATCCCACGTCGATTAGCAAACGATCTATTTCGTACTTCGTTCTGAGAAAAAATAGAACTCCTGATGATTAATTTCCAATTTTTTCCTCAACGAACATGTTGGTTTTTTTAGCACTATCAGAGATGTTAATCCAAATGAGTCATTTTATATCCCTTTTTGCAACAGCAATCACTAGATTTTAAAAAATCCTGCATTTAGAGTAACTACGAGTATTACGACTAAGAATATATACACAAGTTTTTCGAAGAAGGAACCTTAGTAAAAAGCGTGTCTTTGTCGGCTGGCGCGCCATCCGATCGGTCTCCCAGCCGGAACTCTGCATTAATAAATGGGCCACCTGGGGGCCCCTTCCCTCCCGGGTATCAGGAAAATACTCATTAACTATGAATAGGTGAAATGTTCAGAAAACAGTAGCTGAATGCAGCGAAGCCTCCTCTCTCACCTCTTGCGGTTACCAACTCCTAATAATGGGGAGGGGTTTCTAAACGAATTGACTCGTTTTTTTCTCTCTCTCTCTAAGGAAATTATTAAAGCAAGTTGAATTGAAGATAGTCTACAATCTAAGCTAGGATCTAGGTTACATCACATGACAGTCACAGGCAACTGGTAAATTCTTTCTGAGGGTGTATGCCACACCGATATCATTTACAAATCTATATTCATGAGATCGTATACGTAATTTATATGCCTATGTATCACACTTCCACATTATTTTGATCCAATCCACCTTTGAAACTAGGTGAATATATCAATATCTAAGAATCAATTCAATTTTGAAATGATTCTTAGTCCAATAATATCATTTATAATTCCTCTTACGAGTATATAATTATATTGTCAACTACAACTCTCATCTCTTGTGTACAAATATAAATCGTTGATTGTTGGGTGCCATTTTCTCAATTTTTCTCTGACCATCTGTTTCTTTGCACGCCTCAGGGGTGTTTTGAAAACTAATGAAAATGATGGGATGAGTTTGGTTATGATCATTTTACCTTTAGAATTTATAATCGTTCAAATTACTTCCCGAGAGGAGCTTGGGTTGGCCACAACGGCGACTGCACCAATCTTAATAATATAAAAATGAATCCCTATTTCCCTTGGTCACGCCATAACTTGAAAATGAGTGCATAATTCAGGACAGTAAAATTGGAAATAGAAGAAGAAGAAGAGTGCATAATTGAATTTTTTTTTTTTTGTGTGCGGTAATGTCAGGACAAGGGTCTTATAAAAGAAAATCCAACCTATAAAGGCTCTGTCCCACAGTCACGCGAGCGAAGCGAGCGTTTGGGATGTGGACAGTCAACCGGGAGCTAAGGGCTAACCGGCTAGTCTATTATAATGGATAGTTTTGGATCTTATTTAGGTGTATCTCATCTATTATAAATACGTACAGTGGAATCTCCCTATAGTGAACCATTTTTTGCGCACTAATTTGTTACTACTGAAGCATTGTTGACCTATAGACAGAGCTGTGTTTGAACCTTGTACTCATCAACCACAAATAAACATCTGAGGGAAAAAACGAAGACCCAGTCTGTTCACTACTCGGAGAAAATGAATGCAAAGAGGGACCACTCCTATGATTGTCCATGTCCATTATTTAGAAGGAGAAAATCCATTAGTTTATACGGAATTCTTTCGGAGACCTCATAATCTGTCCACTATTGGGGGGAGTACACTATTATATTGAGCGGTGTGCACTAACGAACGTCTCGCTGAACTTATGTGTACAGGTGATCTTCAGATTCATTTTGAAACAAAAATCGTAGGTAAGCTAAAGAGAACGAGGGAGGTATTTTGCAGCTGCAATGGAAGTGAGACTTGAACACTTCATCTTATCGGTCCGCTTAGCAATTCGATTCTCTCTTCGTTTCGCTTGGTCTCTCATCTCGACTACAGTGTGAATGCTGCGCCACTTGCATCGCCGGCTGCTTCAAATGTTCACTCACAATTCCGACTCAGGAGTGTTCACATTCAATGGTGTCTTTACTATACATCCGCAGGTGCTGATGTATTCATATGCTCAGAGGTTGGTACATTTTACTAGGAGGTTATGCTGATCTAGTTTCAGGCAGGATGAATAATATTGATAATATGCGGTTCGTGTCACTGCGACTGTTATATAATTTGTATTAATTTCGACATGATTGTTGGAACGAAGAATGCATAAGCAAGAATGCATGTGGTTTTGAAGTGTAGGAATTGGTGTGTTTGCCGACTGCAGTTCTTGTAATTCTTGTGGTTCTGATTCATTGGTACTTTTTGATAATCTATCTAGCTGAACCGGTTCATTTCAATATAGAGGTTGGTTATCGAAGATGTGAAATGCAGTAATAGGAAATGGTGCCAAATATATGACCTACAAGTTGAGTGAGAACCTATTTTATTAATTTATCATCCTTACTTTAAAATGAGTTTTGAATATCTACCTACCTATCCAAATAAAACAGTCAAAAAAGTCATATTTATGTCGACTATGACAAAAAAAAGTCCTATCAAAAATCAAAATGTATTTTTTTATCCCAATATCTCCCACTTTTGGTCCGTGTCAATGTTTGATATCCCTGAGAAACAATTCCTCGTAAAGCGCAAAACGACGATTTAGGATAATTTCTCCAAATACAGCTATTTTTCCCTCTGAGTTCCATAGCATCAATGCTTCCGTTTGCATACGACTACTTTAACGCAATATGCTCAAATTTGTGTGAGTACCTCCGGATCTATACTCCTCCCTGGTTTAGGGTTGTGGGATATATCATCCTTTTTCTTTGAACTTATTTATTTATTTATTTATTTATTTTTTTTTTGGTGTTCATATCAATAATTGGGGTGAGCGTGTAAGCATATAATACCACGCACGACTGAACCTGCTCACCAGATCCATAGAGGTACTTACCAAAACCCCATCAAACTTTGCAGGAAATAGTAACATATTGATGATTCATAGTCACGATGAAAGATTGCGATTGCGATGAAGGACTTAGGATTCCGCCAAAATTACAGGAACGACGCTAAAACAGACATCGAATCTCCTTCGGTACCTATCACTTTGATGTCCAACGACAGCCAAAGGAAAAAACACAACAAGACGGTAAGGTAGTTTTTTGTTTGCGTTACATTAGTACCTCCAAGCCTTCTGTCATGCGAGAGACCCCCTAAGAGAAATAACGAGCCTACCGAAATACTAAATGACACGTTAGGGGATCGTCCCAGGAGGTAATGACACAGAAATCGGGAAACGCACCTCCCTCCCTTTGAGAAGTTCGCTGTCCGCCGCAAGAGCGAATGGGAGGCACTCACCAACACAGCTGACGAAGAAGGGGTGGACCCCGGACCACCGTCGCAACTGACCTTTTATAAATTGGTTATTACAAATTGCAGGGCGGTAAAAACAAACGTTGCGGTTTTAGATCTTTTCTTCTCCTTTGATTCATTTTTGGTTGAGGTCTTTTTCCGTTTCGACCTCCTCCCATCATCGGGAGTTCGTCTTTTTGGGGAAGACTCTTCGGCTTCTCTTTGGGAGAGGACTATTTACACGCGGCATTATACTGACTGAGGACTTTAGAGGCCCCATTCTCCTGTTACAACTTCCGACTGACCTTGTCATAACGAGGTAGGTCTCACTAACTTGACATTTAGTGTTCCCTTGTTGGTCCCTCAAACCACCTGAAGACTTTGCTTGTCTTGACAATTAAGCAGTGACTGAAGTCTCAACATAATTATGCATGGAGCATTGAACAGAGGAGAGTGACATAATCAGCAGAGTGTTTTGGGGAATCGAGGTTGTCAATTTGTTGAATGGGTGTTGAGGGATGCATGAGTGTGCTCCATTGAAAATTGCTTCGTTATCGTTCATTGGCATTATGGATCAATTTTCAGGGTTCTGGACGGAACCTACTTACCTACTGATCGAATACTTATTGTTGATAGTACATTTCGTGGGTAAATACTCTCTGGGATGCTCCAACCATCCCTCAGGCAATTGATGATTTTCGATATCTTTTCGACTAGGTACTCACATTTTTTTTTAAATCCATTCAGGTACATTATAGAAATATGAAAAAAACCTGAACTCATTTTGATAATGCCATATATTCGCATGGAAATCATGAGGTTTCGAACATTTGGCCTTACATATAATAATACTGCTTCAGTTTGTATTCTCAGTGAATAACAACGCATTTCAGGCAAACAGGTGTCGCATTGATTTCATTTCTGCTCTACCTCCTGCTGTCACTCCCGACGACCCCAAGCTGACATAATATCCCAGTAAGTCATTCACGAAGAGGGCACTAAAGTCATATTTCAACCTGTCAGGATACTGTTTGTGGGTGTTTTGCGGGCCCGGTTCTATTTGGCGGGCTTTCCTCCCCAGTGAAGCCTTGCGGTAGTTTTCAACATTTCGGGTCTCTTCCCACGCAGGACCGAGAAATATGTCTTCGTCATATTGTCCCATGGAGCCTTGTCGGCTTGATAAGTCAAAGATGGATTACCCGACACTTTTCCTACGGCCGCACTCCTGTCCCAATTCAGTCAGACAATGTGGTTCCTGGGGTGCTCCAGTGCCCTCAGGCCTGTTTGTCATCAGCTTTAGTTGAGTTCAAGGATACCTTGTAGAGTCAACACGAGGCAAGCATTCAAGGCAGGACCAATACACACCGATCAAATAGGAAAATCTATATTTACGTAGTAGGTACATAATATCTGTAAATAATATGAACCTTCCGGGAATCGAATAACCCAGGTCTTTCAGCTAATCTATACCAACACCAAACTCTACTGCTGGGTTTTTGTTTATTTCTGCGAACCTCTCTCATAGACGCGATTCATTATCTGCAGAACTAGGTATCTATTTTGTGAAGTCGGAATTCCTGCAGCTTCCTTATTATAGATTTCCATGAAATTTGAATTCGAAGGTGTTATATTGTCATATTGTTATTGTTTGATGGAGGGGTGATAGTGATACACAATAAATTTAACTTGACCCGCCTTTTTTGACGTGATCGCTAAAATATTTCAAGTTCGTTATTACATCATTGCATATTATAAACAAACGAAACTATTTTCGAACAAAGCTTTTGATATAAAATGAATAAGCAGCAGTTGTGCACACTGTTTGTATCTGCAGACTACATGTAGTACAGAAACCTCATGGTAAAGGTTTGAGAGGCTTCTCCACAGTTTTGTGTCGTTGAACTGAATATTACGAATTTCGAGCACATCACAATGAAAGGAGTCTCAGATTCAATTTGATTTAAGTTAATAATTTAGTCGTTTTCGAGTTAACGAGCTGTGGTGGACAGTTGAAAAAGTTTTACTTTCACTGCACCCTTTTTCTCACAGGGTACTTACGGGGTGGGGGTATTAGAATTATTTTGGTCGTTACCGTTATAGTTTATTAGAAGGTAGACGACTGAATTGAAGGTGAATCATTTTCTGGCAGAGCCCCAGAAGTGCGTTGCCATTTGGATTGCAGCACCAACCTCCCTTTTATCACTTTTCAGGGGCTAGTAGTCATCTAGTCTCGCCTCCTTGAACACCCCGACTGTAGGCTGTAGACTGGCTGTAGGGAGTCTGTACTATATATTACCTATACAGAGAATCGAAACTTTCCAAATCACCCGTGGAATTTGTTCACATTCCTTGTGTAATTATATGTAATAAATATATAGTTGTTTGATGTAGTTGTTGTTAATACGTGATACAATGATGTTATATATCATACGCATACCTACTATATTACTAGGTATGCGGATGACGTCACACTCCTCCACGAAAGATAAAAAAATATACACATCCCGCTCGCTCCGCCATATTGCTGCCACAAGTGATAAGGCGTTTTATCGCCTAATCCTAGGCGGGTACACCAAGTGGATACCTCCCTGGAAAAGCTAAGCCATCTGCATACAAAATTACGACCTAGAAACTAACTATTATTTAACTATATTATATTTATCTAGGTTTTTAACTTCCTTACTTCTCCCAAAGGCTGAGAGAGAAAGTATTGCAATCGGCATTAACCCTTTTTTACGGTTTTTACGGGCGAGGAAAGTACTGTGAAGCTTTTCACCAGATCTTTATCGTATTGCCTTTGTATTGTTAGTTGGTACCTATTACTCAATTACATAATGGCGAATTCCCAGGACAAAATCCTTGTTGATCACCCTACTTTAAGGCTTCCGAGTGAAACTAATTTGTTACGAGTTGGAGGGTACACATGCTCCTGAAGCTGCTCGTTCGTTCCGCCGATCGAAGGAAGCGCCGCGGGTGGTGGGCCCTGAAGACCAGGTACCGGCCCACACACCTCCGGCCCGCCTATTTACCTTTGTCCACCACCGATATTTCTACACGTCAACTACCTTCAAAGACCAAAACCTCAAGCGACGTGTCAAAACCCACCGAGGAAGATATCCTTATTTGTGGGCATACAAAAGGGTCTCCGGGGTCCTTCCTCTCTTTTTTCTGAACAAAAACCGCTTTACTGCAAGCCTTAGCAGTTCTATTTTTCTTGGGAAATTAGTCTTTTCAAAGAGTGGGAAGGAGCGGAAGAAGGGCTGGCAATTTGTCGTAGGGTCGATCTAAACGGTAGCGACACAGTAGTCCCTTAAACTGCAAGACGAAATAATGGAAAATATTACCTATGAATTGTCAGCGATTTTCCATCAGTCCCTGAATATTCTATCACATTGATTGATTTGTTTGTTAACTCTGGAAAGTACTCTCGATCCATGTTTCATACCTATTATAATGTCTGGTTCTTCTCAACGATGCTGAATCAGTTAGACCATGTATAGGTATTTCATAGGTATATTGTAACAACATCTACCATTTGTGGCCAAGTATAGTAGGTAACTACTGGGGGCGTTGATAAACTCGTGTTTTAATAATAAAATTTTAGATAGTGGGATCGAGTTCTCTAGAAGCATCCAGCAAGTATTTTTATAACGCCCAAACGGACCGTTTCAACAGCCCCCCCTGTCAGGTAATGTGTTAATGAAGTTTAATGCCGTAATAACATACCCTACAGCTCTCGGACAATTATTGCTTCGGAATTGGACGAAAGTGAAAGGGCCAGTGGAGACACTGGAGCCGGCGGTTCCACATACGGAGCGTCCGCAACATAGCAGAAGGGGGGACGCTGGGGACCAGGGGCCCTCGTTTTCTTCATACCCGATTCTGCTCCTTAACTTCATGTAAACTAAGCAACATTTTACAATGCATTTCTCTCTTCAGGCCCACTACCCCTACTCCAGCCTCATTCCAGTGCAACCTGCAGAAAGAGATTTTTTTCCACGAAGAGTTGGATGGGCCCAAAATCCGAACATTCCAATCGTCTGATGTCTTTTTAGGTCGATCTTTTCGTTTTACATGCAGACAACCATCTGATTGATTTATAGGTACCCATGTCTATTTCAAATACTCATTACCTACCCAAAATTATTGAAATTTTCCCCCAATCAAATGTAGACGGTCTTCTTCTTGGCCTGTTTGAATGCATCTTCCACAAAACATTTCCCTTTCGAAAGTATTATCATGTCCTGAAACGAGATGATGAGAGAGAAGAAGAAAATCGCCACATGGTGTGTCAATCTTTGTTTGGAAACCTCAAGCTCATGTACGTATCAGGTAGGTATGTACGTATATATTCGAATCTCTGTACATGAATCATCGTGAATTACACAATTTTCCCATTTTCGGTGATAAATCTCTGAATCCTGAGCCATGTATGCAAAAATGGTACCTATGAAGTAATTAGGTAACTATAGAACTGGGACACTATAGTACCTAATAGTGTAATTCCTGAGACTTTTCCTTTTATGTGGTACCTAAATTTATGTTATAGCCGCTCAAAATTTCCCTGAAAAAGCTGTTTTTAAAATGTCGAGACTTCACACATTTACATATTTTTCTACTCCGAGCCTTTTGGGCCACTATCACCACTTTTGTTATTAGACCACTTGGGTATCTCAGATATTTGTTTCTGTCTTTACGATACAACTCTTCACTAAATTATTTACCAGTTATTAATTATATTATTTGTGAAACTGAAGGACGTAAAGTGCTACAAATAAAATTACCACAACTAGAACTTGAATTATAAGCTTCATTTTTAATAGTAGAGCATATCTTTTAATTCGTTCGTTATTATCCAAGAAATTATTATGTTGCTCTCAAATGGCCTAGGGATGTTTCAAACAAAAGTGTACTTCCAATTGATGCCTCCACCTAGCATTTGTTCATGTAAATTTGTGCCACATCCATGAAAACCACAGTTGTATACCTTCCATTTGGTTCTTTTACTGAATAATCGCATTTAAAAGATTATCTTCAAAGGTACAGTCTGTCAACTTCGAATACCAACCTTACTTTTTATAGATAGTATAGCCAGAAATCTTCATTACCGCCTAAACAATGCTCATAAATTAAGTGACACTATAAATTTCACTCGTTTTTCCTCTTTTCAAATCCACAAGCGGCCTTTGGAACCTTTTAGGTGATTTTTCGGGACTCAGCATCTCATCAGAGTAGTTGATTGGCAATCACTTCTTTTCTTGACTTTCCACCTCAGTTGGTGTCGTTTTTTTTAAATGTATTTATATATATATTTCTTAATTATTGTAAAACAGATTTTATGGTTTTGATGAAATCTTTCTTATTCTATCCTTTTTGGACAAGGTTCCCCTCCGATTTTTTATGAGGGAACTGCTTTATTTTTGGGACTTGAGGACTCCTTCTTTCTCCTGATCAGGGGTTGCCTGAAGATGGGCCTGGGTTGACCCGAAACGGCGAGAATAAAACAATACTTTAAAGTGAGGTTTTTTTTTTTTTTGGATGAATCTCGAATAACCACCAACGAATTACTTATCATGCAGCCGACCATTTCTTCCACATCGCCCTTGGAACGCCTCTCTAAAATTGAACATCTCGATCGGAACTGGATGAAATTTAGGCTGAATGAATATTTTAGTTGTGTAAAAAGACGCGGGTGTGGAGTTCCCATCACGGCCTGCAGTGGGAAATAAATGTTTCTAAAATTAAACCAGAGCGCTAACGTTACTCTAGAGAGGGCGCCCCATTTGCGTTAGGCCTACCATTACGCACCTGCCATTCTTAAAACTACCAAATGATGTTTTTCCACCCATTTTAGTGTCAACGCTAGAGCGGTTCGTGAAAATCGATTCTTTAAGGAAGGAAGAATATTTTGTTTAAGATACTAAGTAGTAGGAGTTGAGATAATATTTTTCCTGGGGGTTTGGGACCAACAGAACTATTAAAATGACACGCTCTCGAGGGGTCAGTTTTCTGGCCGGCTGTTCTTTTTTAAAAACATGGGATGATCTTGATTCCGCATTTCAGGACCTATGTATATCCCACGCAGATGTGATGACTAAATCATTCTAGTTGGAGGCCTTGAGCGTTGGAATAAATTCTTGAGGTCGGAAGAGGGAAAGTTGTTTGCTCACTTATTTCGAGAGATTATGGATGAGAAGAGGTCTCCGTTTATTGGGCATTGATGGTGCGAAGCCATAATTATCAATCATTATGGTCTCCTGTTGTTTTATAAAATCAGTAAATCTGGCTAAACAATCTCAAAGGTGGCCGCATGACAGCGGCAGAATGGTGGCGAGAAGCGGTGTCCCCGGACCCTCCAGCAAGCTGATGGCCGTTAAATTATGATAGATAGATGTTTATTTGCGGCCATACATACAGTATACCACAATTGTCAAAATTAGGTGGTAGGTATAGTCTAGTGATAGGTAGTACAAAAAATCAAAAAATCAATGCACAGCTACAACGGTAGGTAGCTCACCAACACTTGCATGGAAGCCGCAATCAGCTGTGCGAGCCCAACCCACCACGGTGGCGTCAAGAGGCACACACTGTATACATAAAAAATCCCTATAATATTGTTCTGTATTTCCACAGGTTTATACCTGTTGAGAATGAAACTCTTGTCTTCAACAACACAATATTATAGGTATAATATCGTCGGCACAATGACAAAGACGCGAATCTGCAAAT
>JAEMON010000004.1:30637581-30670959 GCA_030264115.1 Lygus lineolaris
GTATATTGTTTTCTTCAAGATAACTATAAAGCTGGTTTTTTTCGAATTTTTCTAATATTTTAGACCAAGTACTCAACATAGAGATTGGTCTATAATTCCCAAGTTCTCCCACTGGCCCTCCTTTGTATATTGGAACCACTTTTGCAAATAAAAACACATCAGGTAATTCATCAGTATCCAAATTTGTCTGCCGATTTAGAGATTATTATTCAGTTGAGCAATCCAAGTGATTTGCAACGTCGCTCGAATTACTCCGTGAGTCACTATTCTGCGCATTGGAACTGCGTCATCGTTAGTCGTCTTTGCAACCAATGACGTCCTTAAGACGTGGGCGGTTCCACAACTGTGAAGGTATTGAGTAAAAGTCCTAAGAAAAATAATGTGATTTGACCGAGAAGCACAAAGGGAATCGCTTGCCCCATCAATCCGGATTTAATTGGAAACTGGGGCACTAAAACTGGAATCGTCCGAAGAAGCAAAGGAGCATCGCACTCGAACTCAAATAAAGTGAAACTTTGTAAATAACTATTTCTTCAGCGGTTACAAAACTTGGAGGAGTTTAATTTCTGAAGATGAGCTGGAAACGTGTTTTGGCAAGCATCGTGATACAACGTACGTGATGACTAAACCTTGAGAAAACCATCACCTCCCACAAGGTCATTTCATGAAAACTTTAGACGAAACATTCGATTTTCACAGTACAAGGTGGAGTATTTCAGCCGGATTTCCTCGTGACCGCGTGTGGGCGGATCTTATTCAGTGTTGAAACCAAGAGAACAAAAACACAGTTAACTGCGCAAATTCGGGTACTGCGCTAAATCTTGGATGCTCTTCGATAAAACGGCTGATAATTTCATTGGAGTTTTACTGATGTTGTTGTTAAGAAGACCGAGTGTGGGCGTAGCAGAAATAATATTGAGTGCAACAACCCATTCCAAACTCTGTCTTTGCTCTGAAGAAATCATTACACACAAAAACAAAACATTTTAAGAGCTCTCCGCTCCACCATACAATTTTATTACATTGCTGAAGAAAAGAAAGAGCTAAAGAGTTCAGGCAAGACGATTGAGTCATCGGTTTACATAGCAATTTATATTTGCCAATTTTATTCGGACCAAGGAGTCTGCCAAAAAAGGAAATAGTTTACAAGGAGTAAGTAAGTCCTCAATTATATTTCTGGATTGACATTTCTGGGTACCTATAAATGTGACCATTACAGGTCATTTTCTTCGGGAATTCGCGATGTGTAATTAACGGAATTATTCCTAAAACCTCACAAAATCTGTTATTACCGATTTTTGGTCCTTTATTCATTCATTCATGTATGGGAGGCCGATTTAGATTTGGAGGACCTTAAATTCCTGGCCAACGAACTCCCTTTCTTCTGATGTTGTTGATATTTTGGACCATTTTGAAATTTTTAGACATTTCCCATGAATGAACCATTCGCCCCTGTACATCCGATCACGATTCACTTCTTGGGAGATCCCTCTTTGGTACCTCTTTAATAGGCCAATCCCTAACTATCCATCAATTTTGAGAAAAATTGCTTCGTTAGACTGTCAGATATTGATGTTTGGAGGATTATCAAGTTCGCGCACGCGCACTATTGTTTTAATCACGTTGGAATACGTACGGAACCCTATATGGTCATAGACTGCCGGAATATTTCGTCGAAATCGTTTGGCAACGATTCATAGACGGACAGACACAAAACCGAAATTGTTCAGGAACTCCTAAAACGTAAATTGCGATTGAAAATTTTGCATTTTGGAGGAAAAACGATTTTTCACTTTTTTAAAAATGTTTAAAGTTGAGATAAGAATGGTTTTAGCTAGAAAATTCAGCGCCGAATCAATCAATGATGTCAGTTTTCAGCATTTTCCGATCAGAATAATGAGAAAAATGAGTTGGGAGGTTGTAGCAACATGGCCTATCTCATATGTTTCCCCCTGTTGCCAGTTCCCGCACAAACGTGCGGGATGATGCTAACAATCAAAACATTGCAAGAATATAAAAATGTTGAGTGTTCGTTCTTGAATTAATTGTATTTTCATTATCTAATTATAAAATTAGCAATTTTAATATCTATGTAAGCTTTGGTTGCTTACAACTTGGAAGCCTAAGTCAAACTTCAAGACTCATTCATGCAGAAGACTACAAAATGGACTTACTGGAGGATCTTTTCAGAAATTCGCCCACCTAGATTAGGGAAGCTAGCCAAACCTTTGACCCATTACTGTTCTTGTTTTTCACGGAATCTGGAAGTAATCAGCTAACTTCCCTATTATCAATAGACGAGCGCTTTTCGTACCCTTCTTGAACATAGTAGCCCATAGAAAGCACGCCTATTGATAAACCGAGAGTTCTTTCACATACAATGAAATTCGTATTGCAATTCGGTGCTAACTTAGTAACCATCATAAATGAAAACCTCATATCTCTATTTTTGCAAATTTCACAGGAGAGTTAAGATACTGGAATTTCTAGGTTATGTACTTGAAAATACGAGGTTATCATTGATGACAGAACCGGGAGATCGTCACCACTTTTTAGAGCTGTTTGTGCTTCTCTTGAACAACACTATCAATTACTTGTATTTTGGCATTTATCGTATGAAAGAATGCAGGAGCAAAATACTGCCAGGACTACCTCACGCGTCAGTTTGTTGTCACAACCTGTATATATCTAACCATATTTTTCTAAGATTCGAGGTTTCCAGTGACTTCTACTGGCCATTTTGTCGCAACAACGAAGTTTTACCTCTACAGGGCAAAATAATCGTTTTCTACCGAAATTCGAAACATAGGACGATGAGAAATGAGGTTTCCATGTGATGCCATCTATACGTTGCCATCATTTCAAGTACATAATTACAAGTAAGTAAGTAACCCTGTATTGATACAATTTTTGCTTCCTCATTACGGAATGTAGGAAGCTATGTACCTATTCGTGCATTGAATGAAAGAAAATGTTGTCCTCCAAAAATCAAAATTACCACTTACTTTTTACCAGGCAAAACTATGTGAAACAATGGTTCGAATTTGATGAAATTTTCAGGGATTGTGCGGGTAAGGCCCGTGACTGTATCCTATCAATTTTATCACCATCGAACAACTAGTAGCGTGTACGATTGCGCATAGGTGAATTTCCTGAAACTACGATCTTATCTCAGTTCTAATCGTTCTAATCTAATAGTTCAGTTCTAATAGTTCTAATCTAATTATCGGTTCTAATGAACCGATTCGCTCAAATTCGGAGGGTGATTGGGGGCTGACAATGTCCAACGAATTTCGTCTCGATTGGATCAGTAATATCTACCACGCATGCGCAAACTTGAATTCGGAACTATTCTACCAATTTCGCTGAAATTTTCACTAACTGATTCTAAACGTCCATGTTACTAATGTGAGGAAGCTATACTGTCCACCCAACTTGGCAGACGTTTTTAATTGAGCTTGCTCGTTGACAATAATTTGTGCTGGTATTTATTTATTTATTTATAATTACGGGCTAAAGCCCAATTACAATGTTTTTGTGAAACTTCACGGTTATTTGTTAGTAATTAAGTAGGTAGTTGATTACCACTATTATTTAAGAATAGAATTAAATTATATTACTGTTTAATTTTTCCATGAAATCACCGATATGAGTATTCTATCCCAACCGATACGATATTTTCTATTTTGGGTGTTGAGGACTGGGTACTTGGTACCTACCTAAGTACATATCTTGCATAACGAACGGTTCAGAACTCGTAATAATTTACCGTGTTAAATAATGTTCATTTCGATCAGTGAACCTCAGGTCCGAGTTATTTTACATATCCTCGAACGTATATTATGCGATCAGTAGGCGAGCACTCCCACTCACCCCAGTCGACGCCGGATCGCATTTATTTACGGGACTAATTAAAGGATTCGAAGCACCATCCTTCTTCTATCGATATTCCTCCTATCGATATGTTTATAATTAAATAATGAATCGACGAAACCGTTCGGATATTCGGAGGCAGGAAAGATTTATCATTTTCAAGCTCACGATGTCTGGATGGAATTACAGGCTTATTTCCCCTTTGCAGCAGTCACCAAAGTGGTAGTTATCCCCTTCAAAATGACGTAGATTTTTTTAAATAGCAAATACGTCATATCTTGCATAAATCGTGCAACCGTTTGAGCGTTATTGTAGCGAAAAAGAAAAAAAAATTTAAAAATGCTATTATGAATCCTGTTACCTAGGTATATTATTATATGCCAAAAGTCCCATTCATGCAGCATGAGTTGATGAGCGAATTTTCAAAGAATAATTTTAACCGATTTGGTGGGTGATTCTTATAGGAAATTTCACGCTGATTCTGAATATACCATATGTTTCTATGTTTAAGATGGCAATTTACACCGAAAACCTCAAAAACGCGTTTTTTGAGCGATTTTTGACTTTTTAGTGATTTTTGAAATTTTCAAAATGTAAACCCTTGGAGTAGGTAGGTACTCCAAAAATGCTGGCCAACGAACTCGACCTTTCTTATGATATTATTGACATTTAAGCATTTTTCCAGATTTTTAGCTCGATTCCTCGGTCAGGTATCGTCTGGAATGACAGAAATAGATGCATATATAAATATATATGTATATATATACATATAAAAAATGTTAAATTTCAGAAATCGTTTTAGAATGGTCTTAAACGGATTTCCATGAAGAAAATGTCCAAAAACTTTCATTGCTAAAATTTTGAAGCCATTGCAATAGCTTCATTTTCTTCGAAATTCGCTAAAAATGTCATTAAGAAATTTTAAAAAAGGCCATGTGCAAATGCAGTTCCTGGTTCTTCCAAGTGCGTTGCCACAGTTTTATCCTTCAAAACTAATCTTATTAGCAAACAAGCCCTATGCGTAATAAGTACCTGGATTCATCTGAATGAAAAATTTCAACACCTTTCATAATTTCGTCATACACATGATGAACATAGAACGTAATAAGGAATGAAGGAATGCCTGTAGGAATGGAGGAAAGGAGAAGAAATTGATACTATTCACAACATAGAGTGGGGAAATCATGATGCAACAAGAACATTTTTTGAGAAGAATGGGATGAGCCCCATCTTTAATTTGACTGGCTGAAGAAAGTGGCAGATCCCACCGAAACGTAATGTACCTACTCACCTACCGAAATAAATGAAGACTCCAAAATTGTACTTTCTTGAACGGAAAATGGTCATACCAACCCATCATCACAATCACATCATCACAATAATTTTATTTCTGTTTCCGTAATTCTCCTTCTTCTTCGAATCCCGAGGGTAATTTTAAATTTTAAATTTAAATATCTGAAATTTGGAAATTTGAATAAAATGTAAATTGGAATTAGAATTTTTGATTAATAATTTTTTATTAATATAAATTTTAATTAATTAATTAAAGTTTGTCTCTCAACATTTTCTCATTTTTTTTCTTCAAATATTTGCTAAACGTTTTTAAATGAGGATGAACGATTTTCAAACTGTACCAATCAACAAACAAGATTGAAAAATAGCTACTTATGAGAAACTTCTTTGAGAAAAAACATTTTTCTCAATGAGTGAGAATAATTTTTGAGACAAAATCGCTCAGTGAGAATTTTCAAAATTTGAGAACTGAGACTCAAAATTTGATCATTTTTCAAATTTTATGAAAACATGGATTCTTTTTGTGAATCTGAACAATACTTTCCAACTTGCATCGCGATTTGCCTCCTAAATTATCAATCTCATGATATTATTATGATATTGATGGAAAAGAGCCTCAAATTCAATCTTTTATTTCAAACAAGATCCGAATTGAACTACAGTTTTTTGTTGACAATAAAACACGATGTTCCGAATTTATTTCCGCGATGGAGGACAGCTTGTACGGCGCAGAGGTTTTCCCTCCTTCAAGACCAATCGCTCATGCGGGTTTTGCATACTCTCGAACAGAAACGTTCCTTCACGCTGCCAACGCCACACAAACGTTTACTTATATTTTATTTTATTAAATTAATTCATATATTTATGTAGAAATACTTAATAACGCGTATAATAGTTATTCATGAAACAATTTATGTTATAATTACACAGCTCTACAAAAATAAGGAAGGTTGAGGTACTGGAAAAGCGGCAGTGAACCTGTAGGTTTTCGAAGTGCAAGCAGTTTTAGCGAATTTTCGAAGAAAATGAAGCTATTAATTGCAATGGCTTCAAATTTTTAGTGATGCAAGTTTTTGGAAATTTTCTTCATGGAAATCCGTTTAAGGCCATTCTAAAACGATTCCTTAAATTTACCACTTTTTCATATGTATAATATTTATAGTCACACATTTATAGACTAGTATTATGTAAATAAATTTGATCCGTAGATTGGATTGTCCTTTCCTCCTGAGAAACGAGGGACGTCTGTGTATTTAAGAACCTTTAAGGAGCTCCTCTGTGTATTTAAGGAAATATACGTATTATAGCAGTTGCCCTCCAACCGCTTGATTTTGACGTTGTAAATTTAATCCAGCAAATAATCCAAATTTTAATAAGTTTCCCAACTTTGATTGGTAGATTGGATTGTCCTTTCCTCCTGAGAAACGAGGGACGACTGCGTGTATTTAAGAACCTTTAAGGACCTCCTCTATGTATTTAAGAAAATATACGTATTATAGTTGCCCTCTAGCCGCATCATGTTGAAGTATTTCATGTTGATGTAGTTAATTTAATCAAGCATGTAATCCAATGTTTGTTGTTTCCCAAATTTGATTGGTAGATTGGATTGTCCTTTCCTCCTGAGAAACGAGGGACGACTGTGTATTTAAGAACCTCTGTGTATTTAAGGAAATATACGTATTATAGCAGTTGCCCTCTAACCGCTTGATGTTGATATAGTTAATTTAATCAAGCAAGTAATCCAAATTTTGTTGTTTCTCAAATTTGATTGGTAGATTGGATGATTTATGTCCTTTCCCCCTGATAAACGACGGACGACTGACCTCCTCTGTGTATTTAAGGAAATATACGTATTATAGCAGTTGCCCTCTAACCGCTTGATGTTGATGAAGTTAATTTAATCAATCATGTAATCCATCCAAATTTTGTTGTTTCCCAAATTTAATTTTTAGATTTTGTGGTCTTTATGTCCTTTCCCCCTAATAAACGACGGACGACTGGCCTCTTCTGTGTATTTAAGGAAATATATACGTATTATAGCAGTTGCCCTCTAACCGCTTGATGTCGATGTAGTTAATTTAATCAAGCAAGTAATCCAAATTTTGTTGTTTCCCAAATTTGATTGGTAGATTTATGTCATTTCCCCCTCATAAACGTCGGACGACTGACCTCATCTGTGTATTTAAGGAAATATACGTATTATAGCAGTTGCCCTTCAATCGCTCGAAGTAGATGGAGTAAATTTAATCCAGCAGGCAATCCGGATGGATTGGAGGCCTCAGCGGAGACTCGACGGCGAGCCGGGTCTCGGAGGGGCTGTTGCACGCGAGGGGTTGGTTCGTGTGAGAGCTAGGTGAAAGAGATACATGTAGTGGTCACGATAAATAAATTTGAAGTAGGTGTAAGGAGACGGCGGGCCGTCGGTGGCGGGGGTGGGGGTAATGAATGCTGGTGGTGGTTGGTCCCCCCGGGTGGGGGTGGTAGGAGGCGGGCGGGGCGTGGAGGGGGTTGGGTGGCTTTGTGTGGTCCTCCCCCCACCGGCTCCGACGAGACCAGTTGTGGCCTGAGACCGCTAGGTGGCGCTCCGCACTCCGACCGCCAGTGCGAAAAACAAAAGATCAGTTTGTCTTAGAGAAGGCGAGAGGTGTAATGACGAACTAGGCGCGCGTATTCAAGTGTAGACTAACAGTGTGTGTCAATCAGTGTAATAGTGTTAATTTTATACAGTGATAATTTTGACTCAAAAATTATCATTTTTTTGACATGTCTTGGTCCCCACCAAGGATCAGCCCCCTGCTGCCGCCTCCACCCCCGTTCTACCACCCGGACTAAATTTAATTTATTTTTTTTTCATTTTTGGACATTTTTTTTTTACCTTTTGAAACAACAGAAAGCTTCTTGTACTGCAGGTCCAGAAATAGACTCCGTCATCAGGCCTATCTGTTAGGGCCCTCGAGAATCACCGTTTAAAGACTACAGTCGTTCCCGCTTCGCTCATTTGAAACCACTAAAAATAACTGGAAATAAGTACTCTTTGGGAGGAAAAGACCTTTATAACAAATCCGCCCTTTCGTGGGACGGTAAAAATAGACTGAGACCAAAATATTGTTTGGAGGAGTTTTTGGTGATTTGAAGTATGCGGTTGGTAGAGACAGTAGCGTAATTGTACAGGGGATATGTTGTGGGGTGGGATGAGTACTGCGGATTCACCACGAGCTGGCAGAGTATGAAGTTCTGGTCGGGGTGGAGATCCGGTCTCTTGAGGGCGGTGATACTCCTGGCGATACTCCTGGCGAACTCCGCGTCGTCTTCAGCCGAGTCCGAGCGGGGCCGCCCGGGACCGCCCGGGTTCTCGAGGACGGGCCTCGGAAGCCGCCGCCCTCCGCCCTGCTCGCACATCGGCGACGCCGTCAACGGCGTCTCCGCCCGAGCCTACCTGGCGTCGACCGTCTTCGAGGGGAAGGCCCGATCGAGGAGCGCCGTCGACTCCGCGGGTCAGTACAGCGTCACCTTCGTCGTCGGCAAGATCCACAAAGACCTCGCGGGGACTCTCCGAGAGAAATTGGTCAGACTGAAGTTCAGGACCGGTCAGGAACCGTCAGGACCTTGTCGGCAGTCCTACAACTTCACCAAGAGGCCAGGAGATAAAGTACGAACTAATATCAAACAAGGTGGGAAGTACATTGTGTTCGTGATGGGTGTCGGACCTCATAATTTCACCCTCCTCGGTGAACCTGTGTTCAGGTGTCCCAAGAACATTAAGGCCGTCAGAGATGTTCTGTGCAACAATTGTAGTGAGTACCCAAATACATAATTTACTTTTCAATTTCATAATTTATTGTATCAATAATTACCTAGGCAGTCAAATTTAGTTTTTTCCCAACCTAATTTTGGTTTTTTCCCCATACAAATTTAATTTTTTCCCAATCAAATTTAGTTTTTTCCCAATCAAATCTAGTTTTTTTCAATACAATTTAGTCTTTCCCAGTCAAAATTAGTTTTTTCTTAACCAGGTATTTTTTTTTTTAACCAAATTTGGTTTATTTTCATTCAAATTGAATGATTTCCCAATCAAATTTAGTTTTTTCCAATGAAATTTAGTCTTTCCCAGTCAAAATTGATTTTTCCCCAGTCAAAATTAGTTTTTTCTTAACCAATTTTTGTTTTTTCCTAATCAAATTAGGTTTATTTTAATTCAAATTTGATGATTTCCCAATCAAATTTTTTTTTTTTTCTAATCAAATTACGTTTTAGCCAATTTTTGGAGAAAATTATGTCGTAGCAATGGCCTAAACATTTTCAGTATGCAAATTTTTGAAGATTTTCTCTTATATCCATGTTAGACCATTCTTAAGCGATTCCTGAAGTTGAACACTGTTTCATATGGGAGGTTTTCTTCTTGTCAATAAGTGACCCACAGACGCCTGTCTGTCTGTCGCATTTGTGAGTCATTTATTAACAAGAAAAAACCTCCTATTCTACAAAAGCCCATCTCCCCCAACCATCAATTGTCAACTTTTTCATATGTATATTATTTATGTATATGTGTGTCACACTAGACTATATTTCAACCTGAGTACGCTATAAAAAATCAAAAAAATAAGGTCAAAATTTCGTAGGTCCGAATTTTTGGAGTAGGTACTTACTCTGAAAGGGTCAAATATTAAAAATAGGGGTCATAGAATGTGTTTTTTGAGGTTGTTGGGTGTAAATTACCACCTTAAACATAGGAACTTATATTATGGCATCAGCGCAAATCAGCGCAAAATTTCCTGTAAGAATCACCAACCAAATTGGTTAAAATGGTTCTTTGAAAATTTGCTCAACAACTCATGACTGGAACTTTTCCTAATCGAATTTGATTTTTTCCTAACCATATTCAGTTGTTTTCCATTCAAATTTAATTATTTTCCAGTCAAATTTAGTTTTTTATCAATAAAATTCAAGGTGCTTAGCAGCCCTTATGATAGGTAGTACCTACAATTTTACTGGGGATAATCTAAATTCGATTGAGAAAACACTGAGTTCGACTGTAAAATGCTATAATTCTGTAATTTGGTCACACGATAGATTGTAAAGTAATATGCATATTATTAGAGTGAATAATATGCATAACAAAGGTAACAACAATCCATCAACAGCATCGTGATGAAGACACACTGAAATGATATGTAGCTGTCCACCTACAAAAGTGTTGAGTCCAGCATGACCTGATTTTTCGAAAAAACCAAAAACTTCCACTTTCCTGCGTTATGGTGATTTTTAGCACTCTTTTACGGTAGTGCACGCAAATTCTGCCCCAGAGAAAGAAGAAATTTTTCAGCGTTTGACTGGTTGTTCCTTCTGTGAAACACATTTGGGCACGAATTTGGATTATTTTAGGCCATTAGGGCATTCTGAGTGAGATTGGTATCGACAGAATTTGGACATAACATACTTCTGTATATTACAGATAAATATACTCAAGTCCTGCACTATAAGAAGACGTAGGAACGTCTCTATAAGAAAGATGAGTTCAATTCGCGCAAGTTGGTAACTGCAATAATTTGTAGGACTAGGTACAGCAAACCATAACGAATTGTATCGATTGGTGGAAGAAGAGCGCACGTGACACTAAACCGCGTATTGAGAAAAGCCCCTTACATTTTGTATTATACCCTCTTATTCACTTCATTATTTACTTGCTGATAGAGAAGAGTCGTTAGTCCTGCACAAAACTCTATTTTACTGAAAAGATGCCTACAGAATTCAAGCGAAAATGATTTTTACGCGCTAAAAGCGTTTTAAGAAAGAGAATCTGTAAGTGCCTTTTTTCCTAATATTGATCTCATTACCTACATCTTTCTTTTAGAGAAACACACAGTGAAACAAGTAGGTAACTACCATGATAATTTCGTAAAGAAATTATCGCATTTAATGAATAAAATTAAAAAAATTTGAATAAAAAATTAAATAAATTATCATTTAATGATAAATAAAACAATTGATTCCTAGTAAACTCTTTAATAAATTAATCAACTATCGTTATGCCAATAATAGGCTGTAGGTACGTAGTACCTACATATTATAGTTGCTATAGTAAAAATATCATAATATTTCTGTGATATTTCTCTTCTTCAACGAGCTTTTGAGTGTTTCTCTTCCTGTATGTTGCATTACTATATGGAAACTACATGACTCGTACTGAAATCGATCTGAACTCACGTAAAAGAGAAGTACTTAACATTATATCGAAAGATTACGAAAAAGCTACAGACTTATCACAACCACAAATACTGAAATCGAATTCCGTATTACGAAAAATCGATATCTCAGTCAATTTTCGAGATATTAGTGATGACTCCAAAACCGCGTTTTATATTCTAAAAAAAAGTCACTAGCTGTAGGTAACTATGTAATCCATTTGTCATCCACTCCCTCAGCTATTCCTATTGATAACCGTTACCTACCTAACATATGGACGAATGGTTAGAGTATAATTATCGTCAGATCGGCTCAGTTAAAAATAAATTCTGTTTCTTCGGATATACCTTCTATGTAGCGCCACATACCTAATCATCAGAGATCTGACTAAGAGCGTAGAGTATAAGAAATATGGATATTTTCAGTTACATAGTTGTATAGTTAGGTACAGTTAGTTATGCCTAAGTTTATTACCAATCTAGTCAAATATTCCTAGTTTTAGTTAAGGTTTACAGTACCAACCTACAACTTATTTGTCTTTATTTTTAAAATTATGCATAAACATTAATAACATAATTCATGTTTATACAGATAATGGTTACTACCTAGTAGGAATTGCTGTCATCAATACTATAATTTTTTTTTTTTTTTTTCATTATAAATTTTTTTTGCTCAATATTGAGTCTTAATTTTGTTGGTGAAACGCCCGAAAATTGCTTCTATTGAGAGTTTTGAAAATTGCAGAGCAGTTACAAGGTTTTTAGACTAGTTTCCAACAAGTTTGGGAGAATCCGAGTGGAAAGGTTCCTATTTAATGAAATCCTCCCTTATAATGGGCAATCGTAAGGTTTTTAGACCAGTTTCATGGGTTTTTTTTTTTTCATTATGAATGTAGGCCTAGTATATTTTCACATTTGAAACATTTTCCATCAACATGGAAAGTTGGGGGTGGGGCATCTTCTGGTATGTCTGTTTCCATTAGTGGTGAATGAATGGAATACTATTATGGCTTATGTAACTGGGTCTGTTCCATAAATAGTGGTTTTGCAGGTTCATCTCAAAAATTTTAGCCACGCAGAACCTTCTGTGCATAATATTGTTGGAAATTTTTTCATACGAGTGTGCGGGGACGGTTCTGCTGAGTATTCGATACAGAGATGTAATGGGAAATGCACACTTAGATTTTGACAGAATTCAATGAAAATTTAGCCAGAATCCGAATTGAATCGTGTGGGCTGAAGCAGTGGACAAATAGTGACTATTTGGCAATCAGTGGGATTCCTATTCCAACGTATCTTATGGAAGGTTGGCTCAGATCTTTCAAATCTCAGGGGCGCGGATCTGTTAAGTTATGAGCCTGGGACACTTACACTTAGTAGTTGTTCATCATTCATCTGTGTATTATCATGCAGACAAGCTAGTGCTTTGGAGGATAGTAATACGAGACAGGCACTGCACAAGCTTCGAGCTTAAAATGCCCTCACGAAAAATAAAAAAATAACATTTAAAAAAATACTGCTGAATCAAAAATTTAGATTCAGCAGTCAGACTTTCATGTTGTGGATTTCAGCAAAATTCAGGAGATGACGGGTCAGTTAGAACAAGACTCGGGCTGCACATTCGACTATACAGGATACGGTCACGACGCTGGTCAGGCGGTAGTCAGTTCTTCTTTTGCTTCCGAGTCTACCAAAGTTAGGGATTTTCCTCCAAAATCGAAATTCTCGATCGCATTTTACGTTTTAGTCATTTCTGCACTCATTCGGTTCCGTGTATGTCTATATGTTTGTGCCCACGAATCCACACTCATTACTTTCACAGTTGTTTTCATCCGATTTTCAGTGTTCGTGCGTGTTGTCTCCTAGATGGTTCCCCATAGTAACAGATGATCTATGTCGGCTCAATAGCAGCCTCTGCGTAAACGCTTGTACAAATGTGAATTTCCGTATAACCACTGATTTCTCACGATTTAATTGCCTGATTCCGCTAATACTTACTTATATATACCGCTAATTATTATGTTTGTTAGTTTAGAAAAAATTCGTTCAAGTCATTGAATACGAAGAAGCCATGTGCGCTTGGCAGAGTTTTTATTTTGCCTCTTGAATTTCAAGACTGAAAAATTACCTTGCAATCGATGTTTGTCTATGAGAATTTGTGAACCTAGTTCTTGACATCAAAATACTCGTACCTTCGCTAGAATGAAAACTAGACGAAGATTTTAAAAGCGGGTTGTGTATCCATACGATGTCTCCTCAAAGAAGAGGGTCAGGAAGTTAATTATTTCGTCAATTTGAATTCGAAGACTTTACGATGTACACAAACGAGTTTACTAAGGGGACGAGAAGTCATCATGAAGTGTCCATTTTGCAAGTTGGTTCAATCTAGGAAATGATGGACCTCTTAACCAACAATATTTCACAAATCATAATATTATTACAGTCTCTTTAATGATCTTTTCTATCAAATCGTCGTATAATTATACTTACAGTTCATCAGTGCAAATCAACTAGGAATTGCGTTCGAAAAATTATCATTTCAGGAAACATGAAAGTTGTAATAATAGTAGATAATAAGTGTATTGGAAGAATGAATGCTGGAAGTCCAGTTCCATGACTATAGTCCGTGTCACGAAATTAATAGGCTGAGGCGAGCCTCCAATGAGAAACTCGATTTTGAAATCACTGCTACCCCCGTTCAGCAGAAGGAAAGCTGACATGGCCAGCATGTACTATACAGGGTGGTTCTGAACGTAACGAACTTACTTTGAGGTTGAGGCCTTACTGAAAATTTCTCACTGATCACGAGTACAACGTACATTAAGGAACCTTCAATGGAGTTTAGCCAGTAGTATTTCGAAAACAACCTAATTGTCGACGTTTTTGAGTGTTTTTGCGTCTAATAAACACCTAAAATAAGTTTACTCCAATAAATTGAAAACGCCTTGAAACAAACGTAGGGAATGAATTCTTCATCGAATGAGACCAACCTCGGCTCTCTGGGTGTGTTCTTTCAATTTTGAATGAAAGTCAAAAAATCAACCTCTATATACCTATGCCCTACCAAGGTAGGTAGGTACCAGTTGATAGTAGTTTGATTTTTTTTCCTTCAATCTTGAAGGGAAAAAATTAAGCATAAATAGGCCACCAACAATCCATGATTGTTTTACCTAGGGAAATAATGGAGAGTGAATTGGTACCTACCCATTTAAATTCGCCACACTTTAAAATTCCCTAAAACCGTGATTCAGCGTGAAATAATACCCCGAAAATCATGTACCACGTAAGGTAATTGAATAGATCCACAAAATATTGTTTTTCACGTTTATGCACATCAATTTTGTGCGCATTTGCGCGCACTAAAATATTCTAGTGACGGATAAGTTTATGTTCAGTGAAATTTCACGTTGACTCCGAATCTGCAATAAAAAATGGAGGTTCTCATTTGAAAAAACAAAGTTAGAGCGATGTACGCACGTTTTGCGCATGCGGACGTGCTCTAAAATGTCATTTCTGGAGTTTACAGAACAAAATCATGAAGAATACCGTTGCACAGGGATTTGTTATCACGTAAATTAAAGAAAATAAGTGGGTGGTATAAATAATAGTTGGGACATTGGGGGTTTGGTGGTGAGTAGCGTTGTGAACTTTTGTTTTAAAGAAAACCTAAAATTTCTTAATTTTATAAGTCTTAATTTATAATTTCAGGGATCGTCTTATTTTTTAATAAGAATATAAAATATAAAAAAATAAATATATTTTATATAAAAAATAAAATGAAAATTTGGCACAACACACAATTAGGTAAGTAGTTGAGGAGTTCCAATCCAAGGAAAAGTTTTAGGAAATACTATGAAAATTTCATTGAATTCGGACTGTATTTTCGTTCGTATAGTTTTGCTCGCAACAAGGAATTGACCACAGACCGACAGAAGCAAAAATATTAAGGATTTTCGAAACTCAAAAAGCAAGTAGAAATTTTGAATTCAGAGGACCACATTTTTTTTTACACCTTGCACGAATAGGTACGTACCTATATTTTATAGCTTCCTAACTGCGGTAGTGAGGGAGCAAAACTATGTTATGTAGATGAGTGAGTTCGATAAGTATACACGATTTTGATTTTTTTTTTTTTTTTTTTATCCGAACCCATGGTTACCAGAATGGTGCGAAATTCGTTCAGTATCCAGTTGCTATGGGACCGAATCAATCAAATCACCACGTCTTTCAGTGTGAGAATAGCAATCAACAGAAACATGTAAAAGTGTCATACTTGGTAGTTTACATCCTCAATACTTGGGTATTCCGCCCAATATAATGCAATTTTTCGGGCTTGCGGAAAACCTGAGCTGAAAAAAAAATCTGAATTTAAAATGAAAAATTCTGAATTTGAATGAGAAAAGCTATATAATCAACTATGTTATTTCAGAGGGTACCTACCCTTATTCTTATTATATTTTGAATTGCAGATTTTAATTGTACATTATATTTTATGGAAAACTAACCCGTCAATCGAATCTTCAAGTGGTCAAAAATGTACTGCAATAAAATCCAGTGTCGTTCTCGTTCATGTCAATTCGATCAACGATAGAAATCCTACGACTTAGTTTGCTTTATTCGTTACTTTTTTTAAAATTTGAAATTCAGTATATTTTCTTCTAGACATAATGAGAAACGAGGGGGGAGGGGGGTATCTCAAGGCGTTACGTTGATTTCTTTCTTTTGGCTTTCTTTCTTCTTCATATTTTTTCTTTTTAAGCCTCCCCATGGAGTCCTATTCGTTAATTATTTCGTGAACTTCACCCTTGAAAACCCAAGGGTTCATAATCCAACTACATGAAGGAGATCGGTAGCTCCAGGGCTGGCCGCCAGCCAAAGCCACTCGGCGGGTATCAAACGAACCGTCTTGGAAAAAAATAATTGCTTGACTAGACGCTTTCATGTCTGCCACGAGATTTTTCGTGAGTATGTATTGAATATTACAAGGATATTAATCGTCAAGTAAATTCATCTTTCATACCGAAGAAAAATCGTTACCTTTCAATATAAACCAAATCAAACCTTTTTATGCGATCTACCTTCCAAATTTGAATTAAATCCAACGAAACGTTGTTGAGCTTACTGGCTTTTTCAGTCGTGAACAAGAAAAAAAGTTGGAAAAACAGAAAACTTTGAGAACTCCCCAAAAATTATGGCTTAAAAAAGGTAGGTTAGCTAGCGTTGGTCTCATTCGATGCAGAATTCTCAGGTCTTCAACTATTCTTTTGCACAAAAACAGTTTTGGGAGGTTTCAATAGTCGAAAACGTGTTTTTTTCTCGGTTTTTTGTTGTGCTGCTTTCGAGGTGTGATAATTGATTATTTCAGGTGTTCCTCCCTACCTAAAATCTTCGGAATCAACATCTTTGAAACTACTTCAAAGCCCTACAAACACTATCCTACAACTGTCACTGCAACATTGTTTGATCGATTGGTACCCACCTAATTCTCAGAACATATTCTATACTTGCCGATCTCGAATATACCTGACTCATTATACGATTTTGAATACCTACACTTCAAATGAGTGCTGAATAATCAATCGGGTAGTTTTCAGCTTTTTACAATCCGGGGAGAAAAAGTAGTATCAGCTTGAGAAAAGAATAATGTCTTCGTATAATTTCCTATAAGGAAAGTAGGTCAAATAATGTTTTTTTACACCCTTTTTTGGCTAATTCATGGAGGCGAGGAGCTAGTAAGAAATGGTATCACGATCAAATACCTAGAGAAATAATTCAATTTTCTACAACTTTTCTCTTGGAAAGTTGGAAAAATAGCCCTTTTTCTACGAGCGATTGCGGTTATACGGCTGGGATGATTTTGATGTTTGAGTAGGTCATTCGACCCGCAATTTAATGCTCTTTCATTTAGTAGAATGATTTTTCCTGTAGGATGCCTCCTTAATGAGCTTTAAGCGAAAAACCACAAAAAGGTCGAAAATGTCTAGGTTTTTAGCCCCCCAAAAGTTAAGCTCAAAAAGAAAACTTTCGCAAAGTTCGAATCCCTCTTATTGGAGTGGAACAACATTGGTTAAAACGATTTCCAGCTTGTTCGGATTTTTTAGGAACCAGAAACCTAAGCTGCTTGGGCTATTGTAATAATGGGTCTAATCATATTGGCGGTTCCAATGAGCTTATCGTATAAAAATGCTTGGTTTTATCTGAAAACCTAAACTTTGAAGCTAATTCACATTTTAGGTTATTGTGAACATACAGGGTACTTATATTCGGAATCAGCATAAAATGTCCTGTAAATATTGAGAGGAGCTTAAGTCTTGTTGGAAAATGGACATTTCCCCACTGTTTGGTCCCACTGTCTGGCGTTTAAAGCATTTCTGTGTTATTTGGAGCACATGGCCTTCCCTTCAACTATTGTTAACTTGTATCGTTCAGTTAGTCACATAATGTCAGGAGTTAAAAAATGTCAACGGTGAAAGTGTAGGTACAATCGACGAAGAAGGGCCAAATAATATGTTCCAAATTATTCCTCAATAAATGATTTCTTCGTTGGTTACATTTTTTGGCCTTTCTCTCTTGAGTACAATAGGTTCAGGCACCATTCATTGGCCACCCCCCAGTGATTGGCCTCCTCCTCCTTTAAGTGCATTTGTTATTACACAGATGTCTCTGATATCGTTTCAAGTACTCTTGTTAGTTAACCTAACTAATACAGAAGGCATTGTCACAAAAGGAGTTACATTGTAACCATATTGAAACCTCACAGTTCAGTTCGAAGTGATCATGCCGTCGCGTGTGGGTCGAAACCACCTGTTCCTTGTGAAAACGGTAAGCAATTCACCTCTCATTCTTAAGGATTTACGTGTTTCCAGTTTGTTTTGGTCCTCCTATTTTGATATTTCCTTAATCTGTGATTATCTATAGTAGTCGATTGATGCCATAAAAATACAAACAACTCGGGAATTGAGCAATAATATTTGTGTGGCTAATAACTGAATCTGGCTAATAATCTGGCCAATAACTAGCGAAAACTGACGTTTTCCAGTTTTTATGGAAACAAATTGAAATACCATTTATTTAACGAAAACTACTAGTGAATCGCGATGTTGCAATACTAAGCTTCCTAAAAACCATAAGATAGTAGGGATTTCAATGAAAAATACGCATTTCCAACAAGATATTAGCACCAAAAATCCATAACCGGCCAATAACCGGTGCCTTTACCCTACCATAAGTTGAATAAGAATTTTTGAATACGTTTTTCGTGATTATTATTTTGAGAAAAGGAAAATGCTTCCTCACAGATGGTTGAGAAAAGCAACCCTTTAATAGGAGTAGTTGGTTAAAATCTGGCCTCCTGTAATGCGGCAAGTGTCCGTTATTCAGACTGAAAGAAACGGAAGTTGCAATTTCTCGATTTACCAACGAGCTGCTAATCGTCAAACTGGCGTCAGTGGTTTTTCTTATCAGGAAAATATTTGACCGAGCGCCGGTCAACCCTGAAATTCCCCTCACATACCTGGCGCCGAGTAAAAAGTCGATCGCCTTCCTGTTCGATGTCGTCACTATTGTTCGTATTATGTCAACAGAGCAAACATCTCGTTTTTTTATCAATGAAAAATTCCTTTCCCGCCCGGAAGAAATTTATTGGTCCCACTCGAAAAATTCGAACGTCGGACGGCTCACTCATCGTGATGAGTCGATATGATCTTTGAAAGCCACCCGCTATTTCCGATAATTTTTGGCGTTATTTCCGCGGGAAGTGGTGAGTCAATGAGTGATACCACTCGAATGTCAAAAAAATCTTTTTTATTGTACGTGGGCGTGAACAATGCACAAGTGTGTTGTCTTATTTCATAATCCGTCAGAAACATTGTTAAATAATATTTTTTTTAAATGTGTAAATAAAAAATATAAATTTTGCTGAACAATATTTTACAACAGCGGTTATCAACCCTTTTTGGTCCTGCTACCCCTTGGAGAGAGACAGGCGTGTTCGCGAGCCCAATCCCGATTTATTTGTAGTATCCACCTATCATTATGTTCCTCCGGGTTGGTGGCAACCGAAGACATGGATACTATGCCTAGCTCATTATGGAGTTTCTTATACAAAAATCTTGACATTTCTTGGATCAAAAAAAAAGAAAATTTCCTGATTTCGTTGAATAGACGTTTGAATAAGCTAGTTCCATTCGCAACTTCACTTTTTGTGCGATCTCAGTTTTTCTTCAATGGTCGAACCAAAATAAAATTGACCTGATCTCAAATTTTGCATCCTCGCCTCCGCAGGTACGAAGCCTTATGTCCACGAAAGGAATCCACAAAAATGTCTACAAAATCAAAATTCCCACTTGCTTTTTGCGTTTTAGAGCTTTATGAATCTTTTTTTCTTTCTGTAGTCAATGGGGAACTTGCATGGGTAGGAATTTTGCATTTTGAACCTCAAAATCTGATTCAGCGCCCTTCAAACCACCCTGGTGCCAATTTTCAGCTTGAAATTAAGGCTGGTTTGCCCAGAGAATGGGTTGAAAGGGAGCGCGTGAAGTCATTTAGGTTCCGCAAAAGGGAGTCCCGCCTAGGCAGGAGGAGGGTCGGTGACGTCAGTTAGGTTCAAATTACTAGACCCATTTTCGGTCACTTTCAATCGTCGGATACCCCTCATATAGCACCTTTTTGGAAAGCCCTCATCAATATCTTTCAAATTACAAAATAAAAAATAACCATGCAAGTTCCCCATTCATTTTCAGGCAAACTAACTTGCAGACCGATTCAGGGATTTTTCAGTTTAGCCCCGAGACACCCTACAAATATCAACGCCGTTCAACCAATGGTAGCGTGTGCGCATGCGCAAACGTCAATTTCCTGAAACTTCGATTTTTTTAACGATATAATGACCCAATTTCGCTCAAAATTGGAGGGTAGTTGATGGATCGCTGGCTATGAATTTTAATGCGATTGGATCAGTAATAGCCAGTGCGCACGCGTTAACTTTAAATTCGTTGTCGGAGGCAAAACTCCCGAACTATTTGGTTGATATTTATGAAATCTACTGGTATTTAGCGAGTTATTCCCTAGACAGTCCTCTGTGAATTTCATCGCCGTCTGGCCCGATTGTAGCCACTACGCATGCGCAAACGTGAATTGTTACGTCCAAGATTATGCTTTGTGAGGAAGCTACATTGCCCACCCAACTTGGCAGACGTTTTCTTCGTTTCCCTCATCCGTTCGAATAGATCAAACAAATCTATATGTAAGTTCTTGAATTTAACAAAAATGAAGAGTAAATCATATACCTGTTAGTCATAGGTACTCAAAAGGTAATGAAAATAGATGGGGGCTTAACGCTTTCAACCAACTTTCGATTTAGATTACTATTAAGTTAAGATGTTGAATAGTTTCCCATTTTAGAATCGAATGAGACTTCTAGAAGCGCTCTGAGACCAATCGTTCACTCTTTTGAAGGCCTGTTTCTTGGTGTTAGCTGCGTTTCAAAATAATACGAATCATACGTGTGAATGCCCGCATTCAGATCGAAGATCCCGAAAACTAGATAAGAAAATCTCAGATGTGTTTGCGTTTTTGCGCTGGTTTTATCAAACACTATCCATCTCGTTTCCACACTTTCTAACTCCTTCGTCCTTCCAAGTAACACATGCCTCCTTACGGCCAACCTACCTGTGCTCGTACC
Source organism: Lygus lineolaris (assembly GCA_030264115.1). Taxonomy (NCBI): domain Eukaryota; kingdom Metazoa; phylum Arthropoda; class Insecta; order Hemiptera; family Miridae; genus Lygus; species Lygus lineolaris. The sequence goes on from JAEMON010000004.1 coordinate 30,658,612, forward strand.
CACCTAAGGAAACGCCAGATAACATCTGGCTACCTTACCGTATTAGAGCGGTATTATTCCGTCACATGAAAAACAACTGATGTAAGTAACGAATAAACCCAATCTACAGTATCCTTGTAGTAACTATATAGAGCGATATTCGAACATCGACTGCGTATAAAAATGAACTTGCGAAAAAATGGGAAATTATTGGTGCAGACAGACAGACACTGTAATGAGATATGTACCTAGTGTTGTTATGTTATGAACAAGTAAAGGCTGTTGAAAGAATGACTGAATAATTGAAAAATATCGAAACCAAAATAAATAGAAAAACTAACCAAATGTCATGAAATACCTACTTAAAAACCCTCACTTTCTGTCTTTGATAATGGCACCGACCCACATAGTAGATAGTTTCTTTGAAATATTTTTTCTACCTCATTCACATCTAAGAATCGTTATATTGATAAAATCGTAATCGTTTGTGTTTCTCCCCCGTTTTAAGCTATTTGGAGACGATTAGCACCATTATCTCGATTTTTCTCTGCCCTTCAGTCTGGTTGTTCCGTTCTATTCAAGGACATTTCAGAGGTCCTGGAGGCCCTTCAGAAGTTATCAACATTGAGCCGAGTGAGAACTTCGGAGAAGAGGAATGGGTTGAATCAGTTTTTTTCAGCTAACTTGCCCCAATAACCACATGAGTCAAATCTGGACGATAGTTCTTCATTTTGAGCCCGGATGGGAACTTATATGGAGGAGGGTGGGGGTAAATTTGGGTTCATGCCCACCAGCCAAACCTTGTGAAACCACACTCACATACATTTCACTCTTTGTTATGAATCGCTAATATTATATACGAGTACTATATAATATTATATCGTAATAATGATAATATTTATGACTTTTGTTCAGCTCAGATGCTATAGTAATTAAGTAAGCAAGTAACTGGAAAAATCTCTGAAACTAAGTAGAATTGTACTAAAGGTGTTGAAACCCACATAGATTCATAATCTATACCAACATAAATAGTCCAGGGAAGGAGGCAATGATGAACACAATGAAAAACAGAGGATTCATGCTCATCTTTAATTTGTGTCATCTCCGATGGAGTGTTCTGTTTCTCTGTATAAATAAATATCATTTCTACATGTTGTTACGGAAAAGTGTTCAGGATTGATTTCCTTCGAAACTTCGGGAATTTCTTGGGGAGGTATTGAAAAATTCAAATTACTACCCGACGGAAATTGCAATTTGCGAATTACGCTGCTAATTATTACACAACGGTTTATTATTTTCTGTATAGATCGCGGTATACCGACATTGGTATAAAATACCTACCTACCTTTATTATCGCGAGGTTCACAATCATTTCTTGGGGACACTGAATAGGTACCTACTTGTAAATTATTGTCTTCCGAGAGTTGTGTCATTCATTCAAACGAAATTCAATAACTTAAGGAGCAGCTGATATTTGAACTGAGATTTGCAATTCAAACTCGTGTTTCTTCTCTTTTTTCCGTTCAACCCTTAAGCCGTCAGGGATCGAACGGTTGGTCCGAAAATGCTCCGCGATCAATCGACGCTGAAAAATGTGTTCTATTCGAAATCTATGGAAAAAATATACCTTCCTATTTGAAGTTCTCGAGCTAGGGCGTTTTGAAAATGTCATCCCCTATTTTCTACCCCATGGAGAAGACTGACGGTAACGCCAAGCTTCGGGGCACTACTAGACCCCAAATGGGGCTGTATACCAAATTTCATTAATTTTCGTCCATTGTAACTAAGGAAGTCCTGCGTACGGTGGACGGACGGATTTTTTTAAATTCAATTTTTGGATGCTTCGTGTCTTGAAGCGTAAAACATCAAATTTTGAGGGGGGTTGAAAATTTATTTTCCAAAGTTTCATTATTGAAAATAATAAATCAAAATTACTCTCGCAAAGTAGGACTCATTTATGTCTTTTCGACAATTCCCAAGCAGGAATAAATATATTTTTTTAATATTATACCTACGCTTATTTTGGATTATGCCATTGCATATTTTCGGCATGAATTCATAAACAACAATACTCTCTTTAATGAGTTATCATCATCGGTGATACGGGAGGCCGTATCTCGTATGGGTACCGCTGGGCGGTATCGAATTTCTCTTATAATAAGGAAGGGTGGGAATGAAAGTAACCTCAGTAGCCTTTCCATCTTGAAATTTGTTTATTATAGTGCAGTGTGTTTCTGGAATTCCAGCAGAAATAGCAAGGAAACACAGAAGATGGCCTTAAGAAGGCGAAAGCTGCTGTCTGCACCTAATCAACAAATTTCGAATAGAAGAGGGCACTATCATTCCGATCCCTTCTCATTTGATTGTGAACTCAGTAGGTAAATTGTACTTTTTGTTATGGAAGACGGTTAGACCGTGATCGCCGCTAAGATCCCTCATCATTGTGGAGGTATGGGTGTGTACCTACACATGTCGGGTGCGAGTGGTTTGTCGTGTAACATGAGGGTGACATCATTCTCTGCGCTCCCGGCTAATTTTCGATCTATCGAATCGAGGATCTGACACTGGAGTTGAAGGTTGCGACTAATCGTAAATTAACTGGCGGAAAACGAGTAGCCAATGGAATATTCACCTTACCTATAATGGGAGGCCATACAATTACTTGAAATAGGTGTTACGTATTTTGATCGTAACTGCAAAAGAGAGATATACCTAAATTAAAATAAATATTAACTCATGCAGGTGATATCATCATCAAAATTATACAGAGCTTTGAATTGCTTGAATGGTTTGAGTCTATTCAGAAGGATCAAGGGCTTTCCAAGATGGTGACTGTCCATTCAATACTAGGTATACACTGTTACCTTATATGAGTGTGCGCCAATAGTTGCCTTATTTGCTTTGATTGAGGCGTACAATTAATATAGGCGTGATTCATATAAGCGTATAATAATTTTTATGGTTGATGAACTGAGCTGAGCCATGGTGATCCGTAGTCCTAAAAATTGTGGTCTTTTTGCAATGACTCCTGGCAAAACTTGAACAAAAAAAAACCGTTTTAAACGTAGTTTTAACCGTTTTACGTAGGTAATTCCGTCAAAGTACAGCGAATCACCGAAGTAGGATATTATTGGTGTTGAAAAAACATCGAAAAAAATATTTATTTGACGTCATTATAATATTTGTCTGTTACCATGAAATTTACGATATTTTTGAATTCAAAATCACAATAATAATCAAAAGATTATTGAATTTTGACATTGTTCGATTCATGATCAACAGAAGCTTAACACGTTCAGTGCGTACTTCTCAGGTATGCCTACCCCACCAAGCGGAGTGGTTTTTTCTCCGCACACGACCTATGAGGAGCGTCTGTGAAACACAGTACATTCCGAGTGAAAAACATCTCTAAACTGCCAACGGCGCGCTCTATTGGTTGTTCAAACTACCTTTTAGGGCGGATAACAAAGCACAGACCCTTGCACCAGGCGTAGAGAGAAAAAAACCTGTTTAAAATAGCAGCAGGTCATCACGCACCTTGTGCGTGGTCCGCCTGGCGGACCAAACGGGAATCACGCACCGTGTGCGTGATCCGCACTGAACGTGTTAAGAATAGGCACTACAATTATAATATTATCCGCACGTAGATATAGCATAGTTTCCTATTATATTATCTGGTTTCAAATTAGGTAATCTGACTTCTCATTGCATAAGATACAATGCATTGTTATTATGAGACGTAAAACATGACTAGTTATGCGTATATTAATAAATATTAATGTATAACTGATACGCGAGTTTCACTTTATTATAAATCAAATAAGAGTAGAATGGATTGGGGTATTTCCCCCAAATTGCAGGACATACATGCCGCCTGAATAAACTACCAAAAGACTGACTCACAAGCAGGTCAACAGGTTTTCTGGATATACGCCAGAATAATTCGGCGTTTCCTGTCGATACGGTCTAGGGAAAGGTTGCATAACCCACTGAAAACTGAGAAAGACGGATGGACGCGTCCCAGTATTTTTCTTTGAAGACGCGACGAGGTTTAATATTTTTCAGAGCAAAATAGTTGTCAAACGTTAGGTTTTTTTTTTTTTTTTTCACAGGACGCAGGGGAACGTGTGGTGTTGTTGAGATATACCATGAAGGCAGGTGACTTTCGATAATACGAATTTCTTAATCATTCGAACCAATCGATCGGACCCTTGAAACTCCCTAATCAAATTACGTCGGAATAGCCTTGTGTTTTGATGGTATAAGTACCTGTTCACATGGTAATTCAAAGTTTGAAGGGGTTTCCTTCTCCCAGGAATTCGAAGAGGTTTTCATTTTGTTTCAAAACATACTGTAATATTATATACTTTACGATAGATTACCAATTTAAAAAAAAAATTGTAGTACCCAACTACATTCCAGTAAGTACAAACATATTTTATGCAGTTTTTTCGATTGACATCGTTTCTCTGCTGTATTAAAATGTATGTAGTAAGTTTATCTTACTAGGTATGTATTGAATCGGATGATTCAATGGTTTTACAACTCTGTTTCATTGGTAGTCAATTATTATCGACTCGAATCGCCCAAAGCGACTAATTTGTTTGTTCCTATCATCAAGATTTAACCAACCTCTCTCAATATCCTGTCTGTGTTTATTCAAGCGTTTCAAAGCAGCTTCTTTCCACTTGATATTTTATTCACGAAATATTATGTATTTTCGTTCTCAATGCACTGATCGGTTCTGGCTCCCGTGGGCTGTCGAACGTTCTCAGAGCAAAAATACTACCTACGTTGCTACAAGAAAGTGCTTATTTCATGTTGCGGAAGGTTTTTGGGAATGAAAACAAGCAAAGGTCGATACCAATTCAGGTGATGTTTGCTCTGCAATATTTCTCATAGCAGTAAGATTCGTTTGTTTACACCAACTTCAGGGATTTTCTGTTTATTATGAATCTCGTTTGTTTTCAAAATATAAAAGGTATTTCTTGTTAAAATGAGACTTCAGATAAAATACACTAATTTACTGAATGGTGTCTATAACGATTATGGTGCTGAGTTTAAGAGCAGGCACTGCACCGTTTTGCGTAGCTTCGTACATACGCCTAAATAAAATAATAAATGAATGGTAAAATATGTACCCAACCCACAGTGCGAACACAGTCGAACGGCAAGATGGTATGCTTCTGCCGTGAAAGAAGGATAAGCATTATGAGAGGAGATCGAGGCCCAAATCAGGGTGATTCAATTTGCTATCATGGGAGTATTCCAGATTTAAACAAATTATAATAATAATCAACGAGCAAAAATATAATTTCAGAATGATATGATGAACAACAGCAATAATGAAGAATCCACATTGAATTGAATCCATCTTCCAATAATCGGAATGAAACGCCAACAATCGGAACACCAACCAACCATCTTGGTTACTTACTCAGTGGTCAACATTTAGATGCATACGGATGGTCTAATTATTATGAAACTCCTGATGAAGGGGATTCCGAGTCCTGGAAACCGCGCTGTGGATTCCCGGAGACAGTACGAAGAGGGCGTCTCGTCTGGACGTAAGATCAAAGAATGTGGTGGAAGAGATCAGAGAACGGAACTGCTGGTTGTAGGCAGAATCCCAACACCAACACCAGTGTAATGTGAGAGGTCAGGGAATCAAACACCGACCGTATCCCTCGACCCAACGCCAACCGAACCAGTGAGCGGGAATATTTTTAATTTACACGACTTTTTATCTCGTTCTTTGTGGGCTTACGAATTCAAAGCGATTGTTGAATCAAATTCGTACGGAATCAGCCAGGGTTTTAGTGGCGAGATACCTGAAGGGGAAAAATGGTAAGATCTCGAGTTTAGTGGTAGACACGGGACAGGATGTGCTGATTCAACTTGGAACATCCGCAAAGAGTAGGAAACGTGAATCATCTCTTATACCGAGTCGATTCAAATGCCTCCTATAAATTAGAATGATTCCTACCTTGTAGTGATAATCCAATCCTGTCCTCACTGAGTAGACGTGAATCCTGTAGGCATTCTTTGCGATCCGGATGAAAGTGAAGTAATGCCCTGCAACCTCTTAAAATATCGACCGATGATAGAAGAACAACCTTCATGTCTGGAAAAATAATGTATTGCAAAGTTATCTACATACTTTCCGATCTAAAAAGCCTTATAGCTAGGCACACAAAAAAACTCTCACTTGTCAAGTCAAAGAGACTGAGGGCCACGAAGCTACCTATTGGACCGCTCACATTACTCCCAGGTGATTTTATTTACGATCCGAAAACTTCCTAGACGTAAATCCCCCTTTCCGACTCCTAAAGCCACCCCAGACGACAACAGCCTAATCCCTCAGACGCATCTTCTACACGTCTTCATGCGGATGAATACTCGCCATTGAGTCTGAACCTTCGAAGGGTAACACAAACTCGAGGGGGGTGCCCGAAATAACGCAGGTCCCAAAATAGACCCCCTCACCTACCACGTTCTTCTACGCCCTCTCACCCTGCACCTTCCACGTTTTGACGACAATTAGTCAGCCCCCTTTTCGATGTTGATTGGCGAGCTGCTAAAGGCAGTTGCTCTATCTCCATCTTTATTGCTGTTTAGAGATAAATCCTGTCTCGAGGCATCTCCCCCTGAATACGACGACCACAAAGAGGAGAACCTATTCTAGTCTCGTTCTGTGCCTTCGATAATCAGAATTTACACTCATTTTACGACTTTAAACTATAGAGGTAACTATTTGAATAATCTTCTGTACTAGCAGAACGCAATGCGATCAGTAGTCAGGTCAGCTTGATGTAACTACAAAGTTCTCCTTCGTTTTCCTGTATGCAGCAACAGTTTGCCTATTGTTTCTTTACTAATTTTTGCCTCTATCCTCAAAAATTTAATCGTTTGCTGAGGTATGCTAACTACACTTCTCATTATTTTGTTTTAATGCATTCAGATTTTTTTATCTAAATATTTGATTTCTAGCCTAGCCCACCACTCCAGCTTCACTTTAGGTCCCACTGGTCCATAGAGTAGCCAAAGCGTAGGAAGCAATTTTTTGTGAAGTGAAAGGTGAGAATCCTTCCCATATATTGAATATACGACCGAACTTTTTGAACTCGATTCCTTCTTCTTGTTTTCGATAACGTTTTTTCCAGCTTGGAGTCCGGAGTCATACCCAAGTATTTACTGTTTCGGGGTAGGTAATAGTATTTTATTCGATTTGAATTGATTTAAACTCCTAAGCCGGAGATTTTTCGGTTCGTGAAATTGATGTTTACTGACTTCGATTCTCTCAGCTTCATTCTGCCCATAGCTGTCCACATATCAATCTTGTTCTCGGACATATTATGTAGGTAGTTTTACAGTTAGCTTGCACGCCAACATATAGAGGAAAACCAAATCATCTGCTAATTTAGCAACAATGTACTGGTCCTCCAGCACAACGTTGGACTCTTGATACACCTAATATAGGCTTGGAGCCAGAATATTTTGGTAATTTCGATTTACCCTGAAGTGTCAGTTAGGTCAGTATAGGTTATGGTTTTAAAAGTGAATTACTGTACAAGAAGATGTAGGTATGTGGCATTTATACTTCATTCCTTCGTTCCCTACGTAACAACTTATCTATTTTAAACATGTAGCCCACAAAAAGTTCACGTTATAGTAGTATTCCATAGTAGTTTCCCTAATAACCATGGGAGCTGAGATTTCTGCAGGAGTTTTTGTACCTATGTAATAAAAAAATTGTTGTTTTTTGACCTTCAAATTAGGATGCATCACGAGTAGATTTAGGGAGTACACGAATTACTCATTATACATCCAGAATACTTGCATTCATCCGAAACCCCCGTTTACCTGAAACGTAACGATATGGTTTCAGATTTCCGATACCCATATACAATACAATGAGTATACAAGAGTATACAATGTTGTCAGTAGCTTCTCCAAGAAATCATCCACTACTGAAACTGGATCGCGCACAAATGCCTCAATTTCCACCCACGTTCCTCTTTTACTGGTCATTATTTACCCGGACAGAGAGCGCGGCCGATAGATTGAAAGGCCGGTAATTCATTGCTCCCGCGTCTCCTTTTTTTCCCGATATGATTTGTAATGGAGCAATAATTAAGACAGATAAGGAATGGTGGATGAGGTTAGGCTTTGGGGTTCCCTGGGAACACCCCTGACGCCCTGTGGGGCCGTCCCTTCTTTTCCCTTATAAAATGCTTTCCGTGTCCTCAGTCAGATAACCATCTCAAGGAGTCACACGCACCCCGGAGTCCGACTCCCATCAGAGCCCTTGGCCTCTCTATTACTACTAATTAAACAAAAACCATTCGTCTTCACTGATCCCTCTCTCCCCTTCGGTTCACCCTCCTTTAAACCGTATTTCTTCTCGCGAGAAGTAAAAATCGAGAACCAACGACAAAAGACAGAGAATCGAGTCACTATACAATAATGCATTAAAACTTTGTACTGAGTCTACCAAGAGGGAACTAACTCAAAAATTAGGGCCTTAATAATCTCAATATCGATTCCAGGACTAAATTTCCTTGAGTTAGACTCTTAGAACATTTTTCTAAAAAAAAAAAACCATTTAGTTTGCGAAAGTGGGCTTTCTCTTCACCAAAGGTACAATGCTGATGGAAGACTAATTTAAAAATTAGAAACAGTCAGGTAAATGAAAAATTGATGTGGCTCTTATGGGACATGAACTCGTAACCTCTGGTTAAAACATGTCCAGAGCTCTCAACAATTGAGCTACATTCGCCACTGTTAGGGACAGCTGAGGCTAGCCCCGAAGTATCACACTTCTTGTAGTAGTTGCAGCAAGAAGTAATAAAAGGAGGAAGGAGGAGTGTGGTACCTAGGGGTTTACATGTAGAGTGCCTGCCATGTAATCCAGAGCTTGAGAGTTCGAGTCTCGCCAGGGCCACGTCTTTTCCCTTTCAACTGTTTCCACCTGTTCGATGAAAATCTACCAATAACTAAGCACTATTTCCAATCAACCAAATGGTAGGAAATTAAACTGGAAGCCTCGTGTCCGTTTAAAAAATCTAAAACAATATTGTCCTCTAAAATCAAAATGCTGACTACCGTTTCGCGTGTCAAAGCTTCTTGAACTAATTTGGTTCAGTGTTTGTCTATCATTCTGTTGATTAAAGATGGCTCTCAAACACTGAATCCAAATGGTATGGAAGACTCCTAGTAGAAGTAAAATGTTTCAAGTCTTTAATTCTCGATTTGGAGTGGCGGAGATTCATGATCTCAAACAGGTTTCATCCCGTCCGCAAAGTTTTTCCCTTTGTGCAGAAATGCGTCTCGAAAACCCGGAATAGTCAATATTTTGAGACAAAAAAGTCCATCGAGTTCCTTCAATTTCTTTGAAAAGAGGTTGTGAAAATTGATTAAATCACCCGCTTAAAGGCGGGTTTACCATTTTGTCTCGAACTTGATTCCTAATCACGGCCTACAAAAGATTAAAAATGTCCTCACATAAGTCAATGGGCTTTGCTATTTGTCGGGAGGTCGGTATTTTAATTACAGTATTAATTTCACACTTAAATGGAAGGAGGGAATGCAGAAATGGAATGTTATCGCCTGCTATTTGAAATAAATTGCGTCTATTGATTTCCCTCTCTAATCCTTTGGGTTTTGCGATGGGGTATCAATAATGACAACATTCTTCCAACATTTATTATCACGCTTGGCATTTCAAATGCAGTACAAGATTAGAACAAACTCTTATGAATAACCTGCTGTTGCTGTTAAATTATAAATTGTGCCGATGTTTCTACTTCAGGAAATTTATCATCATGGTTGTAACGCATTATTCTTGTCGTAATCAGAATAGATTACTTGGGTATTTAAATTCACTTACAACTGATACAATTTTACTGAAATCTGTTATTGCCATTTTTTGAAATTCCTCATTTCGCTACTCGGAAAGTTCAATATAATTTTATCACAACTCGATTTCGGTTATTTCCTATAACCGAAGATTGTCGGCATTTCTTCAGTGAATAGTTTTTATTTGTATTAGTCAAAACAATGGATAATATATTTACATATTACTGACCTAGACTTGCTTAGTAACTAAAGCGGTGAGGTCTGTATATAAGCTTCTCGTACTTATTCATGAAAATAATCGAAAACTGCATGTTGGTTACCAGAACAAGCTTTCTGAACAATTTGATTCCGTGCCTGTTCGGTTTGCAAATCTTTGTCACAAGTTCTCATCGAAGTTGAATATTTTCATTTATGTACCGCTACATGGCTTTGGAATTTCATTCCAATCAGATCCATTTTCATCTTCTGGATTACCGCAAACATATCCTAGGAAGAACACGATGACGAAAACCTCATCCATACCTTATCTCTCTTCCTCTCTAACCTTATTCAACAATGTTCCCAAATTGAAACTCGTCACAACACAATTCTTCAATAATCTTCCCAAATTGTAATTCTTGCATGTAGCTGAAGTGGGTTGAAAAATGTGAACATGGATGGTGCGCAACTCGTTGTGGAGTTTAATACTTCCTTGCTTGTAGATAGGCAATTTGCTGTCCAAAGAGAGTTCGGAATCCCTACCGAGTAGGTACCCAGTATAATTTTTTAAACTTGAAGTATATTATTATATCTATTCTGCTTTTTTCTCCTTTACTCACTCCGTCCGTCGGTTGTTTCATCAATCTTGTATCACCAGGTGGCGTTTCAAGAGTATGGAGAAGCTTCTAGCGTGGGGATTTTTGTCGTTTTCAATTCATGAAATTTGAACGACATATTCTTTGCCACCCACTTGGCAGGCTTTTCTAGATGATCGACATTTTAGATGCTTCCCGTTGCTTTAATTCATTTCGTTTCGAATCGGTTCGAGTTTTAATTTCATTGGAAACGTCTTAATTATATTCGGGGATGCTAGATAGAGTAGAAGAAGAGGTCTTTTTGGAGTTTTAGTGGTATTTTGACAGGGCCAGCCCGAACGACTCACTTGCGTCGGCTTCCCAGAGATAACGGCCGCACCACAAATCTCCCCCATCTTCCCTCGGCCCCTGGAAGACCCGATGAAGCGCCGTTGTTAAAGATCGGAATCCGAGCAATTTGTCCTCAAAGTTGTCTTTTATTGTGACAGCTTGCTTTTTACCCCTCTGGTCTATTATCCTTCCCCTCAAAAACAGCGTCTAGTTTTTTCTCCCCCCTTCCCTATAAATGCCATCGTCCAAGAGGATTCGTTCTTCCGAGAAAAATGCTACCAAATTTTTAGATTTGCTGAATGTGTTCGTTTCAGCCCTCATTGAAACATTCAACTCTTCTCAGGACCAGAAAGATTGCGATAACATCCTCGGTTCTTCATAATTACCTCTCATATTCCGAGGATCTCAAAGGAACTCCTCTGGGTGCGAGAATTCGCCTATTGAGTTGTCCAAAAATTACGTTACCACATCGATTCATATTCCACGTCATATCGATTCAAACTGCACTCTTTTGCCACACTATTATACGAATTCAATCACCTCCCTTATTTGTTTCCGCTCATTTTATCCTCGCATCGCGTGCTTGCGGACGTGCTCCTTAAAGTCTGCCCCACCACTTGCGCTAAGAGTTGTAAAAACGTACGTTAATTTTTTTTTTTTATTCTCTTCCACTTGTCCTGGACCGCGCAAACAATCACGTTTCGTCATTAAAAAAATGTTTTCGAAAGATTTAGTACCGTCCTCTTCACTTTATCGTGAATTAGGGGTTTTCCACACACATCCTTCTGTATCAAATTATACCGGATAAAACGGAGAACTCAATCTATTTCTTACTCTCCGATCTCTTAGTCTTTTCTAAGTCTAACAAGGTAGCAGTCGCCTAGTTATTATCTATCTTCAAGAAGTGACGACTAGTTTAATCCAAAATCAAAATTTCCCCTCACATTTTGTGTTTTATACCTTCCGGAACAGAGATTTGGCTCTAGTTAGTCCTACTATATGGCATTGCCAGAGCTGCTTCCTACTATGGAACGTTGGTGTATGACTGGATCGAGAAAAAAAGAACTACTCACCTCTTGCCAACATCTACCATCAGTGAGGAACTCATTGTCTTCAAATGTTATTTACTGTTTTCAATGCTGCCTGGTTTTTGTGCTACATTCGGATTCACAGGTGCCATAATGTACTTCTTATGGACTTAGGTATTGTTCCATCCCTACATCATGACATGGTGTAGGTACATGAATCATCATGTACATCACGTCTCGGGAAAGTTCTCGTACTCAGTCCTTCTCTCAACTCGCCAGGGTCAGCTCCCTACTGATCAATCCAAAAATCAAATATACGAATCAGAAAAGTTCCATTCATGCAGCATGAGTTGGTGAGC
>JAEMON010000004.1:30671065-30695335 GCA_030264115.1 Lygus lineolaris
ATAATCTGAAGAAAAAAAACACGTGAACAACTTTTGCATTTTTTCATCCCAAAGTTCCTTAGCTGGAAGTAGCTCTGGCCGTGCCGTAGAAGGACTGAATAGTACATAGTTTATAATAGCCAGCGGCTTTTTATTTCAAGTTTTTTGTTTATATTTTGATTTTTGACAAGGTCGGTCCTGTCTGTGTGTGCCTTCAAAACGCGTAAATTCTACATTGTTGATCCGGGATGTGTAGGGCGCGAGTTACAAGATGGTAGTGGATGGTCCCTCATAAATTCGATATTTGCGTCTGTTGATAACGGGTACGTGAGTAAACCTAAAATCCACCAAACATCAGTTGGACATCTGAAGAGTCCATTTACCTCACTTAATTAGTAATAAAATGCATATAAAATAATAACATGACCTGCCTTCATTTTTTTTAATTATCCTACCCTTTAATAAAGGATAGACTTTCACACTCGCGTTAAGCACAACAACTATAAATAAGACTCTGTAGTATTCTATTATCTACGATTGCCAGTAATTAAGATAACTGAAATGAAAGAGCTCGGACGGTGAATTAAATATTATAATTCAATAACATACAGATAATTGTAGGAAAAGTAAAGACCTCTCAGAAATTTCATATGAGTAGGTATCTTTACCTACTAGGTATAATTGGTACGTAATATTGAAAAACTACTAAAGAAACCCCCTCTTGAATCATGCCTTCCAGTTAAAAATGAATAGGCCATTTGGAAACATTTGAATCCTAATTGACAATTTGTAAGTTGTTTAGACTTCAGATGATGTGGTTTATTGACTCGTAAAAATGTTAGGTATTGATTTCCCCTATTGAAACTACCTACTTGATAGAATATTGTAACGAGTGGAAAACGTCTTTATATTCAATAACCTTAGAGTTGGTGTTGAAAGTTTCAAATTAGTAATACTCATGAAAATAATGTGGGTTTAGTGTCCCATAACGATAGTTTACTATACTACAACCACCATCTGGTACTGCTTCGCAAAGAAGCGATATTTTCGTATGTTTCGGCGATGGTGGCTGTGACCATTCAATTACGTATAGTTCACGTTAGGAAGGACAAACTGAGATGGGGAAAAAATCATGGAATATTTAATAGATGCATTTAAAATGGTCTAGAATATCTGTTGAAAATTACAAGATATTGTTGTTATGGTGTAGAGAGATTATGGAGAGGTTATAGAGATTATAATAAGATGAGAAGGTGGTGATCATCATGAAGCAACAGACATTACCACTAATTACCACTGTTACCACTAATTTACATGATACGTTATTCTGTTATCTCATATTTCATCTCAAATTAAAAGCTCTACACTATTTATTCTCTATGCTTTTGAAACGACACCTCGAAGTGGCGCAAAAATAATATAGAAAACTTGATTTACCCGCGTGTCGTTTGCCGATACTTTTTATTTATGAAAGTTACTGGAAATTATTGTGGAGCGACGCAGGCAACTTTTGGAGCCAGTGTGGAGGCATCTTTACATTCTTAGTAATTCCTGAAATCATCCATATATATATCTCGTCCATTCGGAGCAATGCATTATCGTGAGGAGGGTACTGCTAAAATCATTTGTAGCGTTGAACCTCAGAGGTTCTTGAATAATGCGCGGAGAGAATTCGTAAGAAATTGAGATAAAGATACGATAAATCATGCTCCTAGGCCCTAGTTAACATATAATAGAGTGGATGCTCAACCTCTGCGTATGTTTCCATTCGTTCGCCTCGTCTGCCACCCACGTTACTGAGTTCTCTCTGCTTTCGTGGCCAAGTCGGTGATAGAGAAATATCCTACGGAATGAATGCATCAGGTACTTCGGGCCATGTGAAAGGGACACACCTAAGCCTGCAATAATTATTATTAAATCCTTTGCATCAATTCACGGATTTGTTGGGCCAATCCAGTGAGTCAGAATTGTCATGTTTTGACTTCATAAGTTGTATATGGGAAATGCTCTGTACCAGATATTTGAAATAAAACGTTTGTATACGCTTCGGAGTTTTGAGTCACTACAGTTCGGAAGAATATACGGAAAGGAAAGTCGTACTTTCAATTCAAATATCACATCCAATATGGAATCATTATTGTACGAGTAAATTAACTTTCCACATATATATCTATACTTACTCCGTATTGCCATGCCTCGTGTTTCGTGTGATAACACAATTTTGCTTCCTCACTACCGAAGGTAGGAAGCTATGTATTTTTTATAGTCTAGGAGAGGTTAAAAAGTAGTAGAATCATTCAAGTAGGGCCCCCTTTTCTGGGTGTATACTTGATAGAATTATACCATTGAATTGTAATGTTCCAAGAGTTGACGTAAAACTACTAAACTAAAGACACTACTGTTCCTAACATTGTCTATGTACCCAGTTGTCCTGATTTCTCAGTGTACTATAGTAGCAGTCAACATGTTTCCTGCAAAGCAAATGCACTCAATCAGAATCCTCCTTATCTGACCTTCTCTTATAATCGGCAATCTTGTTCAGTGGTACATTCATGGCTATTCCATGTATTTTTATTATAAATGTTATTATTATAGTTTGGCAGTTGCTGTTATGAATTGTTTTTCCACATTTCGACACTCAGTAAATCCACGCGAAAATACGATCTCATCCTCCTGTCTGAAAACCTCGGAGGTAATTTTTTCTTCGTATTTATCACTATATGGTCGTGAGCTTGCGTGCTTAAACTGGGCATCAACGGTTTTATTAGCATATAATTATATCCCGCCCTATTAGTTGATCTGCACTGGTGGACTCCCTAATCACTGGAGACGCCATTTTACACCGTGCGCGGTTTGTAATTAGCCATTGGCTCGCTCCTCTTTCTCTCCCCGAAACTGTTTAATTATTTTAATGAGAGTCTCAGCCGTATGGTCGGACCAACCATTTACAGGTGCGGGTCTCCAAGCTTTAACCGAATTATCATTTAAGGCAGGGGGCTATCGATGGATGACCACACAAAACATAAGTAGATCCTCAAACATGTTTACCTACATTCCTTACCATTTAACAAATCCGATTTTTAGCTCTATTTCTATATAAGTAGGTACAAGTACCTATATAAAATGAAGCTTCTTCAGAATTTTTTATTTTTTAAGCTCAATTATTATAGTCGAAATTGCAGCCGAAAATACGTCGTTACATATTTATTTTTTCCTCAATTAACTCGAATTATAAAATTCAACATATTTTATAGGTACCCTTAATTTAGTTACAAATGATTGTATTCATTACTCTTCATACATAGGATAATCGGTAGGTATACTCCCAGAGTATATGGGTGTAGGTAAGGAAAGTAGTGTGAACCAGCCCACCAGATGTTTAGGTATGGACAGGTACTCCACTGCTAGGTACCTGCCTTCTGTGGAGTTGTTAAGTACCTCCTGCGGTGAAATATTACAAATCCTTGCCATGCAGACCAATTTATGTTAGGAGACGATATAAAAAGGGTTCAGTGGGTTGTCATTGCAGGGCGCAAGAAGTTCCGTGGGCTCCCGCTAGGAGTAGGAGAAGGCAGAGGCTGCATAATCACAAATGGACAGCGCCAGGACCGGACTGGTGGCGGAGCGCATATCAGGAATGCTTTCCCAGGAGCTCACATATGGCAATCGAACTACCCACCCGTTTGACCCTAGTACAGCCTAAACCAACCGCTAATAAACCTCGCCAACTAACATGTTTTCTACTGTCAGGAGCCGCGAAGAGGAAAAACACCGTTTAAGCGGCGCTCTAATTTATTTAGGAGTCCCGGTGGTCTCGCCGTCAAGTTGACGTTTATAGGATGGATGGATCCAATTGAATTCATAACGTGGGAACCGCATTTGATTGAGATACTCTTGATAAGGTAGGAATGTCTGCATTGACGGATAGGCTTGGATAACTAACTAGTATCAAGAATGAGGATAATTAATTCTGAACAGTTTCTCTTACCAAGTTAAGGATTTAACGGCACATTTAGACACATTTTAGATTATTGTGATTTCACCCAGATTGCGAAATTCTGTTTTTTGGTGATTTGGCAAATTACAGAATACAATGTAGGTTTTCAGGTAGGGTTTGATGGCTGGTTATTGTATCATCGAAGTTTTGGAGAAGTTTTGGATTTTCCAGTAGATAATTTCCAAGGTCACATAACACCTGTGATGAGCACATGTATTCATTCACACCTATAAATACATGCCAAAACCCCAATGAATACACGTATGAAAAAGGATCATGGATCGATTCAGAATGGGTAGGTAGAATCTAGCACAAGCGGCAAGTTTTCAACAACTAAGTTCTGTTGGAAAAATTATCATCATGGAACTACCACATTATCAATTAGATTACACCTACTTTTCGGTAGATCTGGAAAGTGCACATAGGGTAATTAATACTTATTGAGTCATCTGAAAATGCATCATATTACGTATCCGAATTTATTTGATTTTTCTGAACATTCGGCGTATAGACAAAAACTAGATATTTAGATACAAGTATACTTAGCAACGATTTTTTTATTTCGTTCGACTTGGAAAAATAAAAGGAACACGAAAAAGAAAAAAATACATTTAGAAAGTCTGCCAAGTGGGAGTGGCAAAGATTACTCACGACTGTATATGAATTTCCAGGGGCAGTCCTCATTTAGCTATAAGGAATGAATAAAACGAAATACTATTAAAGTAATCATGAGAGAATGAACACATCTTGAGAAACTTGATAAAGGAATTTCATCAGGAATTTGAAATGTGAGAAACAGTCGATCTAATGAAGGAAAATAGTTCATAACACTTCCACGTTGCAGTTTACTCTTTAGCCCCCGCATAGCGTGCCAAAATTAGGATTCCCGAATAAATCAGCAGTAGAGAGCTGGATGAGTTTTCGACTTGTTCGCTATATATAATCGATCGTTTTCAACATTTGAGCTGTGAAGTATTGAAGGAATGTTTGTAGTTGAGGAGTGAGTGTTGGTCGAATGAGCTCTGATACAAGAAATATTTTGAAGAATAACTCTTGTTTGACAAATATAGGTATAAGTAAACCTGTTTGTTCTTGGATAAAGGTGAAGGCGCATATTTTCATTCATTGGAGAGAGGTTAATTATTCGAATTTGTTCAGGATTACCTACTAGATTGAATTTATTGTTCCTATTCAAGGATGAAACGATGAGTTAGTCATACCATCATACGTATCGTTCGTTGTAGGTGTGATCGCCAATAGCAATATTTCACACTCAAACACGAGCTATTCGTCATGTGGCGCAATGAGCTCCAAGTCCGAGCTGTGCGAGATAATGAACCTCGGACCTCAGTAGATTTGATTAGGTAGAGAAAAACCTAGCCTGGGGGAACACCTATACTTACTGTCTTTCTAGTGATGTCAAGCTGAATAATAAGTCTTTCGTCATGAATTACCTATGATAACCCGATAATCTTTAATATTTTAAATAACAACATTTAGACTCGTGTATGTATTCTTGTTCATCCCCCCGCCCTCCCTGAAATGTAATTAATTTAAATTAATTTTTTAATTGTTACTTAATTTTTTAATTTTATTTAATTCTAATATAGGTATGTAAATACGTAAAATCTGGAACTATAATTAGATAAACCCGTTCATCTGCCGTCCTAGACACTTCCATGGACCAAAATCAATACAATTTGGTATAGAACCCTTTCGGGGTCTAGTTGTACATACATCGAAACATGTCATTGCATTACTGCCATGTTATCTCCTAAGGGGCGAAAAATAATGGTCGGCGTTTTAAAATCACCCTCCGTCGACAATTGTAGAAATGGTAGGGTACGTATTACCTTCCTCAGCCCACCTAAAAGGTGAAAGGAAAGTATTGCTGAAACACCACTTTTTTTTTTTTTTTAATATTTTCCATTGAATCAAATGGGAGTACCCGAAACACTGAACGACTAACCGTTAGTGGGTACTTACCTACTTCACCAAGTTCGTCCGTCACACATTACTTAGTTACTTAATGAAGAAAAAAATGAAATTAAGTAAATGAAATTAATGAAATTTATTTAATTAATTTCCACACTTAATGAAATTCAGAATGAGGTTTCATCTGAGATCTAGTTGTGGCTTCCCTATACCTACGACCGACCTTCCGCTCCCCACAAGGGTTGAAAAGAGAAAAAACTATAAAAACGAAACTAGATATTGTGAAATGCCATACTATGATTTAAATGACGGAATGCAAAATCAGATCTAAGAAAAAAAATAAGAAAAACGTGAAGTAAACTATTTGCAGCGTTTTTTAGCGACTCTCTCGAAAAGAAAGTGTATTGAATAATAAGTACCTATTGATTCTAACAAATTCCATATACCTAATGGTCACAGGCGGATGTTAATTACTTTCTCCCATTCAACTACCTATTTCTAGATGTATCTAGTTAGCGTGTTACCTTGTTAAAATTGACAATTTAACTGTAATATTGTTTATAACTTACCTAAGGGAGAACTCCACTTACTAGTTAAGACGGATTCTCCCTTAAGTTACGCAAACAATTTAT
Organism: Lygus lineolaris; assembly: GCA_030264115.1. Lineage (NCBI taxonomy): Eukaryota > Metazoa > Arthropoda > Insecta > Hemiptera > Miridae > Lygus > Lygus lineolaris. The sequence continues at coordinate 30,677,609 of JAEMON010000004.1, forward strand.
TGTATTATTCTTATCTTCAGCTACACCAGGAATAGCCCTTTAGATTGATTTATTATCAGATTCATCTATTGGGTTTCGCTAGTCAGGTTGAGTACCCATTATCATTTTTCAGCAGAAATAAGTTTCTTTTGATATTTAATAAATGGATGAATCCTAATTCTTTCTAATAATGAGTCAATCGTTCTTTTTTATTTTTAATAATATACCGCAGTGGTTTATCTTAGTGCAAAGTCATGGGTAAGGCACAGAGGAAGCGCTGCTGTGAGAAACCCTGTGCTCTCTTGCATCGATATTCGGACTTCTTGGGGATTCCTTCTTTCTTTCTTTCTTTCTTGGGGTTCATGTGCCGCCTGTTCTTACTCTCTCGGCATTGGAAAGGGCATCGCATCCATTCCCATCCCAAGGAACAAGATAGTTTTTCTTGCACCTATAGATGTCGCAGGGTTCGCTCATTATTCTCTAAAATTCTCACATGGAATTGAAATCGATTCTAGTAATACTACCAAACACGAATTTTTTGTCATGGCTTCGTTGACCTTATTATGAATTCATCAGACTGAGTATATTACATGAATTTCAAAGTTTCTGTAACGAACGTTTCTGTAACTGAAAGCAATTTCTGTAACGAAAAAGAGTTCAAAAGAGTTCAATCTCTCAAAAGAGTTCAATTATACTGACAACGCTTCAAGCGTGTAATATAATAATAAGACATTCACGATTATTTTACATACCTAGTCGCAGCTTAGAGCTTGTGTTGCAGACTCACAAGAAACTGGGGAGTGAAAGGGCAGGTGCTAACAGGTACTTAAGAGTGCCAGTATACACTCACTGAGGTGCATCATTAATATGAAGCAGTACCTACTCAAGGGAGCATTCTAGTATGGGATTTGATGGTGTGGCGTCACAAAATTTCAATTCTTGTGTCGCCCCTGACATCTCACCGAAGCAGCCTCGTTGTACGGCAGAAACCCTTTGATTGAAAGCGCCACGATGGAAATAGCTGAGCGGTGTGATGATAACCCATTTGCATAATAAGCGATCTCTAGAGCAATGACTAAGACCGTATTGTCCTTCAGTGATTCAAGTTAGACGACATTCTTGAGCCGTGCGAAAGTGGTGCCCGATTCTGATTCCGTCTGGTCTTGAGGAATCGCTTCCCGAAAAAATGACGTTGACGCATTCTTTCCAGGGTCAGACGTTGAGATGCCGCCAATTACCGAACCCATTTCCTGTTAGATACGTCATTGCGTAGATACGTTAAGTACAAAATAATATAGCTGGTTCATAAAATCATAGCATAGTAATAAAGGTACGTCTATCACTTCGATCAGAAACTTCTTAGTGACAGAAAATGTGCTCCCGGATTTTCACTCTCCGGAGTAATTCTGGTGTACACTCCAAATGCCATCCAGTCCACAATTTATCGGACCAATTGTACCAATGGGAATCAAAGCTTTCGATCGAGGTGTTTTACTGGAATCGGACAAGCGTGGTAGACCAGTGTCTTTCTTGTAAACCATTTACTTTTCGGTCCTTCTGGAGATCAGAAACTGGAATATTACGGTAAACGATAATGTAGGTAGGTGTATTTTGTCGTGAGATATTCGCGATCTATAAGTAGCTTTGCTTGATGTTAAGGAGGTAGGGTAGGTTTTTACATCTTAAAAAGTTCGAGTTATGGAATAAGACTCATGATGAAAGAATGTTCACGATAAATCAGTTCCTTCAAAACAGAGAATGATAGGTATTTCACAATTTTCTGGCCTTCGTGCTCTTTCTTTCTTGTGAATCATATTGACTTTTTGGCGCAAAATTGGATTTTCTTTCATTCCTAGGGTCAGTTGTCTGGTAGAACATAGGTTAAAGAGATATACAAATTAAATACCCATAGAAATTTAAAAAAAATAATAATAATAATAATATATATATGTACCTATCCAGAGTTTCTAAAGTGGATTTTAATGAAAAATGTTTGAAATTAGATTATTAATATTTTGGAAACAACGTTGGTAATCGAACAAGGTCGAAACACATTCGTTAACCTATCTGAAGAACTACCTAGGAATCTAGGTATGTATACATTGTCGAATTTTGAATTTTTGAGGAGGATTTTTCCTCTCTTCAAAGATTTTATGTGATGAAAAAAATTATTGATTCTGCTAAAAATGAACTGAATTCTTCGCTTGAAAATCTCCACTGGGACATCAATTGCGAACTAAATATATGCAATAAAAATATATGAAATGGATATCTGGCACGCGATATAGTTTTACTGAAAGAATCAGATAAATGGGCAATTACGATGAAAAAAGAAGGGGAAGACAGAACGTGTCTGGCTACCCATCATGCCTCCAGCAAAAGTGTGTGTGTATGTGTGTAACCGTGATAAAAGGGCGAGTGGGGCATCGACGGCGTTTGACCGCCTTTTTGTTTATCCAATTATAAGCCGACGAGGGCGCATGGTAGCCGGATTAGGGTCAGCTGTATCACGAGTTGCTCCCTCATAGCTTCCCCCTTTAGGCCCCTCAGGCTAATTGTCCCTCACTTGGCGCCTTATCGCCTCTAGTGATCTGTTCTCTCGTGTCATCGAGATTCGGAGGTTCGGGCCTCGTGATTGGATGACAAGTGCTCATTGGGCATCTCCGATGAGCAGCATTTTGCATCCCATAAGCAGCATTTGTAACTCCATCACCCTTTGCATCCCCATCAGCAGCATTTTTATCGCCAGCAACAATGGCTTTAGCATTATCTATCATCAGCTAATTTTTTATTTTTTAATTTTTTGCATTTGCACGACTATTTCTTATATAATCGAAGGAATTTGATTCAACATCATGATTTGCTTGAATAAGGTTCTGCAATTATTATCTCCAGTATATTGTGTGTTTCTAGATAGTAGTTCTCGTTCCAACCTTCATCCAGTAGGTCAAGCCGAAGTTGAAAAGTGGGTTCGATTCTCGGTATTTCTATTAATTTTTTTCTCCCCGTTTTTCCTGTTTTCGGCGCTTCCATATTGAAAGTCAAGCCCAGAAGTCATTGTAGAGCGAGCGCCTGATTACTTGCAGAACCATGAAAGCTGAGTTTGGCTACATCTCAGTAGGAGTAGCGTGCACTAAAACTTAGCTAGTGCTACAAAGACAAACATTGCAATGATACCCACAAAGATGAGCGTAATAAATAAATATAATTTTTGTACCATAATATGGTATGGTAAGAAGAAATCAAAAGCATATATACTCGTAACAAAATAATGGATTCATGATCATATTCGCACACAGCACAGATGAAACCCTTACTGTTCACAGTCTGGAAAGCTACCGTAGGTATGTGATTTCAAAATACACCCATCAATAGGTATATAAAGATGTTTTCAAAACCTAATTCCCATTACCATGGCAAAATAGAAGGATCTTGCTTCGAAACAGATGAGGCCACAGATAACACAGATTCCCAGGGGCCTCCGCGATTGCGAAAAACAGACGGAAAGGTAAAAACTGGTGGCAGTAAAACTTCGTCTCTAATTCGAAAGTCGGCAGACCCGTTGAGGGAAGACACTTGTCGTGGGAATTGCATATAAATATTGGGAGCAGCTCTAACAAGTGCAGCTCCTAGCTTAGCACGGGTGGTCGAGATGTATTTTAGAATGCGGCGAGAAAACCACGGAATGAATGAGGTCTCTCACTCGGCTCTTCAAACGAAGCCGCAAAATAACTATCAATCAAAGGATCCTTTTCGAGCTCGGGCGTTGCAGAAAACTAGTTTAGCATTTTGCGAGTGTATAATCTGATTTACACCCAGATTTATTGCAGTGGGTACAGCGTACACTGGAGAAGTTTATTGATGTGTTCATCCCTGCATGAAATCATACATCAACTATCACTGTGTAGTTATTGCTACTTTGAGATATATTTAGGTGTGTTTGTGTGTATTTTGATTTTTGTTTCGGAATAAGCTCATCTAAATTGACCATGAAACGTCATTATATTTTATCTAGATTGTCTCTTGTAATAAATATTGATCATCCATATACTAGAGTCACCATAACCAACCTCGTAAACAAGAGCAAAAATTAAGACAGCACTCTCATATCAGCTGGCCAAATAACATACAGGAATATAATGTTTTTTGGTGCTTGTCTTGCTCCTTGTCAGACTGAGGAGGATGACAAAAAAAAAAAAAGAACGAAAGTAATACTACATTCCATGACCTTAGCTTCCCTGAAGATGCCCTGTGAGCTGAAACACTAGGAATGTAATCAATTAACCAACCTTTTTTGTGTTCAGCCTTAACTATCACTCCACCTTCCTGTCATCTAAGCGTACTACTTGTTTTAACCGTGCTTTGGTTGGCAGAGAAATGATGATTTATTATCCATTTGCGTGTACGGATTTGGGTTCTAATGAAATATGTAAAAAAACGTCTGCCAAGTTGGGTGTGGCACATAGCTTCCTCGTATCCATAACATGATTTTATACATAATAATATATATATTTTAAAAATCATCAAAGGGATTACTACCTGCAAATCCCTGAAAATTCCATCGAAATCGGATGAAAATTGTGGAAGTTATGCGTGTTGCAAGGATTCCCGGACACACAGCAGACAGACCGACAGACCGACAGACAGACACGAAACCAAAATTGTTCAGGAAGGTCTAAAACGTAAAACGCGAGTTGAAATTTTGATTTTGGAGGAAAAAAAATTTTCATTTCCCAAAAGTGAAAACAATGCTTCCGCTACCTTGGTAGACTCGGAAGCAAAAGAAATAAACTTGTACTGCTTCAAAATGAACTTCTCAATGTTTTGAATATTGATTAAGGCAATTATAATTTTATAATCACCTTTTGCTCCTCATTGTTCGGTGAACATTTATGATTAATTTGGGACCTCCGTGATGATAATTCATTTTCCTCTTTTTTTCAGGTGAGTATCTATTCAAGTACTTGAGGACATCGATAAGTCCTTCCACCTTTAAGTAAGTAGAGTAGATTCACATATTTTTAAATAAATGTTTTGGACTCGGCATTCCAAAACCACGTTTTCCATGAATTTATAAATTCTAGATCAGGAATCATTCTATTGAAAGGTTCAGGATGGTTTGATTTTCAACGAGTGTGTAAACCAAAAATGGAGTTCCAAAAATTAGCTTCAGATGTAATAAACAAGGAATTGTTCAGAGTTTTGAAATCCTCCAACGGGAATCATAACTCCGTAACGCGATGTAGCGTTGTTTCCTATACACTAAGCATGCCAACAGCTGATGCGGTCACGTCGATAATATTAATTAAACGGTTTGAACTTGACGTCACGGTTGTTACGCATCGTAATCAATGAGGAGAGCTTTCTCATGGTTAGAGCATTCTCACTATTAAGACTCGGTATTACGGACCGAGTCGAGGATTCAAAACAAATCCGATCGAGTTCAACTAACTGCAACGGTTATAATAACTGACTCGTAGGAATCATAATATTAGGCTTTGAATTCCGCAGCAGCGTGATTTCTAACCATAATCTAACCAGGAGATTAACATTGGTCCAATTCCACAACCCTAAAAGTTAACAACTTTTTTTCACATTCCTTAATTGGCCCGAAGGGTTAGAAGGAAAGTGTTACAATCAGCCTGGAACAAATTGTCTGATATTCAGCCAATGGATTGGTTTACACTCAAACCAAAACCTTATCTACAAGTTTCGAACAGATGTGTGTACCTAAAAAATGTAATAAGATAAAAAAAACTTTTTACCAGTCAGAATGAATAGGGAGTACCATCATTCGATTCAGGGTGAGAAAAGAGTTGAAAACTACTTGGATCATCCAGTGTGATCTCAACCAGTGACTCCTTGGCCTACTCCTCTATGTATAGAGGTTGTTATTTCAGGTTTTGTTTCATTTTTTTTTTTTTTCAATTAGACATATATTTGAACCTTGAGCCTCCTTAGACCCACAACTCTAGGAACCAACCTCTTTGCTTGAACGATGTTGTGTGACTCGAGTCCACAAACAAACAAACAAACTCAGAATCATCTCTATTATTGAAGCTAAATATTCCGGCTCTCATTTTGAAGACCGAAATGATGAAATCTGAGGAAGCAAACTGCGCTCAATAGTAACGAGCGTAGTTACGCTGGTCATTAAAAGAGACCTTCCCACGGTTTTCCTGAAGGAACATCATTGTCCATTTCCATCCTTTTGAAGTAAAAGGATGGAAAAAATAAAACGCCACGGCCGGGCACAGTTTGTTAAAACAGTTGTTTGTCCAAGCCAAAAACACCACGCCATGCAAATTGAGCAATTCCCACTGGGTCAGAGTGATCATGTTTTGACTTCACAATATATTGCTCTACAATCTGTGTACACATTTTGCCTAAAACGACTCGTAGTTCGTACCTCTGGTTTCTAGTTTCCAACTGCAGTTAGAACCTTGTTAAAGCTAGGTCGAGGTTGGAGTTGGTCCCTTGTCTGAACAAGGTCGAACTTTCAGTAGGAACCTTTCGCCGGTAGAACCCTTCCAGACTATGGTGAAGCCTAGAGTTGGAACTCTGTCATACTACGAACGAGCCTGCTGTTGGAACTTTGTCACATCAAGCTTGAGGCTGCAGTTGGAATCTTGTCAGAGTCGAAGCTGCAGTTTGCTGGACCTTGCCAAACAACGGATCGAGACTGCAGTTGGGACGTTGCCAAACCAAGTCGAGTCTTCGACGATGTGGTCCTTATCGAACCACCGACAGGCAAGTGGCATATTTTCGTATAAACCCAACGAACATTACGGATTTTTGACCAACACGCAGCTTATTAAAGGTCCAGATTAATAGATATGTCGAGAACAATTGTAGGTGAAACGCTCCAATCTTTCCATATTTGATATAAATACGTTATAAAAGGCGTTCAATCTACGATGTAGGATCGCATAAACTTTTTGGAATTTTGGATACGGCGAATATGTACTGAATGGGAGGGACGATCTGCTGATCGTATTGAAATCATAGAGGCACATCGGGACAACCCAAGCCATTTATTTAGTCTGAGGCTGCTTGAATTGAACCTGTGTTTTGAATGGACAGTCAATAGGGTCACAGCCGATAGGAATGACGTACGAATCGGCACGGAAGTCCGTTGTTGGCCAGACTGTTGGCTCTCAACTGGAAGTGATCACAGAAGGGAGGCAACACAATAGCCATCAGAGTGCACCAGGTCACCCCTAACCAATGCGATGGTGAGGTTTGTCAGACATCCTGAGTGAACTGATGACTTCTGAGTCTCCCAGTGAACAAGCTTGAAGCCCAAGGAAAGCTTCAAATTTTGAAGCTGCAGTCATTTTTGTGGCAGTTAAATCAAATAACTCCAAAATGTACCTTTTTTTAGAAAACCACTAAAACAAAACATGAAAAATTAACCATACTCCGATACGTCATGGGAATGTGAACTGAAGCACCAAGAATGTAGAAAACCTACAAAGTATATACGACATTCATGAACACCTAGCGGTGTCCATTTCCAAGCTATTAGCGACTCTATTAAAACCGCTATTAGAGGCCCCCTTGTCCCAAAAGAGGAGCCTCTTCCTCCATAAAATGTGATAATCCTCTCGGGGGGACCTATTATCATAGACACCTGTTGATAATATGCGTGGAGATAGGAGAACAGCTGCAAGACTAGTTTTTTCATCCTCAAAAGATGACATTGTCTTTCTTTCATAGTTCAATTTGAATAGCTTGTGCTGATACTTAAATGTTTTCTGGATTCTCCTTTTGACGCGTAGGCTGTTTGTGAGTGGTTATATTTGTAGTAGGTACTGTATATATCTGTACCTATGTCTTAGTGCCACGATACGAGTACATTATATCTACGAAATAATTTTTGGCTGAATAGAATTGGTAAGGTTCCAAAAAAGTTCATGGTTTACTGTTCATAAATCATAGAACTCATTTATGCCGCTTAGTCATTTTATAAGTATCATAAATTTGAGACTTGAAATTAATATTTAATTTATTAGGCATACGAAAAACTCACAAATTAAAGGATTTGTAGGTCATTGAACCTCAGTTTACTGATATTGAAAAACAAAAAAACCCTTGTTTACAGTATAATACTGTAGGAAGATCCAAAGAAGTAGCCAACGCATAAACCACCAGCTCAACCTTTCCTCACTTACAATATTACTTGTATTTAAAACGCAAGCGCTGCAAAGAATAGAAACCTCTTCATTTCCTTCTTCCGCTTTAGGTTAGGTAAAAAGCTAGGATCTGATGACTTTAAGGAGTCTTTTCATAATATCATAATGCCACAGAAGAATAGGCTTCTTACAGATATAAGCCCTGAGTTATGGACCGTTTTATTTTATAGTCCCAGCCAATTTTGCGCGTTTCGCCGCCCTAAGGGAAGGGGTCTGTTGATTTATCATCTAACTAAAAGCAAATGGGAATGGGGGAATACTCGTAGATAGGAGATGCTGGGAAAGATGTACTCCGGGTGTTCATCCTATATGGGTATAAGCAGAACAAAAAGGGAGAAGGTTAACGGTGAATCGGCTCTGGCCGGCGAGGCAAATAGATTGTACCATTCGGCTTGAGTCTAGTCCACGACTATAAACTGCTCCATTGTGAATCAGTGCTCGGGGATTTGGTTTTTAGTTGGACGTGGGAAAGGAGAGGTCGGACTGAGTCTAACATTTCGATTAACTCGATATTTGTGGTTGGTATTGTATACTGTATAGGTGGTCATTACTACCTGGATACCTTGCTCATGCTATAGGACAAGATGATTTGTAGTACCAATAGGGCAAGTACGAGTATCTATGTATAGTTTTGTGATCAATCGTGACATTCCAAAAATATCATTTTGAAGACTCTTTATTTTCCAGCACTGATATTCCGGGAAAAACGTGAAAAATGACCATGTGACCATGATTGGTCACACTTACAATTTCTTCCTCAACCGAACACTCGCTCCCGAAGATTTCCCTTTTCTCTGGAGGTAATTAATCTGCAGTAATACTGAATTCGTATCCAGAGCATTGAGCCAAATAGCCGGATCACCATCTTAACTGGCAAGCACGGAAACATCCGGATATTGCTTGTAATCCCATTCTTAACTCCGGAAACTACAATGCAGATCCAAGTTTACGTGGATCCCAGAGTATTGAGCCAAATAGCCAGATCACCATCTTTACTGGCAAGCACGGAAAAATCCGGATATTGCTTGAAATCCCATTCTTAACTCCGGCAACTACAATGCATATCCACGTTTACGGTATTGTGTACCTGTGATGCCATGCTATGCATTATTAATAATTCTCCCCCTCTTCCCTGTTGATGTTACAGAAAAATTACCTGAAATTCAGCTGGTCAAAATACGTGGATCTCCAGGAATAAACCCAGTTGCTACACACTTTACCAAAATAATTAAAAGGAAATATCGCATCGCGTATAAATATCGTATTCATACGTATTTTCAATGGCGTTTTCAGGGAGATCTACTTTCTTCGCACGCATCTATCGTTCTCTGCGATTCAGAGTACATATCGTTTCACACAGTTGTAAAGAGACTCAATGAAAGCCTCAAATTCGCATACGTATAGACAGTAATAGATATATTTTCTCCTTTCCTGGTGATACGATATATACGGTCAATCAGATTATTGTTTCCATAATAACTGCCCTTACAAAGGTGCGAAAAGGGTTTCATAATAACTGCAACGAGGGAAGTGCGAAAAGGTTAGGTCGCTATCGTGTTTCCAGCCTGCCGGTCCGGAATTTAGTTAGGAATGTGATCGTTATTCACGTCGAATTTTCCTAAGTAGGTAATCAACAAGTAGTGGTTGATTCACTGTCGTGTTTCTGACCGGGTCCAGGAAAATGACCAGAACACGATCATGAATCCCTCACGTTTTCCAATAACTGCAATACATTACAGGCGCTTTTGGGAGTGTTTCACTGGCTCATTCGGGGATCTCAGCATCAAACGGCTCTTAATGGCACATCTTCAGTTGACGCTTTCATCCTGCACCGCATATCAATTTCACCTTATTAGGTCCTCCAACCCTGGAAATCCAAAGCCAGCTTGCCCCTTGCTGTACCTGATGGACCAGCAAGAACAAACCCAGTGGCTACTCACCTCCGTGGAGCTAAGTGAGTCACGACGGGGCGGGCGGAAGGCGGCAGTGGGAAAACGTATTACCGAATGAGATGACCCCGATAGTGCGAAGGCCGCAAGTTCTCAAGCCCTAAATCCTCTTCAGGAGGTCTCATCGCCGTCTTCTTTTCATTTAGGCCGCCAGCTCCCTTCCTCACCCTTTCCTGTCCTTATCTGTGCGGGCATTTCCTTCGGGATGGCACAGCTTGCAAGCGTCCACAGCCACAGACTCACATGTCAGATGTATAGAATGTATGAGGTGTAAAACTCACGTGTCTCATGCAAGCAAGCTATATAACTAAATTTAAATATCATGTTTTATTTCACCACTGCACATACATAAAAAAAAGTTTGGGGAGTACGATTTTGAAGCGACTTTTACAAGACTCCTGACACAGCGGCCAGAGAACTAATTCATTTAATGGGTCATTGTTATTGAATTTTTTTAATTCCAAATACACCATAAGTCCCCATACCTTAAATAGAAAAATGTTCAGCATAGCTAAATAGCTGTCCAAGCATCAAAAACCGTAGAAAATTCACGTTTTTTTACCCTGAAACCCCTCAAAATAGTATTTGTCTATAGGAGTAGTTGAAGAACTGAGAACTCTGCGAAGAAAATGAAAACAATGCCAGCTCCACCAACACCGTAACCATTTTTGGTGATTTTTCAAAGTTTTTTTCAAAATTACAATGTTTCCCCGAAAAATCGATAAAATAGAAAACAGTCGTTCGACACAAGACTCGGGTATTTATCTTTTCTTTTATACTAAAACAATTTTGTGTAGTTCCAATGGTCAAAAACGTGCTTTTTCTAGGTTTTTTGAGGTTTAGTGTGCTAATTAGCTATTTCAGGTATAGAAACATAGAGTAAGTATATATCCGGAATCAGCCCAAAATTTACTATAAAGATTGTTTATTTATATTTTTTTTAATTATATTATGTGAGAACTTATGAAAAATGAAGGATATACACAAGGTCAATTCAACTTTGTGACTCGTTATAGGTCTGTTCCGAACGCGTGAAGTTCGGGTTGGGTACCTACTGTATACAATCTTCGCAGGATCTAACAGTGCACATTCTGTTCATTGTTCTTATCAGTACTCGACGTATTCAGTTAGGTTCTGCAGATTCTATGCTGAATCCAACCCTAATTTCAGGAGCTTGAAACAGACTGCTATCACCTCTATGAAATGACGCCATGTTTTGATAGCTTAGCCCCATTTTCGTTGTAAATCTGCGTGTTTACCACCCTCTCTTCTAAATAAGAAGTAGTTCCAGCTGGTGGATGATGGATTGTTGAAATGAGTCACTCAATGGGCCCGCGTGGTCTCGCATTGTGCGACCGACTCGCCTCGCTATTTCATTACAAGTTTATTAACCCTTCTATTTGAGCCCGTCTCGACGCTAATGGAGCTGTGACATTCTGGTGTTCCGTTGAAGTGGTAGGTAATGTGATCATCAACTAGGCGCGAATATGGCTCAATTCCAAACTGGAATCGGCTTGAAATGAGTTGTTTTAAACAGGAAGTCTGGCGCTTTCAACTTGAATTTTAATTACTATGATAAGAACAATTATTTTGAACCGTGGTAAGTGAAATATAGATACACTATCGTTGACACGGAGGTTATAATTTGTTCTCTAAAAGTGGTAAGTTTTCTTATTAGGATTTATTTTCCATTCCGGCATAAATAATAAATAAATATTTAAAAAAAAAATCCTACTGTAACAAAATGTATTTTGTTATTAGTTAACTTAGTTGATACAAAAATGGTGTTTAGGGGTTTACGAGGGCTTAGCTGGGAGAGATGAATTACAGTAATCAAATATATCTGGGAATAATGTGAGTACAGTTGAAACATGAAACATATCTTTTAGTACTGCATGCATTACAAGGGGTGTTCCTGGGGAATAGAGAACATAGCGAACAGTATTAGTATGTTAAACATTACGGAATGAGGGTCATTCAACTCTAAATACGCATAGAATTATGGGCGTATTCAATAATACGAAACATTTGCTTTTCGAAAGGTTTCTCGACACTTGTGGTGACTAGGGGTTCGCCCTGTCCCTCTAATGGGCAAAATAAAAGACGTTGATGTTCATTGTTGAGGAACAGGGAATCTCAACTTTAAATTGCAAAGAGAAAGATCCAAAATTAACGTGCCAAGACACAATTATTATCGCCACAGCTACCCATTCAGGAGCAATATGACAATAAGAAGTCCATCAAATATTCGATGTGCAATCAGCTAATGGAATACCCTAAGTCTCTTTGAATTTACCATGCCTAAATTTGTCCAGAAATAGTAAAAATCTGGTGATTTCTCCCTCCATTCGTTCCTGGGAAATTTCCAGAATCCCGGCGAACTAGTGCATAACTTCAACAAAAAACTGAGTTGAATAAAATCGAACCGCGTTAATCGATCGCTTATTTTTATCGAAGTAAAATTCTGTCAAAAATTAATTTATCACTAATACGCAATTGAATGAATTATGATTATCAAGCTGTGAAAAATGTTGTTAAATATAACTGTGAATGAAGAAAAACACAACGTGGAAAACGAGAGAAAAAACTCTGGAAGCCAAACGATTGCGCAGCTGGAATGGCCTTAATTAATAGACTACGTGCATTTGTGGAAGTTTTAAACACGAACAGAAACCTCACGGTTAATTATTCCCACAGGAAGATTTACATCGTCGGGGGTAAACAGATTCTTCTCTAACGGGACTCCAAGACAAATAACCAAATAAATCCATGAATGTGTTCCGGTGGTTCCTGAACTTTAAAAATCTATGGGTAAATAATTCGACTGAGTAAGACATAGGTATATAAGTCTATCAGTATTCACCAGTAAATACAGTGCAAGACTGTAAAATTGGCATTCCTGTCTATTAGTAGTGCTACAGGTATTTCTCAGTAATGTGTATCATTAGATGTCCCATCTCGAAACGTGAACCTACGATATCTCTGAAATATTATGGTTTATTTGCAATCTGGATTTATTGTCGATTGAAAAAGGAATTTGCTAATACCTATCTTAACTTGCAATTTTAAGGGTGAGTTTCAAATGAAATTCTATAACTTAGTGTCACTTAAACTAAAACATCAGTTTTCAAAGTACGAGGAAAACATTTGATTCCATGAGCGCAGTCGATCCTTTTTTCTTGGTTGCTTACTTTACTCTGAGTGGGGCTGAACCTAAAGCTTACTTAGTTAAGAACTTTTCTAAGTTAGTTATGTTAGTTAGTTAAGTTACTTTTATTAGAAGTTATACTTTGCAAGAAATGGCCCTATTGGTGAGAATACCTCCCTTTAGAATTTTCTTATAGCGAATTTTCGAAGAAAATAAAGCTATTGCAATGGCTTCAAAATTTAAATAATTTAAAAGATCAAATCAAATAAAATTTAGAAATCCGAAAAAATTTCAAAATGTCAATAATATCCAAAGAAAGGGAGCTCGTTGAGTAGAATTTTTGGAGTACTCCAAGGGTTCAAATTTAGAAAATGTAGAGTCAAAAATCACTCAGAAAACGCGTTTCTTGAGGTTTTTTGTGTAAATTACCATCTTAAACATAGGAACATATGGTATATTCGGAATCAACGTGAAATTTCCTATAAGAATCACCCATTAAATCGGTTAAAATGATTCTTCGAAAATTCGCTCATCAACTCATGCTGCATGAATGGGACTTTTCCTAATATCCTGTCATATCCGGACACTAATACTGAGTGGCTATAAAAGATATAACAATAACGATAAAGATATAACAATACTTGTCATGTAGATATTCTCAGAAAGAGTGAGATGCCGATGGTGCAGTGCAGAGTGCACTAGTGCAGAGTTGGGCGAAAGAAGGCAACTCCTCTGGATGTTTTAAATGGATGTATTCGTACACAAATAGAGGAGAACAGGCAAATTTTAGGCAATCAGACATTTACTGTCTGAAGCTTCATTACATCAACATACATGGTTCCTTGATGGACGGAATATGACCGTAGTTCTGTACTGAAACCTGTCTCCAAATTTGTTTAACAAATACGCAGAGGTGTTCCCTTCTTTCGTAAAGCATATTAATATACAACTTGAATACAGTTAGGTGGTTGTGTACGAGTCGTACAAAGATACAGATGTAGACAGACAATGCAGGGCAACATTCTAGAGATCACTCTAGAGCATTCTAGAGATTTCACGGTTCCTAACAATACTTCACTAGTGAACAACCAATCTTGAACGAATCATGATCAGAATGACATTGGTATTACAGATAGGCAGATGAAAAATTATTCTCGTGAAAGCCATTATAAAATTATACTCGTGGTATATTATAAGTGATGCACTACAGCATATAATCCGACATCTATCATTATTCCATTTCAGATGTCGATTATCTTGCATGAACTTAGTAGCTTTAATTGTAAGTAACAGTCAGAGGAATTTATTGTGGTCTTTCTACGCTTGTGTCTTTGTAAGTAGATAATAAGCTTTGAACAAGTTGGTAAGTACTAATTCAGTAAGTACCTACAATAATAAAACCGGTCTTTAGGCGTCCAAAAAGTAATTAACTGGAGAATGTCCGTAAGTATTTCATGTTAGACGGCTGTTGGACTGACCGGGCGGCCTGATCGCGTTCTGAAGATCCCATTTAGATTCCGAAGTGAAATATATCTTCATTAGTTGTACGGGCGACGATTACTAAAAACAATTTACTGGCATATGAAGACAGACGTCAAGGAGCTGACTCCATGGGTGGCGAGAAAGGGAGATAGGAGTTCAATAAAATGATAAACAATGGTCAATGGTCCTGTGGGATAACACATGTCCCTCAATGGCAACCATTGTAAGAAGGTTCCTTGGGCTCTTGTAAAACAATCATTGTACCTCGGGACGGACCTCCAAGAGAGTCGACACAATGTCTTCCCCCGGGTTGCCGCAGTTAATCACTTAAATCCGGAATTAAATCACATTGTCCACGGTCTTTCTCTCCCTTTATCTTATACCTCATTCCTCCGATGCTGGATCCCACCCCCGCTTATATAACAACTCCATTTTCCACGGAACCTCCTTCCGTTTCTTTGGTTTGGGACCACAGAAGGAGGGGAGATACGTCATTATTTGTCCATTAAAAATCTCCAAAGATCCCGCGTACCTCCAGGCTATGATAATCATTGATGTGACAATGACCACCTTCCTATTGAAGAAAATTATTGGCCGAGCTTCTCATCTCTTCGGCCGTGCAACTATTCTTTCTGAGCCTGTACCGTGGGAATGATGTTACACGCATCCACAATCAGCGCCTTTCCTCAGCCCTCAATGCCGCAAGGGTTGTCAAGTTTTCAATTAAATTCCTCACTTTGTTGAATGCGTTTGATGAAAATTATTATCTTTACAATTTACACTTCTCCAGTTCGATTGAGATTTAGCTAAACCCCTGAGAGAAACAATGAACCCCTGAGAGAAACAATGCTTATATCAGTCGGAGCAGGGCACAGGCCTACGTCGCAACTAAAAGCAGGTTTAGTTGCAATTGATTTAGACATCGGTTGTATCGAGTCAACTGATTTTTGTGACTAAGTTTTACTAAGTTTGTGACTAAGTATTAGTACCAATAATACCTAATTATTACCCTTGCCAAAGTTCTTTAGTTGCAGAGTAAATTGACAACTTTATGGCTAACAACAACAAGCAATAACTTATTTTTAGGGTGTCTCTGTTAGTAGTGAGCCATTCTTCATTCAATTATTATACGTAATATTCATATTTAATACATGATTCTGGGTTATTTTTCTCACTGAATAATGGGGAACTTGCATGGTTATTTTTCATTTTGTAATTTTAAAGATCTTAGAGAAGGCTTTCACAAAGGCTCTATATGTGAGGGGTATTCGAGGATTGAAACTTAACAAACTTACCGAATATGGATTTGGTAAGTTGTAAGTTTAACCTAATTGACGTCACCAACACCCCCCCCCCCCCCCCATTTTGCGGAAGCGAAATGACGTCACGTGCTCGTTTTCAACCCGTTTTCTGGTCAAATCAGTCGTAATTTCAAAGTGGAAATTGGCACCAAATTTTGAGGTTCACAATGCAAAATTCCTACCCATGCAAGTTCCCCGTTATAGTTAATGCTTGGCTAATACTGTTGAAACTGATATGCCTCCGCAACAACCTGAAAATTCGACAACTACCTAGTTAGGCAGGGGGGAGGGTGTTAGTTGCAGGCGGAAACTAAACTTTTTTATTTGTTGACAAATGATTTATTTTTTGTGTCAATGAAGAGTTGCAATAACTTTTACCCAACTCTGATCTCAGTATACTTCCTTTAGAATTTCGTGTCCACACTCTTACGATAAATTATTGTAAGCTTCCAATTCAGTCTGTGCTTCCCTCCTAGCACTTCATGTAGACTTCCTTTGCCTAGACTTCTTTACTGTATCCTGAAATTGCAATTAGAAACTTGCTGAAGTTTTTGACAAACTTTGCGGTGAAATTGGTTAACCGTTTTATCGTTATGGTTGTACGGCTTTGTACCGACGGACTATCAGCTACTCAGGTATTTGAACGCTGTAATTCCTGGTTTAAGTGATTTTCGTGGCTGATCATAATTTACAGCATTCGATAAAAAGCCAGGCCATAGGCTATAGGCCTTAGACTATTTAAATATTTTCGAAGAAAAACAGCTTCAAATCTGAAAAATAAATAAAGTTGATAAAACCTACCTGACTGTAGATAGTCGATGCCTAAACACACAATCCCTCCGACTTGACAAGGGAGTTTGAAATGTTTGTTTGGGTTGAGGTGAAGTCGGCAGAGCCAGGAAATCCAAAAGGGGTAACCGATTGAGCCACTGACATGGAAATGAGTTTGTAATCCGATTAGCAGAGGCCTTTAATGACTCGTGATTCGCTCCCACGGTGAGGGACCGCGAGGCTTAAAGACCTCGGTCTGTCACTGGCGAGAGAGAAGGCGTGTCTCGGGAAAACAATAATCTTTCCATTATGAATGGAATTTTCTATGATCTGTCACGCGTTGAAATACGACAAGTACGATGTCTTAAAGCCCTTTCTTACAACGCTGAGTTAATTTTGTACAGTGAAACAGTTCCGCTATTTTTAAGGCTCCCATAGGAAAATATTCATTTTCAAATTTATATTACCTTTTTTTTTACATAAAGTCATTACCCCTTCTCAATGTACATTTTGTGTAGTCATATAACCTACTTTTTCTGTTATAAATTAAAGTGGTCATCACTACGGATTCAGCGTGAAAATATACCTCAAAATTATGTTTATTATACTACTTAATACTTATCGAGCTTCGCTTCGTACAAACTGGTCAACAAATCTTCTCTACCTAGGAAGGTGTGATAGGTACACATCAAACTTATCAAATCCCTAAGCTAGGGGTCCCCTGATACGTCCCCACATTACAACCAATAAACACAGCGATT
Source organism: Lygus lineolaris (assembly GCA_030264115.1). Lineage (NCBI taxonomy): Eukaryota > Metazoa > Arthropoda > Insecta > Hemiptera > Miridae > Lygus > Lygus lineolaris. Next base: position 30,695,195 of record JAEMON010000004.1, read on the forward strand.
ACAATGATCTGTGAAAAGGCGTTTTTAGGTTGGCGTCCTGTTCCCATCAATAGAATCGGAAGACGAGAACGAGCTTGATAGTAATTTTCGTTGATAATTATTGATTGGCCGATCAGGATCGGGTGAAATTTGAATGACCAA
>JAEMON010000004.1:30703870-30713944 GCA_030264115.1 Lygus lineolaris
CTCTCTCTCTCTCTCTCTCTCTCTCTCTTCGGGTAGATTCCAAAATCTTCTCCCCGGTTAAGCTTCTCCCTAGTTAACCTTCTGATCAAATTCAGTAGCAAACTACTTATACCTATATTGGTATCTATCTACCCTATTCCTACTTTCTCAGGAATAAGCTGGTTAGGAAAATGTTACATCCCTATAATTGTATTAGTAGATTTGCATTTCATACTATGGTTGTCATGAAACTAATGGTGTTGGAGGACTATGCTAACGAGCCATAGAGCTCATATCATGAGATCTTCAGTAGATCTGGTAGGGCCGATTTATTCTATAGAGTCAAGCTCCTCCATGCTTTTGAAACTTACAAAAACAAAAAAACACCAACTCAATAGAACATCTTCTGATCCTTGGAGACGGAAGTATTCACTCGGGTTTTGTCGATTGCAGTTGAAAGAATTTGATTCGAGCATATATTCTCTTATACAGCTGTATCATGGCTAGGAACTTTTCCATCGTTTTTCATTGTATATAGGTTACAGTTATGATCTTCATATCTAGCAGCTTCATCGTTTGCTAGCTATAAATTCTTTGTTTAGAGCTATGGATTTCTTTTAATTAACAATAATTCAATGGCTCTGCTCAAAAACGGGGGGGGGGGGGGGGGGGGGGGGGGGGGGGGGGTTGCAGTACCTATGTGTTTTCACTGTGCTGTGGGTTGATTAATCATGGATTTTTCTATATAATTCATCGTGTCTGGTGATGAAACTTGATTTGAGCTCCTCCCGAAGGGTTTCATTAGGGCGAAGGGATGGTGAACAATGTACTTGCTTTTTTGAACAGCTGTCGATACCACAAGTTGATCGAACTGCGTGTTCCGTGTCGAATGAAAAGGGGGCCCCAAGGGCGGTTGTCGCCCTTGTCACTGCTAACAGCTGATAAACGTTACCCTTTACCAAAGGAAGGAGACCGCGGGTTGGCGGTGCAGTGCTGGGGGTACGTGGGAGGGAGAGGGGCGCGGAGAATGCGGCTGCTAGCGCCCTGGCGTCTGGGCCCATCATGCGTGATGACCGCATCGCGGAGGTGACCACCCATACACTAGTTCCCCCAGTCCTGGTGGTGGACCCCGCGATGCCCGGAGCTGTGGTATCGCGGCGAAGGTCCCATTTTAGCTCTTCCACCTGGGCGTTATGGGGCATTAGAAACTCCCCTTCTGTTGGATATTTAATGTCTTCATCAATCCGCCGCAGATACGATGCTATCAAATATGTGCACCCACCGTACGAATAACTCAATGCCGTGTAGCAAATTTATCAGCCACAGTTTGTTGTAGAAGGTGGCCACGATCTGTGATTGGTGGGGACTGAATTTCAATTCTGTTATGAAGGAAATCAATGAAATGAATCGAATTGCTTTCAACCAAGAGCCTTGGTTACATTATTTATATAAATCTGCTCTTACAGCTAAGCTGAAGCTGCTGTATCATGGGAGATGTTTCTTTTTCATTCATATAGTAAATACGTTAGACCTTCACTTACAATACATACTACATATCAGCGCGTGTGAAATGCTTCAAAGGCTAGTTATAATCTCTTGTAAAAAGCATTCAAACGCCTGCGTGATAATTACATCACCTACAGTTGTCTGAATCTTGGTTTTGTACAGTAAAAAGAAATCAGAATCAAATAGCTTGAATAGAATCAAGAGCCTTGTGAACATTATGTAGGTAAATAGGCTTGCAGCTGAGCTCTGAAGCTACTTTATCGAGGCAAAGGCAATCAATCTCTTTCACCTAGGAATCAGGTGTTTTAAAAGTTCTTAACTTTTGTACCGACCTATAAGTAAAGTAAACTGTCTTTATAGAATTGTGTCAGCCACAGTTGCCTTAGTTGAATAAGCCAGATTGATTATCAGAACTTGCTGGAGCAGTAGGTAGTCTCTTAACAAAGTTCTTCAAGCAAGCCGGAGCAAACCGGAGGTCAGAAACAACTGATACATAATAATTATTATAGTAGCTTCGCGAAATGACTAATGATGATCCAGTATAATAATCAGTCTGGGGTCACTAACGGCATAAGTGAGATGTCTGTGTAGAAATATAAGTTTGCAGATTTGAACTCGTCTTATTTCTTCCCGCTCTTATCTTTCCACTGTTGTCAACCCCGTTCAACGATATATTACTTGATCATGCTGGAGTATTGTATGTCATCTCATTCACTCAATCGACCTATCCAGGTATTTGGCGAATGGACTTGAGGTCCTGACAGAATTAATAATTTATGAACAATGCATGATAACGGTATGAACTCTTCTGATATAAATACCTACCTATGTTGTGTTCTGGCAATGAAAACATTACTATGTATGTACGTAGTTACCTTGAAACATGAGTACCAAGTGATGGTGTGGTCTATAATTGATATCAAAATGGAAAATCGAAAGAGGTGACGAGTAGTCGAAAAAAAATGTAGGTACCTCCTTGAAACATGCAGGTGGACTGAAGCTTCGATGAGTGGATCTCTGATAGTCGTGTCTTGAAGGAAATTAGCTCTGCAGATATGATAAGAGCGTTTGATGACTGATGTGATAACGCTTGCTGTGATAGCCCTGGCGTCAGAACGTCTAGGACAGCCCCAAGTCAACATCCCGCCGACTCGAAGTCCCCCAACCCGTGACCACCCGTGAACTAGTTCCGCGACCGACAGACCACTCCGGATTTACATTATTCATATTAATCAGTAGGACATACCAGGAGTTTCAATTATACAACCCCGGCGATGTGTTTCCAGCCCGAGTGATTCATTCCAGTTTCTGGGGGGCAATAAATCTACAATGTTCCTTCAAATGGGCATACGATAAAGGGACCGTTGCTTTGAAATAATTCCCCCCAACAGCCCCGACGAGCCTTGATGTAGGTTCTCCGAGTTCATTTGCCCTGATTCCCGAGTCTTCGAACTGAATAAGTTTATACACGCCCACATTCTTTCAAAAACAATTCCTTGTGAATTTGATAACGAATTTGCCCAACAACCGTACCTGTCCAGTGTGTTTTTTGGAGAAAATAATGCAATTGCCACATGGTCAAAATTTATGGTGACATATTTTCGGGCGAATGTTATGATCACGTTTGAAGATTTATTACTTTTAAGGATCACTTCCGAGGAGGTCCACCACCAACGGAATTTCCTTCCGCTTATGTAGGTATTCAAAATACTGGGTTGAATTCACACAACATTTCACAGTATTAACGGTAGCATCCGCTTTAATAACCTAAATAAATACCAATTTGTTCATTAAAATATCGTTTTAGCATGGCGAAAATCACGTTGAAGCAGGAATAATTATTGTTTAAAAAATGTTTACTTCCATGTTCCAATCAGTTTCTGATCGGGCGAGTCTGATGAAGAACTTGATGGCCCGGACTGTTCTAAGATTCCTACTCAGATTCCGATTTTCAAATTGCGTGGTAATGTCAATCCGTATTCTCGTGTGGAAATGTCGCGAAGGATTATTCAAGAACCAAGTTTCAAAATTAGGCCAACGGTTTACTCGATGAAAATAATGCCCATTTTTGGCTGATACCGAAATGATCACATGACAAATATTTTGTTGTATTGCATTTTAACTTAAAATTTCCCAGAAAGAAGGATTCCACTTAATTTCTGCACTCCCTTGCAAGACTGCTAAAAGGCCGGAAGTCCATCAGCGAATATTTTCCACTCTTTTTTACTCTTACCTTCCTTGACGGCGCTAAACATCGATATCGCCGGTCTGGAAAACGATAATGAATCATCCAAATTATCTCACGATGGTTCTATTAAAATTACCACACTTTTCTTCGAAGTTATCAAGTCGTTTTTTTGGATCACTGTACTTATTTCTCCCTAAAATCACAATCCCTCGTTCCCTTGCAAAATCATGGGTTGTTTTCATCTGTAAGTATTATTAATTATTTAAATTGATGCGTGGTTTCAAAAATTAATCCAAATTTGAAGAAAACAATTATATCACGCTGATGCTGACTAAATTAATAATGTCCTAAGGTGGCTCCATTGTTGTTCGATTAAAGGGAGAGGATTTTGGCGATGCACCTTCCATATGAATGCAGGATTCTGCGGATTGACAGATGGAGGGGTGCGGATTCGGCGGATTGGAAACAGGTATGGATTGAGCACTGGTCATGGGTCCTCCGCTACTGACATTTTAGAAACATTGCCACTCAATACCTGCCAAGAAATATGGTGTATTGAAATGACATGTAGCGAGTGTTAGTCGATGTGTTGTAGTGTATATAAATCGGCGTGAATGAAGGGTGTGGGTCGGACGACTCCTGGTCTGATCTGCCCACAGAGTCAGTGAACTATGGGTAGACTGAGGATTTATTTATAGTTGGCTGCGTCTCTTGGAACCTTGGAGAGATCGAGTCGAGTGCAAAAGTGTACGGTGTCCACCTTCCCAGTTCAGCCAGCGGGTGGGTTTTCGTCTGTTCCAATTTGAACGGTTTGTCTGACTGTAGTTTGATCAGCACTTTTGTTTGAGTGAGAACCTTTTACGTAATCATCAATAATAACCTTTTGTGATGAATTCCACGATACCAGAACGATTTTTTTGGATTGAGCCGTGCGGATTCTGTGGATTGAAACCCCCTCCCTAGACATCATTCTGGCCTTTCTCAGCAACGGTAATTAATTACTCTCGCACTCACATGCATCGGGTGTCTGGTGGATTCGATTGACATATGGAATATTGTTGGGTACCTACCTAAATAGGCAATATGTCTGGTTAATAAGATTGCTAAACTTGCCATATAAACCGACGTTAGTCGACGACGAAGCAAGGATCGTGAGACCGCATTTCAAGAGATCGTTTTTGAATTGATCGTTTCGACAACAGCTCATTAGATTTGCACATTATTGAAAAAAGGTACCTTATAATGAGCTAAATTGGTGAATTGATTATGAAAACCGTTCCATAATCGGCGTACGTAAGCATATCAGTCGATTCCGAACTAGGCGAAAGGTTAGTTTACTGGTTATGTATTCTGTCTTCTCTGTTAAATTAATGTTGTGTAGGTATACCTTATTCGAGAATATATTTACCCGCGTGCCAGAATAATGGAAACAATCCCAAATTAAAAGCAGGAGATATTCCATGTTAGAAGTTTAAAAAAAATATTCCATGTTACTATCAAGATTAAAATCAATAATTTATCGTCTAGCCATAATTAATTAAATGCATTCACAGAGTAACAGAGTGGCTTCCCACCGTCTGCAATTCCATCATAATATATTTTGCTTAATCAGCTATATCCTCCTTTTATTGCTTGTCTCGCCGTTAATCGTAGTCACTTCATTATTCTTCAGTTACGATCTCATATCCGTTCACCACAAAATGCCTATGAACTCAGTAATGACATATAGTAATATGGCACCTAATGAGAATGAATTCATCGCTAACTACCATTGTTTTCTAAATGTCAAAAACTAATCTTGCATGTATATTATGTATATTTCCTTTTCACTCACCAGGTTAGCACATACCTATTCTGTTTTCGTTTTTGTCTGGGACTTCACAAATGATGGTATATTGCATTTTTAGAGACCATGTTTTACAATACCTTTTTCATCGCTGGCACTATTCGTTACTTGAAGGTTCCTGTTCTGGGATGTAATCGAGATTTGGTTATTTCATTGCTGGAATTTTGCATATTTGCATATTTGTTTTTTAATAGTTATATCGTTGGGATTCGATGTTCTGGATCATTTCCACCCATCTGCATATTATGCATATTTTGGAGTTTTCCGGGAAATCTGAATTTTTTCAAAAATGTGCATATTACAAGAATTTTTTCTAAAAATGTTTGAAAATTAGGAAAAAAGGCATGTTTTTCACAAAAAGTTCCAATTTTTAAAGCGTGAGCCTATCTCACTCGACGTAGAAGGGTCATTTTCAGCGTTGAAGGCTCTTCATTCAGACAAAAGACAGGCTCACCTGAGCATCTTGAGCAGCACATGATTGTTCAATTTAATGAAGTTGATTTTGATTATACTTATTTTGAATAAAGATGTGAATAATAAAGACTTGAGTACCTGTGCAGTACCGACTTTGATTGGCTACATCTACCTCACCCATATGCCACAGATTTAATGATTTTCTGAATAATGACGGAGGATTTGCATATTTTTGAGAAATTTGGGGGTCTTTTGCATATAGTTACACTTCTTGTTGCATATTTCGGGCGATTGTTTTGCATATAATTCCAGGCTCTAGCCTTGAGTCAGAAAATTCAGGATTAGCTTAGAAGAATCAGGCAATTTTAAAGTTTCTTATTGGAGCTTCTTGGTGGTGACTTGGCCTCAATGGCACAAGAGCATAGTCGCCCAACAACACAATACTCAATGGCACAGCGACTCAATGGTCACTACATTTCGGACGTGATTGCATATTTACTTACTTAACTTATTTACTTACTTAACTGCCTTATCCACCTCTGTACTGTCTATTAAATTGAGTTCACTAAATTTAGAATTACTCAACTCTTTATATTGACCACGTAACCTCTCCTGATATTCGCACTCGCTCGGTTGCAACCACAGCCGCTCGTATAGTCTTCGGTTATATTAAGTACCTACTCATTATTCGGTCCGAACTTTGATACGAGAAAACTCGTCCTCAGTTTTAGAGGGCGTTGAAAATATTTATTCCAGCTTTGATCAGAAGTTGTTTTGTCTGCAGTTATGACCGCACGTGATCGACTTATAATCAAGGCGACTTTTCATTTTGTTGGCAGTGCTCTACTCCAAAACATGCCATTAAATCGAAAAATTCTATCCCCCCCTTTCATTTTAATTCCCCTCTTAAAATCCTATTTTAGCTTGAGGCCTTGACACGTGCGTCTTTTTTTGGAGTTTTGCCTTGAACCCTAGGATGTCTATGCCATCTGTAATTTTATACGAAACGGCTCCGCCCAAGGCTAACCACACGCAGCAAAGAAAATGCCGGTATTAAAATTTCAAAAGACTAAGGAAATCGAAAAGTCGTAATATTCCCTCGTAGACTATTATGGATTACACGAGAATCAATATGTTCCTTTTTTAATAGTGTTAATGGCCCATCTTTTATGAAATTTTATAGAGGAAAGGTGTCAAATTTTCGATTTTGGAGTAGAGATAGCAAACCATTATATTCACCAACAACAGAACAAACCGATTCCTCATTCAATCAATGGTACACAGTGTCAACCCGCAACTAAAGAATAATCGTTATCATGTTTATATATAATAAAATAAAATGAAATCCCTATAATTATTTTCAACTATTCTATTTCATTTTATTCTCTATTAAATTCCTTTATTTTCCACTTGGACTAAATTGTTTTTCTCACAATGGATGAGAAACCGCCTGAGGGGTTGGGGCCTCTTGGGTGGCCGAGAAGAGAATTCCAAACGCAAACCCAAGCTACCAAATTAAATGGCCACTAACAAGAGACAAATTGTTACCTGTTAGCCCAGCGATTAGCCCAGCTTTTAGGCCAACATGCTCTTAACACTGTCCCCAGTCATTAGCGCCAGCTTCCCATCGGCATTCGTTAATTGCGGAACTCTGAACTCCTAAGAATCTCACTCACTCCAGTAATAACTTCATCCCCCTTTGGGAGAGCGAAATGGGCCTCTGGGCCTGGAGGGGGGCCCTTTGGCCGTGGAAGGGATCGGATTCTTCGAAATCTTGAGATGAACCGCTAAACTTGCAGGTGATCATTTGAATACTTCTGTGAGGTGATTTGGATTACAAATACCGCTCCCATCCCCTTTCTTTGGAAGTGTTCCGCATCAATCTCGTTCCTACTATATTACGACATTGATGTAATATTACAAAATGAACAACAACGATGGTCTTTGTAGCATTAATTTGGTGATTGGGGAGCCGAAACCGGTCGGAAATAAAGAATATATATCTTCTTCCTCTTTTCGTTCCCTCCTCTTTTTCAAGAGAACTTCTACGCCATCGCAACGGGACCCAAGATGTAAAGCGCGTCTATAACGAATATTATATAAGGGACTACATTATGGCTAAATATTTGATTTTCTGCTGATTGCTATATTCCTATAAGGTGAGAAGAGTGAAAAATTAGGTTAACACTATAATGAAATGTGAACGGCGCATGGCATCAGCAGGTCCTGGTGATTACGCGGTGAAAAAAAAATCTTCTTCGATCCAGAAAGATTAGCTGTGATGTTATGACTGTTGCATCGGTACAATGGGCCCCTGAGAAAGGGATCCCAGCGGGTTTATCTGGCAGATCTTTATTAGCATACGAGAAGCAACGTACAAGCGGATGGCTGTGGAGGCTCTCCTAGCTTACCAATAAATCATAGCCGTGTGTGAACTCTGGTAGCGAGTCGAATGGGATCGCCAGGACTTTGGATCGGCGTTTAACGCTTTTACACGCTACCTACCTCTTTCCACATAAAATGGACTCTCGAATCGCCTACTCACCTTCTGAATTGCGACGCAGGATTGGATCCTTCGGGTTTCCTTCGAAGCCAATAACGGGGAGGAACCTGTTGATGAGAAGAACAATATCTTGAGCGGGGAAAAGGGATAAACTGAAAAGGGAAGTGTTAGTCATGAAGGCTATTAAATACCGTCGATACTGGTTGACAGTAACTCTCATAGAGTCCAGTGGATATCCTTGTTATTATAAGGTTCATTATTAGGTTCATGAATTGAATGGATGAGTGAATATAACGTAAAACCAAGAGTATCGTCGGAATGGACAACTATCTTGCTGGAATGATACTATTTCGAACCTATGGGACAATATAGTAATAGTCTATATATACCTAGTTAATGATAAATCTATCGATCTAATCCTATGTATGTTTGTGAGTTTGATGTCGTAACATCTATCTCGAGAACTTTCTTCCAAACTTGGACTTCTTTACAGGGTACGAAACTACGAAGTGGGCCTCCCTTGACTTCGGGATAGTTTGTTTTCAGAGTTGGAGGAGGGGAGATTTTAAACAAGAAGAGACTATGATATTAACAGTAGGTAATCATATGAAACAGTACCTAGAATGCGCGTTGTCATCATCATCTATGATTGTTTTAGTTATCACTGTGAGTAGGTATAGGCTCCATAGAATATTCGTTTTGAGAGTTTAGGTCTTTTGGTTTTGTTTGTGATGATTACATCGTTATTGGGGGCAACCACAGCCCTCCAATCAGCGGAAAAAGCTCCAGTACCGTTATTTATCGAATATCAACATCCAAATTCATATTTGACTCGATTCTGTTTGTAAACCAAGTGTATACTTTGTGCAACTTTGTTATTCGTAGCTTGCAAATACATTTATAGATAATGTTTTATAAGAATAATCAACAAAATGTGCTTCAACAGTGTCTGTAGTGTATGAATAGCACTGGGGGGTGGGCCGAGTGAAGGATGCAGGAGGGCTGAATCGTGGGTTATCTCTTGCCAAAAGTGGTCGAACCCGAATGTTTTGGCTGGTGCCCAACTAATACACGACTACTCCACGAGACGGGCGTACGATAAAAATCAACTCCGCCAGCCACCTTTTCTCCTCTCCAGACAGAAAAGAAAAGTTCCTTTTTTCTCATTCCCAAACTACTCTCCCCCTCAAAACAATGTACTACCAAAACAGACTGGCCTCGAGAAGAACATAACAAAAGCCGTATTTATTTCCCCAGTAACGGGAAGCATCTCCTAGATTTTGTTATTTGGCTATTAGAGCTCCTCGAGTACATTCGTCTCTGAAGAGCTGGTGGAATGGAATAAACTATTCCATAGGACTCCAACAATTACCCTTCCGTACTATCTGAACTCTAAGGCTTGTGCAAGTAATGTCTTGTAAAAATATTGCTCCTGAGGCGACTTTGGTATTCCAACCATGTGCAGGTTGTATGCAAAAAATATTCCTTCAGAGGGAAAATTTTGAAGTAGGTGATTTTGCAGTTTTCTGCTATTTTTAAAACATCGTCGGGTATGCAACTCAGGTAGGCCCAATGTAGAGGAAACTAGGGATGTTTAATGTGTATCCCACGGGCAGATATCGTCTGGAGTGACACATA
>JAEMON010000004.1:30714059-30734678 GCA_030264115.1 Lygus lineolaris
TAGCTTCATTTTCTTCGAAAATTCGCTAAAAACCATATTTTTTAATTGAATTAGAAATTTAAATTTCACTCAGATCCCATCAGAGTGATCGGAAAAGTTTACATTGAAAAAATGAGAACAGTTTAAAGTGAAAAAATTAGGACCGGCAGGTCTCAACCCTACAATCTCTGGATTTCTAGCCCAGCACTCTAAACAACTGTGCCCCAAATTTGTGGCTTACCTATTGATGTGCTCGTAGGAACCTCAGAAATTTTCATACAAAAACTCATTGAAATCGGTTTAATGTTTATTTTTACATACATTATTAAAATAGTATAAAGTCAATACTATCTTGGTTTGGAAATACTTGATATTGACAATGAAGGCTTTGACGATTTATCTGTATAACTATCATTACACAACGTTTCAGGTTCCATGTGTTCCTCCTCAGGTGGTAGAAAGACAACATTCACTTGACATTTACAACGCATGGAGAGAAGAATATATATGGGGCTCGACACGTTGCGAAATTATAGTTAATTGGAATTCATTCAAAAGGCTACATTGCCATTCATTTTCAAACAAAAATGGATAACCACAGCTTACTCAATATTGTAAGAGGTTCAATGTAACAAGAAATTTACTTAAAAAAGGCAAGAATGTCCGCAAAAGCCCAGTAACGGATTGACCATGGCTCAAAAGCTAATGATTCGATAGCCGCTTTCTCCTGGAGAGGTCGGGGCCTAAAAGTCGATTGTTACAACAGTTCTTTTATATTCCCATTTCCCTCGCTAAACTGTGGGAAAGTCCGTCTGCCCAGCCATTCTCCCAACTTTTGCCTACTTTACGATTTCAGTACTTCTGTTCACCCTCATAACTTTATCGTTCGTTGTTTCGATTTAGAACTTCATCGGTCGAAGAAGAATACCGATCATCGACTGCTGAGGTTCGAATGGGTTGGATTAGTTGCGGAGATTATTTATTGGGTACTTTGCCTTTCGTTTTTTATCATTTTTACGGTGCCTTTGGGAAGATGAAACAATCATGAAACCGTTGCAAATCAATCCGAAGTGAATTTTTATCCTTTTATCAACCTCGCTTTGGGAGCTTTGAGAAATTACATAGGACATAAACCGAGATCTTTTTTAGTGTATTGGGGCTTCTGGTTTTTTTGAAATGGTATTTGAGCTGTGGTAAATGATACAGTTTTAATAGCCGTGAAAATTAAATGAATCGTAATTCAAGTGGCGAACCGTGGGAACTACACGTTGTTTCCCCGATTTCTTTCCCTGCCATTTATAGAATGTTACGAGGAGAGAAATAGTGTTTTCATGACTCTATCATCTTCCACTAGTTAGGTATGGACTGCTCATCCATGGCCAGATGAGCCAACTATGTTCTTATAGCATGTTCAATCATGTCATACCATAGTCGCCTCATTCCAGTGGCTCGCGGTCCCAGTCAACTTCATTCACTCGTCACCCGCATGTTTCATGGTCCAATACCAATCATGTTCGGACGGCATGTGCAAATCATTCTATCCTCCAGTCCTCGTCATATCATCTCAGAGGACCGTGTCTACAGTCATCCTATCATTCATTTCCTTTTGCATGGGATCTTCTCTACCTTATGGCTATCACATATATTGGATTTGCTTCTTTTACTATAATATGAAGTTTAAAAAAATGTTCATGCGCTCCTCAAGACTGCAATGAAAATCCATCCATTGCTTGCATCCTCCGGCATGATTGATTGACTCTAGTTGACCCCAAACCATGACTTGGATGGATGGAACATGCTCTCCTGTTTGTAATGAAGTCAGTGAATATTCCTCGTCTACGTGCAAGAATTTTGCTCGTTTACGTGCATCTATTCGATTTCCCTCGAATTCACAGTTTTAGTCTATGAACACTATGAATTTTGTTGCAAACCTGCATTCAGATGCCAGTTTCCGCACATGAGGAATCTTCCAAAATAGTTATGGTCCAAATTGGAAAGTAGAATGGTCCAAAATTGAAAAAAACTGGCTTAAACTCTAAAAGTGCCTTATTCCATGTTTTTCGGTGCACTGAACAATGAAAAAATATTGAAAAACTTCTATCCCCACTTGTTCTGGTGATATCACATATTCCAACCGCAATTCAGCCACGAACATGTTGAAAAACCGCTGTAGAAAGCCTTATTGAAATAATATTGGCCAAGAAAATATATATTTAGCCTATAATTAATAGGTGTTTACAATTTAAAAAAAGTTCCCCTCATGTAGTATACGTCGTTGAACGAATTTTCGATTTGTGTAGTTTTGGTACTATAATTTTTTTAAATTTAGTGGATCATTCTTATAGGAAATTTTGTAACGATTCCAATTGTACATTCCTTCACTTACCTACAGCAGTGATTTTCACAAACAACTTTTTTAAACACTTTTTTCTTTTCTAAGCTATTTTTAACCCCTTTTCTCAACTTTTTACCCCTACAAGTGCTCTAAAAATTGCTCTGAAAAAGAACGAATCATGAACAATAGCGTTGAGCAGATTCTGTTATGGCCATAATAATATCGGGATACAATAGGGGATCCATTATTGACAACGACCCTTATGTTGCCAATAACAAGCCAAAAAACACCTGGTTGCTGAAATGAGAACAATCGGTCAGTGAGTTTGGGAAGATACCCAACCTTAAGATAAAGCAAGAAAGCATGGTTTTACGCACCAAATTTTTCAATTAAGAAAATTGAATTTAGAATCGCTATTACATCATGATTAAACGGTAACGACTAATATTATTTTCGAGACAATAAGTGGATGAAAAATTTTGAACTGATATTTGAAGTCACATTCTTTCAGAAAAACAGATAACATATTACATCCATTAAAGTCGTATGAAAAAGACCCTCATTTTCTATGAGACGATTTCGATCGCGCGTCAGCCAAGTCGAGGTTAAACAGGTATCATTCCGTGTAGTGTGACTGTACGGATCTAATATTATCTGCAGTGGTTTCGGTGTACGTCTCAAATCAAAGAATACAACAATTTCAATTTTTCGAGTTTTGGGCAAGTTTCTCAGGATTTTGACAACTCTTTGACGCTTCCTAAAAATTTTGCCAACTCATGGTTGTAGCTCTCTCGTCTCATCATGAGCTACTCCCGAGACGCTCCCGAGAATGCTGGTTATAGACAGAATCAGTAAGTGTATAGCGTATGGTCAAAATTTAAATTCCTGCTTCAAATATCGATCTTCCATGAATTATTATTATTGTCCAACATTTTCTACAAACTTCGATTAGGTATCCTTAAAGTTTGAAAGTATGAAAATCTGTTCGATCTGTATATCATTTACCTCCGGGATAAAATTATTATTCTTTACGGAAGGGGGATTGGCCTCCCAAATATTCCTTCACATGAAATAGCACGAAGGAGCTTCTCTGCTCACTTCTCTGGCTTGAATTTTCTCTTTTAATTTATCTAGCAGCGTTATTTAAATCTGAATCTCTACGTTGTAAGTACCTATTGAAAGAAGTTCATAAGGGCACTCCACGAATAATATTGACATTTCCATGACAGACGCAATCACCCGATCACCTTGGAAAGTGAAGATTGAAGTTTTAACTGATCTTTTAGGGCTCACTTTATTTTTAGAGTCGCTTTTGACGGAGTCAAGTCAAGTGTCTTCACGGGACGTTCGAAATGCTTATACCACCCATCGTCGTGTAGTTTACGATCCTTACAAGTTCGCTCGAACCGTACCAAATAACACCCGCTTACTGAAAGGTTTTAAATCAAGTTGCCAGTTCATTATTGGGAAAATATCATCTCATGTGTGAAAAGGTCTAATTGCCCTAGTGAGATAGAGTCGTCCATATTAAAAATATCTTCTCTACCTGGTTACAGGTAAATCACAATTTACTCATTCAATGTATTATTTAATTGTATTATAATTATATTATTGTAATAGAGCTTGGGTTGTGGATGGAGTTTCCTTCTTACAGCCACAGCTACAATCACACCTATTTTATCTACACAACAAGTCGCTCTATAACATTCAAATAATCTAATCTTGCTGGAAAAATCTGTAATAGAATCGCAAAGGGGAAAATGAGAGATAGAAAATCTGCACGTACACTGCAACAGATGTCCGGCTGATTGAAAAAGAACTACTCTCCCCTCGAGTTGTAGATCAATAGAGAAACTTTGTGATCCCGTGAGAGCGTCGAAGTGTTTTAAAACGGCTACTGGAAGAGAGATGAGCCAGGAAAGTGGGGCAGGTCCGGGTCTTGCGTCACTTTAAAAGGACTTCTGTTGGCGATTAGACGACCAAACATTGTTTTGAATGCGTAGACCAAATAATGATGGTTAGTTGAGGTTAGCAGTAGATGCCGTGCAAAGATACCAGAACATTTACACTGCTAGAAACTGCGAGTACTAGAAGTTGTATCTCACAAGTTGTATCTGTAAAGAAAAAGATGATGAGTTTGTGTAGTGGTAGATTCCGACTCATTTCTCCATTTGCATGTACAAGAGCAGTCGGAGTGAGTCAACTCCAGTCTCCAATCTATATTACAGTCGGTAATATCATAACGCTAAAAACTCACTACCTTTTCGTCCGGTTTCGTTCAAGCCTCCCATGTAACATCGTGGGCTGGTCAATAATGATCGATATCGCGTTAGACCTAGATCAGTAGGTATTAGTTGAGTCCTTCAACTGGAGGGTCGCCATTCGTCTAGGCCCAACCCAATCATAAGAACTCAAATACATACCTACCTATATTAATGGATCCTATAGAATTCAAAACCTATAGTGCATTCAAATTCACCAAGTCAAGTCTAAATGGAAACTGGAACCATGTATATTGATGGCGAGTATGAATGATACCCTCAACATGGGGTATATTGACCATGGACAATATGAATTATGGCCCTTTGGGGTATATTGACCATGGACAATATGAAATATGGCCCTATGGGGTATTGACTATGGACAATATGAAAGATGGTCCCATGGGGTATATTGACCATGGACAATATGAGTTATGGCCCTGTGGGGTATTGACCATGGACAATATACCCCATGGGACCATCTTTCATATTGTCCATAGTCAATACCCCATAGGGCCACATTTCATATTGTCCATGGTCAATACCCCCATAGGGCCATAATTCATATTGTCCATGGTCATGGCCCCCACGGGGTATGTTGACCATATACTAGTTGATTGTAGTTCCTCCCGGCTGACTGCACCTCCACTTGTACTGCTGATCGACAGCTTGGTTATAGTCGGTCGCCCGAGGATATTGATTGGGTGAAAGATCATCTCTCCAAAGATTAGGTACTTCTCTAGCTGCAAGCAGCTGCGTCGTGGGGTGCGGGGATGAGGCATAAAGGCACCAACCTGAGGACTTTCAAACCATGGTAGTGACTTATCCTGTACGTAAATACGTACGTGCTGATGCGTAATTTGGATACAAAATCTTTCTATAAACGAATTGATAAATGCTTTCCAATAGGTTTTACTTGGGTACGGAAGCGAGGAAGTTGTTTGGAGGATATTTCGGTAGCGAAAACTGGTTGTTGGTAGCGGTAGACGGTACCTGCTCCCTAAGCTGGAGCGTTATTACTTCATTTGAGAAGCCGCCGAGCCACGTACTTACCCCCACGGCTTGTTTGTCTTGTTCACAGCTCTGCTGGCTATACCGTACAACTCATCTCTAATCGTGATCCCCCGCCCCGCGCCGTCACCTCAAAAGAGGCTACTTAGCCGCGTAGGCCCCTCAGGGACGTGAGACGTGACCGCTGCCCTCGCTCTTACCTTAGCCCGTCTCTAATATGGATCTCTCACTTCATCAGTCATATCCGTTTACCCGGCCACCGCCAGTGCTCACGCGCTCCCTGCCACGGATTACACGTGCCACGCGCTGTATTGGCACTGCTTATCAACGACTCCTTGGTGCTTCTTGTTCACCCTGTTATGTCCCTTCTATTTTTACTCCTCAGGATAATGGCAAAAGTATTGTACTTTTACCATTATCATATAAAGTCTTAATTTTTTCTAAAAGGAAGCCACAAAAACAGAAATTCAATCAGAAATGAATGACCGAGAATATCCTATACATGACTGAGGGCACGCCAGTCTATCTGGATCTGTGGGAATTCGTTTTGGAACATATTACATATATCCCCGCTCACGCCTACCAGGTTTTCGAAGGAGCTTCGATCCAAATTTGAAGTTTTGGTTGTGTAGATACGAAAGAGGAAGCGCCAGGGGCTCGTATTTGTCGGACAGCTCACCAGTGAGACGCTAATAATTATTCCTGATTCACTTGGATTTTCTTTTAACCAACGATATTAGCATCTGGATCAGCAGCAGAGGAGCTCATATATCACCAAACAGCAAAACTGGGAACATTATATCATTATAATTCATTTATCATTTTCCAGAAATACATTATGATAAGATTTATACCGTTTCCATCATCCCAAAATCCACTTCATTCAGTTGGGCCACTGCTGTGTTCATACCTTTACATAATCTTCTCGAAACGTACCTTCAGAATAATCATCTACATTTCTGGAAATACCTGAAGTCTTGGCAAGCGTCATCAATGTCTCTTAATTTTGAAGAGCTCAATTTCAATGAAATATTTCGTATTCATGTACCTTCAAACTCCCACAGTTTAATGAAATCTTTCTCATGCTTTGTCGTTATGTAACTATGATTGTGAGTACTCACAGGTGGTTCTATTATTTCTCGTCCAAGCTTCTTGTTTCTGTGGACGTTATGAAGCTCCGAATTTTATTTGTGTGACCTCGACATTCTTTGACGCTCATTGAACCTGGTTCTATAGTTACTCGAGGTGTATAAATCTAATTTACTATTCCGAACATAACGTCTCCGGAGTTCGGAGTTAAGGCGAAGGAGAACCCCAACAAACGCCTTCGGTCTCTTCCTATGCCCACCTTATATTTTATTTCCCAAAAAAGTGCTCTATTCTCTCCACGTAGACAGGCCGACAAGGGGACGTGGAATAGAATTCACAATGATGAGGAGATCAACTGAGGAATCCGTTTCTGATTCTTCCGACCCTTTTGTCATTCTAAGAAATATTTTTCTGTGTCCTAACAACTCCAAATACTCACAACTTTCAACGAAGAAATCAAAGAGTATTCCGAACTTCCCACTAGTCGTAGTCCTGACCTCCTCGTTTGATAGCAAAATTAACATGACGATGTACCTATCCTCAGACAACTCTTGCTCAGTTCAGTTCCACAAGGAAACCTGGAACCTTCAGGCTCTGAACTGGATTTTCGGACGAAATAGAATAAATTAATGTTACTCGTCCATTATAATTGTTAAAGGGGAAGATTCGATTTTGAGCTCTGACAAAAGGGGTGGATCTGGAAGGAAACTAACTTTCTACAGGGGGAAGCTTAGTATCTTAAGAGTGACAGATAGTGTTGTGACAAGGGAAGGATAAGAAGGGGATAAGATATATATATCTGTCTCAATCCACTTCACTAAGTCGGTGAGTTGTGTGGGTGCACGGGGGGTGGGGATGCATCTTGGGGGTCACGGGTAATATGTTTACGTATATACCACTCCAAGTTTGGACCAGGACCAACAGCTGATCACTCACATAGGTCCCAACCATTCTTAAAAACATCCCTTTCGACACCGTGGAAAGGGGATCGGGTATCTTTCGGCGTATTTCAAATGACAGCCCCAGAGGGTGACAATAGCGGCTTAAACGATTTCCCTAAATTAACCAGCGATCTTCGCATGAAAGGGGATTGTGAGGATTTAGGATGACAATAAATCAATAATATGCAGCCGTGGAAGACGGGTAGGCCTAGGCCGTCCCAACTAACGGTCTGCCTGCCGTGTTTGAACAAGCCCAGTCTACGACATACCGTTAATGTTTCCAGGTGTTACTTAGTCTACTTTTACATCACAAGACGCAGAGGTCATTTGGGATCAAACCTAAGATGTTCTACGTTCCCTCTATGTAGGGATCAAAACCATTCGTCGAATATTTTAACAAGCTAGCTTGCAGTCCCGCGCGAACGTCGGATGACCTGATGATCATGTATATATTTAATTACGGGAGTCACAAGCTAATTGATTATGAAATCATGAGCCTTATCAATAGATTTTCTACTTATTCACAAAAAATGCACGTTGAAAAATGATCGCTTCGATCTTCTATGCCTCTGATGAAAATTAAAAACCACTGCTGTGCTCTTTGAGATTTGGGTCCCTTCGAAGATGCCCAGCAAAACTGGCTGATTTTCTGGTAAGGGATCGTATTGATTTGGGAAGCTATGATAATAATGTGTTATACTTTATACAGTCTGTTCTTTATTCGTTAACTTCGACACTTCGATTCAGCTTCATGTTGAGTTTAATTCAACGTGGAGCTGATTTTGAATGAATCCGTGATTAATGATTTATGCATATCAAACAGGGATCAGCCCTAGTCATTGGCGAAACAGAGTGAACGGTTGACTCTGCTATCGGAAATTCGGATCTTCTGGCCGAAAGGATGAAGGAGCATTAGCGATACCAGATCCAATCTATTTGGGGTACCGGAGTTTGGGCCAGGTTCGCGGGGGTCAAATACCCCGTATGAGTCAGGATGGGTACCGTCCCAGATTACTAGAATCGTCATCCGTGGAATAACAAGGTCAACTCGCGCAAGTAACCTCGAGACGAAGTAATCTCTACCCCACCGCTCTTGAGAGAAGCTGTTCCCCCTCCTGCCTCGCCGGTCCCTCTGCCGTCGTTGGTGGCCACCACACTCGCCCAGCAATTATCAGCAGTGAGACCCAACTTCCTTAGTTAATACGGGGGACCCTCAACTCCTTGACCACTGGAGTTATTCCCTTTTTTCCCCACTATGGGTCGCAACCCTATTTACACGGTTGTCTTCGACTTCTTAAATACTCATCATCACTTTCCTCTCGAGA
The DNA here is from genome assembly GCA_030264115.1 of Lygus lineolaris. Taxonomy (NCBI): domain Eukaryota; kingdom Metazoa; phylum Arthropoda; class Insecta; order Hemiptera; family Miridae; genus Lygus; species Lygus lineolaris. The sequence continues at coordinate 30,723,001 of JAEMON010000004.1, forward strand.
ATGAATCCTGGGTTCTCTGCTCCAGTTTGACAGTAGGACCTGGTCATCTAACATACTTAGCTGGATGATTTATTTATTCTGATTAACCTACAGATGAGTGCCCATGTCCTCAAACCACATAACTTATAGATACATAACTATGATGATAATTATATTGTGCATCAATCATCAATAGTTTGTTCTACAATGGTATGGTTCAAGACGAAATAGTTTTGCTTGGTTTTTGAACTAATGTCGCAATGGAGATCTGTGGTTACTCATCCACTGATATGTCTTGGCAATGAACTACCTACTTCTGAGCTTCAGATAACTAATCTATGATGTGGTGGTCTGAGTGAACTGTATTCTTCAGAAATACTGGGTTCTTTGCTACAACATTCGTAGCAGGTAACTGGCCATAAAAACCGAACACTTGTACTCCCTATAGATTCCAAGGGTATTAAACTTCACTGAATGAACATAGTCCTTTAAGAAATTCACAAACAAATTAATTATGTACCTACCTAATAAGTATTGTTATTATTATTCAACATTGATTTGTATATACTGTCAGAGAAGCTTGGTCTCTGGACTGAGGGTCCTAGATGTGGTTTTAACCAAGAGCCTGGTTCAAAGTATTTCTGTGAATATTTATAACCTGGTAGTGATTCGTCTAAACGCTATGCGAGTTTTCTACCTAACCCTAGCTGTGGAGGCAGCATAGCCAACATTTCACAGTAGTTATAGTTGGTGTACTTACCTATGATTTTTAAATCTACGAACTAAATCACTCGCGACGAAGTTGTGGAAACCCATTTATTTCATCACTCCAATAAAACAAAATTAAAATTAAAAAACGGAGTTAATGAGAAAACGTTGTCTATTTCCACGAAAAGAATGAATTACAAAGTTAAATCGATTTCGACGTGGGAGGGCCATCATCAGTAACAAACAAGAACTGTAATTGTTTGTTACTGACGATGGCCTAACCTTCCAAATCGATTTAACTTTGTAACTCATTCTTTTCGTGGAAATAGACAACGTTTTTTCACTAACTAAATCTACCTTGGGTCGCATCTCAACCCTATTTATATGTATTAGGTTGTCTTCGATACAGATGCTACACGCCACTTGGAATCACGTCGAGAATTAAAAGGAAAAACGCATTCCATTCATCAGCTGGTAGGTTAAAGGCTAGACAGCTAGGCTGGTGTGAAGTAGGTAAGTGGGCTTCCCCTTTTTGGTCTCAAGGAAACAGCAGACGAACCGGACTCCAAGTATAAACAAATTCACCAGAGACGATCCGTCCTATTTCCTCAAAGATCGTAACTTTCAAGCCAATAAACCAGAAAATTCACAGACCGCGACACTTGAACGGGATCCAGGGAGTTCTGGCTAGCGGATAATTTGCATCCGACGGGAATTTCGCCGGGTCGTCGACAGGTGAAATGGGTTAAGGCCTTCCCGAACTATCAGGGAATCGGAAGCACCATCTGTTTGCATGACAGGGCCGTCAACAAGTGGCTTCTTCTTTTTCTGCTATGCGGCGCGCCGGTTCAGTCAATATTTACTAAAGTGGAGCAAACAGCGCGCGACACGATTGTGCTTTGAGTCGGCCGAGATGCCAGAAGCAAACAAACTTTGTCGTTCACTCTGGACTGCCTCCTACCATTCATGTAAATGCCAGCCGCTCAATGATCATTACGACCTGAGCAAATGGCAAACCATACTGAGTTAGGTGTCTAAGTACTATAACTTAACTTCAGCATACTTTCTAAAATGTGCTGCACAAAACAATATGTACCTATTTCTTTACATACTATTTGATCAGCATAAAGTTAACTGTAGGTCATTTTGCTACGGTTTTGTCGAACTTTAGATATGTCCTTATTTTAACCCGAGATGCATTATTTGTTTGTCTGTTATGCCACTTGGAATTTTATGGGTATACACATTGTATATAGTCAATAAGAAAGCTTCTTATTTTGTTTCGCCTTGTTTCCTTCGTATTTTCTTGACACCTACCGTTAGGTACCTATATATTTTGATCTTTTCATTTCTCAAACCGCCGCGTAATAATAACCACCGCATTCCTTTTGTAAGTTATGCAGATGAGTACGCTCGAAGTTAAAGACGCACATTATTTATAACACGCAACCTTAATTCAATAGATCATAGCGTTAACGTGCTGCCGTTGCCACTGTGCGGTTAACCACTCCTTCCTTAGAACCGCCCTCAAATTCCCAACCTAAACCCGAGAGAAGGATCCTGCTCTACTCCTAAAAACAAAGTAGACAGCCAGAAGAAAGAGAAGATGAAAACAGACTAAAAAGGAAAAAAAAAATCGGTGAGAAGTCAGAGGGAGAGCTAATTAATGGTAACCACTCCCGGATTGTCCGATTGTCTGTCTGGACCCAGATTCTGACGGTCTGTCTGTCTTGTAGCCAGATTGAGCTGTACGACTTCCCGAAACGACAAGGTCCCCAAATTAAGGCTGATGTAGTGCCCCGGTATAAATATATGATAATGTGTATAATTAAAAAGGAGGCTTCAGGAATGCGGTCGGGTGTGCTTGGTCGGTGTGTAGTTTAGAAAATTGATTTCATCATTGGAAGCTTCTTAATTATTGGTCTTCCTAATACCGCCCTGGGAACCGCTTGAAGATGTTTATAAATTGAAGATTACTTGTCATTGTGGTGAATACGTAATGTGGGAATCGGTCGGGAACTTTTACCAAGTTTATCAAGCACTTATTGGTAAATGCCGGGCGTTGCCGGTCGCTATCGTCGTTGTAACTTTTAATTTGGTTTTTAACAAATCGTTGGTCGTTCGTTTTTATTTTCCTCACCTCCCCCGATACCGTTGCTAGAACAAGCAATCAGGAGAAATGTGAATAACCTCTCATGTTGTTTCTCGAATGGGTTTGCACTTTGGACAATATTCGTTGAACATCCACGACACATACAGTGTTAAATAACATACCTACCTACCTAGAAAATGCCAGTTTCAATTAATTTACACTGGTCTCAAAAAAATTGTATTTTTCAAGGAGTTTCCGAGGGTACTAAATCCGAAAATTGTGGATGTTTTCTTCGACTGGTTCCAGTACGAACTTGCGTTATAATTGTATGAAGTGTGGAAACAGTTACCATGGTTTAGTTTGTATGCCAGAGTTTGTTTCTTTTAGCGAATTTTTGGAGAAGATGAAACTACTTATCCCAATAGGTCCAACATTTGTATACCTTTCTATCTAAATTTATACAGTTCCACGTTGTGGCAGTTTTGGGATTCTGAGGCCAAGCTTAAAGAACTCGTCATTGATTCTGCCATTCGTTCTGTGAGGATTCTATACTACTATCCCAGATAATATTATCGGCTATTTTCAAAATCATCGCTCCTCGGGCGTAGGTAATTAATTTTCAATTCCAAAAGCCATCAGAAGTACAATTAAAACTTGGTAATGAGAAAGTTGAATTCATCCAACATGAGCTAATTAGCGAATTTTCAAAGAAACATTTTAACCGATTTGATAGGTGATTCTTGTGGGACATTCTGCGGTGATTCCGAATGTATCACAATTTTCCCATATTTAAGATGGTAATTCACACGAAAAACCTCAAAAAACACGTTTTTTACCATTATTTTTCAAAATTTGACCCCTTTGAGTACTCCGAAAATTCTGGCTATAACCTTTCTTCTGTTATTATTGACATTCAGTAATTTTCTTTAGATTTTTTAGATGGATTCCAGGGTCAGAAATTAGATTTTAGATTAGATTTTATAAATCAGATTTCTTAGAAAACTTGCTAAAAGTGAAGGGGTGTCTGATTGACCTGAGATGACCACAGCTGCCACAAATCAAGTGACACTTGTTGCTGGTACCAACTGGATGGAGCGTCTCTTCAAAGAGCGGAAGTTTGATGGTTCATCCTCATCGAGGCCCGATTTTGTCACCTCTTATCGAGTTATGTAACCTTGCGCCTTCATATTTATGTGTCACTCCAGTCAGACTAGATGGTCCATGCGAATCAATGGAGTATCTATTCCTGGAGAAGACTGGGTAGTACAGCAGATCTCAGATCACTGATTTCAATGGCATTTCATCCTTGGGCACTGATTTTGATTCAATCAGAACAACTGGTCACAAAGCGCATTATGAACGCCACAGCTAAACTGCAACTCGCGACCAAAGCTAATCGGCGATCAAAGGCGAAGTCTCGGAAGACCGTTTCGCGGCTGCGCGCCTTTCCAACCTAGGGCAACAATAAAAGCGGCGATTTATATTTAGCGAAAAGAAATATATTCATCTTTATGCTGAGGGTACGCTACATCTATCAAATTAAATGTGGCAAAGCAAGGTCAGCCCGGCATCTCGGGTTGTTCAGGATTATAAATACTGTACCGTATTTAAATGCAAATTGCTTCGCTCTAAATGGAATTCTTTCGACACGTTAGACCAGATACCGAAGGGGGAAGCTAAAGGGGCTTCATATTTCGATCGGTCATAAAGCGTTCTGAACCGCTTCGGCCTTTGCAGTCGATCCTCCTCAGGAGATGATCCCACCTTTTGATATTGAAGACCCATCTCTGGAAAACATTGCCCTCTGGTGTTTATAGTAAATACAAAAATCACTTTATTGTAGATGGAGACAAGGACCGTCCTTGGGGTAAAAATAATTTGAATACTTTCGGACTTTTATGGAAATTCTGAGATCGGAATCACGATCGATGGGTCTTCGTCAATTACGTTGATTTTTCCACGTTCGGGGAATACAATAAGAGGCTACGGTCGGTCCTGAGCCAAACAGCAACAGCTTTTAGGGCCCTTGAATTACAGGACTGACTTCATTTTATGTGTGTGAAAACAACCCATTTCCATAATTGCAGTCACCCTTGACGTGAATCCATAAAATAATTAAAATTTCAACTTCTTCGGGTAGCTGAGTATGGGTGTAGGTACCTATGTGTGTTTATGTCCTAGTGTGCGCTCGAATTTCTGCGAGCCGCCAACCCATGTGTCCAAAATTGCAAGAAGATATTATGGAAGTTCGGGTTCCATCGTAAAACTCCTTCGAAATCGGCTCTTCCGTAACGACCAATGTACGTATAATACGTACCTACTATGAGTATATTCATGCAAAGCTAAATGATCGAGCCATATCACCCACGGATTGCTCTCGACTCTCGTTTGTGAGCAAACATTGTATTATTACTTAGAGGATGACAATGCATCTAACGGTTGCTTTTGTGTTTAATTTCTGCGACGTTTGATAATTTTATCCATACCTAAGTCCTTCATGATTGATTTGTGATGAAGCCACGAGATTTACCAGCCCCCTAAATGAATGATGGAAGGTAATATTTTCCTCTAGCCACATTGTCCTCTCAGTAATATTCATGTAAGAGAATGAATTAACAATGCATAGTCTCCCCCTCCATCTTGTTGACATACTGCAGATTAGAGTTGCTGATTTATCTGGAAAGGAGATTGGTTAACCCAGGTGGGACCAGCGCTTGTCTTGGCCACCCTGGGCGGCGACCAGCCAGCCTTTCAATCCCACACGACCCTTTCTCATCGTTCACATCCCTCTTTCAATTATCCTTCAATCGAACAGCTCTTCAAAAAGAGTTAATGTAGACACTTGGAATTGTACCTTTATCCAATTCATAACGTAGATTAACTCTTAACTGTTTTGACAAATTGTATTGTAACACCTCACCGCAATCATATATTGATAGTAAGTAATAATATAAGACCCAGCCCTAGGTTTAACGAGTTCAGCGAAGAGGTGATCTCTGATAAACATTGTCAAAGAGCGATTTTTAGGTAAGAGAGATACAATATTTAGGTACTAATGTTCATACCTTTCTGTATTTACACTTTGATTTGACAGAAAAAATAAAAAGTGAAAGCCCCAAAACTATTGAAATTAACCAAAATTCAAGGTCTCTATGTGGCTAGTACTCAACGTTGATAGAATGGAAAGAAGGCACTATTAAGTCACCTTATTTATGGCTGTGTATAACATAGAAGAACGATATTGACAAAAAAAGAGCTTTTTATCTTGAAGTTTCTGAATGCAGTAAACAGTAAAACTGCTGGGAGATTGTTGCTATTTGATTAAACTTTCGGGGTCCTTCCACGAAGAATTTCAAATTCTTTAGCGAATTTTCGAACAAAATGAAGCTATTGCAATGGCTTCAAAATTTAAGAAATGCAAATTTTTGAACATTTTTTCCATTGAAATCCGTTTAAGACCAATCTAACACGTTTCCTGAAATTTAGGAATTTTCCATAATAATGTCACTCCAGACGAAATCTGACCCTGGAATCTATGTAAAAAAATCCAAAAAATTTCAAAACGTCAATAATAACAAAAGAAAGGCTGAGTCCGTTGGCCAGAATTTTTGGAGTACTCACAGGGGTCAAACTTTGAAAAATAAGGGTCAGAAAACGTGTTTTTATGAGGTTTTCGGTGTAAATTGCCATCTTAAACATAGAAACACAATGGTATATTCGGAATCGTCGCAAAATTTCCTTTAAGAATCACCCACAAAATCGGTCAAAATGATTCTTTGAAAATTGTCTCATGAACTCATGCTGCATGAATAGAACTTGGACTCATCGGCGTGCAAAAACTGATGTGTAGCTGGAGAGTCATCTTCTTCTCCAGCAAGATATTTCAAACTTTTTTACCTGGACTTTTGAGGTCCTCAGGTCAGATTTGAGATACTTAGCGTCCCTCTTACCCTCTAGACTTTGATAGTCCATCTTTCGAGAAAAAAGTTGATTCACTAGGATAAGGAGGCCCACAATTGACAAGTAGTGCACAAGTACTTGACGACTTTCAAGCGTGTAAACTTCTATTTCCCAAAAAATCTATGAAAAACTGTTGGTTAAAAAGCCCCGCTTCTAATGATGAACTTGTGTGTGAAGTACTTATCCTCTGTCATACCTACATTGTCGAAATTTGCCAATCACTTTTTGTTTTTTTGCCCCTTCCTTTGTAAGGGTTTTTAATACCCGAAGTACGGATGACTTATTTACGAGAATAAACACGCAGTTTAGAACCCACTTACCCAACTTCGTGGGTGGGGGTAACGAGTTGAATGATTCATGATATTTCGTTTTGAATGACGAGCGCTAATGCCGGCATCATAACCATAAGCGGTCGGTCTGTCGGCTCTCGGGAGGGAACTTCACAAGGTTTTTGTCCCTTGGAAAGAACTTCAAGAAGTCCCGAAGAGAGAAACGCACGGGTAAAAATGTTGCGGGTGGCACATCCCAAGTGATAAATGCGTCGTCCGTGCCCGACCGGGTCACCCGGGACTTTGGGGGGCCCCCAAAGAAGGGGATTAATATCACCTGGAAAGGATTTATGACGTACAAACACATTCCCTTCCTACACTGAGAGCCTAACCAACCTTCCTTTTTACCTGCCCTGATTTTAATACAATACTCAGCGAGAGGGCTCCCGGCTCTAATAAGCACAACACAGGGGCCTCGCCGCCTTTGCCCACCTTCTCTTCGAAAGCTTGTTCTACAATTTGAGGAATGCTTTTAAACATTCCTTCCCCTCCAATGAGTTTGACCACTCGTTGGAATCTCATAATGAACGCTCATTGTAATCTCGGGTCTCCAAATAACACTGTTACCGGCAATCGGTTTTTTTTTTTTTTTTTTTGGGGTTCCTTCCTAATTCCCGTTTACCTCCATTTCATTCAGGAGGCGTCTGAGCGTATGACGTGATTGAACTGGCCTACCCGTTTCTCTTCTTACCATAATCGGTTAGATACTCTCCAGTAACAACTGCGGACCACTTTTTAGAAACCGTGAACCACTTCACAAAATTTGAATGTTCGTCCATCAGAATGCATCATAGACCCTGACTAACTACAAGTATAACATGTAGGTGATATGACAATAAAAGTCCTTGTTTTTCTGATTGAAAACTGTATTGCTGTTGGTAAGTAGAATAAATTTCCTACACATTCATACTCTCCTTCAGATATTGACTTCACCATTAGTATCTTCCTTCTCCTTTTATAGTAATTTCAAATCATCATTAGTGTATCTACCAGTAATGATGACCTTTATCCTTACTACCTACGTTATTTCCTTCCTATGTTCTAGAGTTGAAAATGACAACCAGAGGGTTGATCGAAAGCTCCTCAAAGTAAAACACAGTTTTTAATCAGAAAAACAAGGACTTTTATTGTCATATCACCTACATATTGTAACCTAAAAAAGTCCTGACAAAGAAAATATGAGTACAAATGTAACGTTTTTCACACATAAACGTAATCACCAGTACACTAAGACCAAACTTCTATCCAAACGTTCGTTCACCATATCTCTAAACAAACAAAAAAACCGTGAGCTCGATCATAAATCGTTAATTGTTTATGGGTTACGAAAATGAGCCAGAACCCCATCCAACCTTTACACGACCGTATTCCATTTTCATAGGGTCTACTCCTAAGAAATTTGAATTTCAAGTCGGAATACATAGTTTACTGGAAGACGTTCGTATCTCTAGATCTTAGCGTGTTACTCATTTTGGATGAATGAGGACCAGATCATATACCCACTGATTCTGTACAAACCGGGTTTGCACAATGACTTTCATCAAATTCAGGAAGTAGGTATTTCAGTGTACAAATGATCATGGTACATCAATGTACCATATATTTTCATTTCACACGTAGACCTATTTCTCGATATATTTGCGTATGAGTACGTTTCCTTGCTATTCCGTATCTCCCTCAGAAATTGTTTTGGTAATTCGAACCGGAATTTCAAGACGAAATCACTATAGTTCTCTTACTACCGTTTGGCAACAATCAAGGTTTCAACAGGAGGTTCAACCTACCATGAACAGCCCATGTACTTCCTATGTATACTTAACATTAAGTTGTACGTCATAATCATCTTTTGAAGATTGGTGAATACTATTGCCTTACTACGTTTAATTTTAGGTTTTCCTTACGTTTTCATTTGATTTTATTCAAAATCTGATAAGATACCTTGGGGCCAGGAGGAACACCTATAGCAAAACGTGTAGCGGGCAAAGGCTGGTGACCCAGCATAATGGCTCGCAAGGAATGCAGAGCCCCACATTTCCGTAGACTCGATTTCCGTGGTACATACGGCTTAATTATTATTATGATAGGTTTTGTAATGCGAGCTCTGAGAAGAAGGGAGAGACCCTCCGCTCCGAAACTTTTTTTTTCCTTTTCTAAGGACACACTTTGAATTAATGTAATTTTCGGTACGTTTAATAAGGGGCATTTAGAGTTTATACGATGAATAATGTATGAGACGGGCTTAATGCGCACTCGCGTAGGAGCCCTTCCACCACATATCATTCGGAAACATGGGCCACAAGCGACTCTCTGGGACGGATGAAAAAAATGTCTCAGTAATGTTGAAACCGGGCATCGAGAGGTCCTCTGACGGGGGCATTTCATCCCGGGTTGCCAACCTTCTAATGATCGGCTTGCTCCTTGTCTGTTGACGCTAATAATCCTGTGATTAGCGTATGTTTTCGAGAAGCCCATAGTGGTTAAAACCCACGGTTAGGACTCTTAACGGTCAGTTACGGACGCGTTTCGGATGCCACAATGAATAAATGGAATGTTGTTCCGCATGCGAGGTGATGATCAGGTCTTTCACTCCTTCGATACAGGCATACGTACTCATAAATGCTCCAAAGTTTTCGTTAAACTATGCAACATTTTCAAGAGTCCCCTCCTTAAGAGTTGACATTTTTCAATCCCTTTACACAATGAAAACAGAGCGTAATCGTGGCAGAATTTTATGAAGTAGGCATTGCAGTTCAGAGGTTCGTACGCAAGATCCTATTTGATTTCTTAGAATTAAGGCAAAATTGTATACAATAGTTTGGGTAGTTAGCTTTGGGTGAATTGGTATATATAGGTATCATTTTCTGATGATTGTAGTTCTCATTGTACAATTCTCAAAAAAAAAACTTACTAATTTTCTCTTTTGGTTTATTTACAAATCATCTTCATATTTTAACGTGGCAAAAGTAGGGTAGCAATTTGAATTACCCTAATAAGTTCAATCAATTGAAGAGTTTTGGTATGAAATAGATACCTTCGGCACTCCTCTGTCAGCAGTTTTGAAATTGTTGTCAGGTTCCAATTGGTTACATAAAATGATGTTCTCCATTTAATTTTATACATATAAACATTCCAGTTCGTGGTTAAGTAAAATAAATATACTGATACCAACAGATGCGTATTTTTTCCACTAGAGAGAATTATACTCGAAACAAGCTAAAAGCACTTACAACATATTGCAAAATGAAGAAGAACTTGAAGTTACTCCGGATAACGAACAAATAAATTCGCATTCCGCTCCGTCGCGACGCGCGGAGAACAGGAAGAATTTCCCTGAGTAATTGATTGAGGGAATTTTCGCTTGGTCTCCAATTTGCAAGAGGATGAAAGATAACTCGGAGTTACTCTTTTGCTTGCACATTCTGGTCAGCTTGAAAGCTTTGACTGTTCGTTCGGCAGGGCTTATCAGTTGCCAGGCTTCTTCTCCCGCTGATTAGAATATTGTGAGGTCTGCGTCTTTGATTGGCACTAACCTTCGGGTTACCCACGGGTTCTTACGTGCATAATGAGTAGTTATCTGGAGCGTTATCGGACGACCAGTGCAGCAGTTTAGGGTGGTTGACATTACCGGGGACGCACTTGATTGATCCACCAGTGTCGTGACGTGGTACGTATTACAACAGTCTTGTTCACGTAAGTACTTGTTGATGTTACACAAGCGAAATTGAAAAAGAGGAGGGCCCTATGCCTTTTTTTGCTCTGTTCCAAAGGTTCATATAAAAAACCAAAAAGTAGGTTGATTTTACCATTGATTGGTGAGAAAAGAAAAAGAAACCTACATCATACAAGATTGATCGAAACGTCGAAAAATAGAACTTCACAGGAGAGCAGTTTTGAAGTTACCACCCCGTGATGCGACTTTGACTTGTTTTGGAGAACTTTCAAAGAAAATCAAGCTATTTCCATAAATATTATTGCACTTCTTTCAGGCACATTCACAACAAATTTTTCGTTCTGTTCGTTACGTTGTCTACTTTCATCTTCTGCAACAATTGTACACTATCTTCATTTTAGATAGGATAACTTTGCATGTTGGTATTTAAATATTACAATAATTTTATATGTATTCAATTCAATTTGAATATCTATTCAAATACCTATTGGGACGTGCCATTCTGTCAGACGGTTTCTCAAAAGTCTTGTGATTGACGCTCGTATAGTGGTCAATAACATGAGTGTCAATTATTCCCAGTTTAGCCAGAGTTGGTTTATAGTCAGTATAGTTACTGTATATACTAAGATTGATTACAGGGTATGTCTGCTTATAGCGTATACTGCTTATGGATAAACTTGTGTGAAACAGTATACCTACTCTTCTGAAAATTCGATTGAAGTCGGGTGCACCCATATCGCAATAAGAAAGTAGGTACTGGTACATCACATTTCGACTTGAAGTTAATCAATATTGATTAATCTCGTCTAAGCTAACTCCAAATACGGTTAAAGTAACAACTTTCAGTAATAATAAAATCCAATCTTTTAAATGTTTCTGAGAAAATTATCTATCTACAATTGGGGGACGATGAAACTGCCCCGATATTTTAGGTACGTTT
>JAEMON010000004.1:30735678-30752075 GCA_030264115.1 Lygus lineolaris
TAGTTGAACTTTCTTCAACACATTGTTTTAATTTGCTTCTCTCTTTGTTTAGTTAAATTATTATATGACTTTTGCCTTAAATGTTCAGTGTTTTTTAATGAGTTACCTATATAAGGTTTTGGAACAAAACATTTAAGTTTGATCTAAGTTTAATTCTGTAAGTATATTCATCTGGAATGCTACTTATGTAACAAATGTACAGTAATTTTAAGACGTATAAATATCGAAGCGGCATTATTCTTATATCCTTAAATAATGTCCAAGATTGTTTTAAGTTCCTAAGTTTAAACAACTATTATATCACTACATTATTTGTAAAGCCCAACGAAGCGGTAGTTTATAAGCTACAAACCTAACAACAACAACAACAAACAATTAACAATTCATGATTACTGCTAAACGCTGTTCGTCGGAAAATATTCATCATATCTACTTCAACTGCTTGTGATATTGGTACAGAAACAATAATTGTGACTTCGCAGGAAAAGCAGTTGACGGCAGTTTTAGAATACTGCAGTCACTGACAGGACACAGGGACAAAAATAATTCCCTTTTTTCCCCAGTCCCGTAGCGACTACCTGGCCGGGCGCTCGGGGCAATTTCAGCATTTCTAGTCTTGCGAGGCGACCCTTCCTAATCCTCTTTAATGAGCGGGGCAGTTTCATCGTTTCAAAAGTACCCAAAATGTCGGGGCAGTTTCACTACGCCCTACAATTGGCCCATCATAAATTCGTTCATATAATTTATTTATTTCGATCAAAACCCTTTTAGGGTGTTCTGAACGATATACAAGTTTGAAACACTTTCGTTCGTTTGAATATACTTTGTATACATGAACACACTCCAGGGATTTAGTCGTATTCTTAGGTGTCAAATTTTTCGAAGAAAGAGAAGTTTTTGAAGAAAATGTGGTCTGCGCATTGGTGTATTTTTCACTTTTGATCTCAAATTTGGATTTAGCACCCTCAAAAACCCTCTATCGCCAATTTTCAGCTCGAAATTCCGCCAGGTTTGGCCACAAAATGGGTGGAAAGAACTCTTCGAAGTAACTTCTAGGCGCTGGGGGTGCCCGTACAAGACCCGTTTTCGCTCAAATACCCCTCATATTGCACCTTTTTGGAAAGCTGTTACTGAGACCATTCAATTCAAAAAGTAAGAAATTTCCATGCACAGAGCCCATTGCGCCGTTCTAGGTAGGATAGGAACATGTGATGTAGTACTCACGTAATTATTTTGGTTCAGGCCAAACAGGTAAAAAACGTTCAATGATAATAACAGCCCAAGGAAGATTGCCAATCACTTTTCATAGGTTTGAATTTAATTTTTAAAACAATTCTAGAAATTGATGTGTGATTTGTTGAAAATTTGCTCATTGAGTCATAGTGCTTGACTATAACATTTATTTAATTATTGTGATATTGACTGTGTATTGGTTACACGATCCTTGACTGTTGAGTGATACGCATAATCCATAAATCTAAGTGCAACTCCAGGGCTTCGGCTCCGGCGTTTGACATCCGAGAATGTAATCCGTAAAAACGGCATAACGAATACCGTGTGACTAGGGGGAGGCAATAATCGCGGGTTTAACGACGGAGGATGAGTCTGTAAATGCTTAATAGAGAGGTCCGTCGTTTATTGTGCGAACGGCTAGTGGCCCCGGTCACAACAGTAAATCATACCTGTGACGTATACGACACCTGAGTTTCTACCATGAACAACTCTGATTTGAATAGTCGTATTCGGTATTTTCAGTTATTTACTGCCTTTCGAGCGGTCTCGCGCTTGTCATTTTCACTGCATGAAAGCGGTGTTTCAATTTTCTATCTGTTTATGTATGAAGGTTCTAGCTGATGGTCTAGATATTCTTGCTAGCGCTGTTCAACAGATTGATTTTACTACCTCGAACCACCCATGTCTCACTGTTGAACCGAACAATGTCTTGTTGCGGAGTAGGTTGGTACTTGCAGTAGGTATTCAAACTGTTTTGAAATAGGCATACCTGCATCAAAACGGTTTGAATTTGTGCAACTGATTCCTATGTTCGAAAAGGAAGCTTCCGTCCGAATTTCAACTGTTCAGTCCATTATCAGTAGGACCTAACCACAAAACATTCGCAATGCAGTTTAGTGGTGGCTTATTTTTCGAATTCTCAAAGAACCACTAACTCTCCTCTCATACCTTTTCCCGGCTATTTGACAATGAGAGTGCACCAAAACTCTTCTTTAAAAAAAAAATCATCTGAGTTGAATACTATATAGGCACAAATTGCATTGATCACTCCTCAGTCCCAGGTAAGTAGTCTGACTACAATAAAATGACGATAAATACCTAATGAGTTTTATTGATTAGAAAAATATCGTAAAGTTTACCTATTCTTAATTTTCTTCGAAGGTATCCGGAACAAAGTTCACCTGAGTTCTCCAAGACAACCCACCCAACTTAACTTAGGTACAACAAAAATTGTAATACAACAAATCACTCCCATCCCAGCAACCTGATTCGTTATAATTTGTACCTATGATCCATCAATCAAATACAAATAAACTTAGGGAACATTTTCTGCACCTTTTCCAACAGTCAAATCTGATTCTCTCCTTATATACCTAATATTTCAATTTTTGCTTCAGGATCTTTCTTAACCGCATTCTATTCTTAATAAATTACTTGTTACTCTAAGTTCCTGCTGATAGTTATTACACTGTCATTACGTTCTTATCTACTATTACCATAAAACCTGATGTTTTCGCATTTAAGCAAAATTTATATCATTCCTCAAATCCAAGCTCGTTCAAAGGGCTTTGACCCTCAAGGAGCTCTTTTCTTGTTTGCCGACGATAACCACAAACATTCATGTCGTTTTACATTATTTTTATTAAACGAGATGCCACGAATATGGTTTAAAACGTTTGGGAGCTGCCTGGAATAACAAGAAAAGTCCTTCCGGATTAAAGTTGTTCAGAACGATTTGAAAACATCTTCGTGGCTCACCACTTGGAAAAAACCTTAAATCTAAATCAGCGGTTTTCGACGAGATTCTTCCACCACTCATCGATAAATAAAGACGTGGAAGGCGCCTTACCTATGCTCCCACCTACTTAGTAACCTAAACGCTCTAAGGCGGCCGCTAATCTTCTTAGTCAAATCAGATTTCACTTCTCGAGAGTCGAGAGAACGAAAAGGACTTTGTTTGGGTCGTTTGTCACAGTCACTTCACACCAGCAGAGTCTGAATTTAACGGCAGGTGAAATAAGAAGTATTTTCTAACGACTTCATTACCGACCACAAAAGCGCGTATAGAAGAACGTCTGCCAAGTTGGATGGGCAGTATAGCTTCCCCCACAGCACAACATGGACGTCACAATTTACAGTCAGTCAGATGCCGATGAAGTTCATAGAGGTCCGTGTAGATAATTACTCGCTCGCTCACTGAAAATTTAAAAAAAAACGAGTTTGGCCTTTGACAACGAATTTCAAGTTAGCGCATGCACAATGAATACCACAGATCCAAAAGAGATACCACGTGCACACTGTACCAATGGTCCAACTGGGTTGGAATTCATTAGTCACCATCTAGAGAGCAATCCCTGAAAATTTCATCAAAATTGGCTTGATAGTTTCTGACAAATATGCCTGTGACTACAAATTTCAAGTTTGTCTATGCGCAGAGGCTATAGTACTGAACCAATCGTGATGAAATTCATAGGCAATCATCTTGAGGGCAGCTCCCAACTACCCTCCGAATTTGAGCAAAATCTGGCCATTACATCGTAAGACATCGGTTTTTTTCTAGGATATTCGCATTCGCTTGTATGCGCACAGATAACCCTCTAAGGGGGTAGCCCTCACAATGCCTGGAACTTTCATCAAAATCGAACTCTAAAGTTAGTATAGTTTTCCCAGGGACAAGGATTACCCGCAGAAAGACACTGAACTAAACTTGTACAGAAAGCCTTGAAATGAAGCGATTAGAAATTTTGATTTTTGAGGAAGAAATTTGTTTGACTTCTTGCAAGAATATAAGGCTTCGTTAGTAAGGAATCAAAAGACATGTGTCCTTGATATGTGTGTGAGCGGGGTTATGGTTTATTTTGCGAATTACTCCCATGATGTCCCTACAAAAACATCTGGTTGGAAAGTAGTAATCTACGGGTTATAGGCGCGGGCAATTGCGTTATCAACGCAATAAGAACCACTAAAAACTATATATTAGCAATTTTGGACGCATAGGTTGTTAGTGATTTGGAACCATAGATGATTCAACAGTTTCCAAGTTCGCACATGCGCTGTTGGATGGTTTTTTGGACGCCAGTGACCCAGGGTTAGTAAAATTGTCAGGAGAAGGAAGGGTGAGGAAGAAGGGTTAATATTCCATCATCAGAGTCCATCATGGAAGGCGTCATGAAGAATGTAGGTACCAATCGACGGTTCCGTTTGGGAATAAAAAATAATCCAAACCATTCTTGAAATACCGCAATCGACCGGACGAACGGAAACCCGTAAAGTTGGAAGTTCGAGATTGTTTTTCACGATCCTAAAGCTAGTTTGATACCTACTTTACTATACCTACAACGTTTCTCAATAATAGCTCGAGGGCGAAATCAAGCCACCAAAAAGACCATTTCGTAAGAAAAAGAAGAAGCTTCCCCACTGCAGGAAGCTCTAGGTGGTAATAAAAATAAAATTGAAAGCCCGGCGATCGTTCTACAGTGGTTAGATCACATTGAAAAGGTTTAGGGCGAAATAGACGCGACAGGTGCGGAAGGAATCAGCTGCTGACGGACAGAGGTGCGTGCCATGGAGGAAAGGAGACAGGCGCCTTGGGGGCTTCCTTCTAAACTTCTCCCGATTTATTAGGGTCCGATCCAACCAACCCAACTCCCTGTCCCTTTCTACTGGATAAAACCTCCCGATAACAACCCTCACAATTAATTGGGGGACTCACCCTGGAGTCTCGGACGTCCTGGAAATTTGTCACACCCCAAAATATCTCTGGGGTTTTTGTCATTTATTTAGGTTTAAAGGTTTTTTTCTATTAGGCGCCTCAGTGGTGTTTGGTTTTACGGCCGTTTTTGTTCCTAGGTCTCCCCAATGAGGCCTGTTGGTCTCTCGATCACTTCATCTCACACCTCGTCTTTCGTGTAGTGCGGTTTTGTCATACTAAGATGAGTTCGCTATAGGGTATCCACCTTCACGCAGAAGTTGGAGGTGATCAGTATACCAAATGTCTGAGAAGTTTTTTGTGTTGAAATAGTGTCGCGGTTTGGCCTGGATAACACTCTTTGGCCATCATAAGAGAAAATCTTGTGGGCGATACCCAGGGCTCAACCGTGGTTGTTTCTTTAGACTCGGATATCAGTCTGGTTGCTTCAGTTTCTCGCAAAATCCAGTAGAAGCATTAGCATTGCATTAATTATCCTCAACAGATCCCAATGTATCAAACACAAATATTGTATCGAACGCAAATATTGTACTACCATAAAACCCTGTAGAATAATTTAAAAAGTCTGGATTAGCATCATTCACCAGTCACCTATTTGAAGTTTTTCAGGTTGTTGAAGTATTGGTGCGTCTGGTGCAATACATCAATTTTGTTTTGTACTAGCAGTATCGTCAAAAAAACATAGTAGAATAAATGAACACCCCTTATTTAAATTTCCAAAAAACAATTTGACATGAGTTACCAACGAATTCATCTTGAGTCGCAGCTAACCACTCCATGAGCACTGTACTATTGATGGAATTTCACTCACAAAATTTCAAGCCCTCACTTTCCTTGCTCGAATGGTCTTCTAGAAAGGTATGTTCAAGAAGCAAAGTTCCTTCTGAAAAAAGTACGAGGATAAGTCCGATCCATACCTCGCATTACTCCACCAAAGAAATGTACCGAGAGATTCATTTTGGGATCACCTGTCCGAAGTTTGATGAGTCGTAGAACGAGATCTCTGTTGCCAAACACATCCTCGCTCCTCGAGCCCAATATTCTCAACGTAATAAGCGAACTGCAAGCTATTCGAGCAAAGAACAAAACTACTATGCGAATCAGAGGAAGAAAACAGCACTAGACTTTGAAGAAAGAGAAGACGTCCTCTACAGGGTGGAACGTATTAGGAACTTGCAGCCTGCTATAATAATAAGGAGAGGACCTCAGCCTGGATCTTTCAACATACAGGATAGGAACGGAAGACAATTCTGAAGAAATTCTTGGTTCTTGCGAGGAAGATGATACAAGAACCTCAATCGTTTTTAACAGTCCCAACAAGCAGTCCTCTTGAACTGAGAAGATCAACCAGGATGGTAAATCCACAGCAGGCTCAATGTATGAACTATTCACTGAAGAAAGGGAGATGACATGAGTTACCAACGACTTCATCTTTAGTCGCAGCTAACCACTCCATGAGCACTCTACTATTGATGGAACTTCACTGCATGATTCTTCGGTTATACCGTCGATCTGATTACCGATCGATCTGATTCATACTTTACTTTTCACTTCACTTTATAATTCATATTCATACCGTAAAATCTCAAGTTGTATTACAATTATAATCTTCACATTACTCCATAAATAGTTTGCTCCTTTTAACGGTAGCGACTATCATAAATGTGAGACTATCGAAGGTTCCTGATATTGTTTTTTTAATTTATCGATTAGAGGCTAGGCAGCGCCAACTTAGCCCCTCCTCTACCAGCCGCCACCAGTTCAAAGGGTAAGATGATAGATCCCACACCCAGACATGTCCAAATCGGGGGAACAAGGTTATTTTAGTTGCCACATAAATTTGTCCACGTCAGTGGCACTAGCGCATTTCTAGGAAAAACGTAAAGTTAGGGAAATTCGATTCCCATCGTACCAAAATAGCTGGATGGGATGAGACGTCGTGGTGCCAAAGATCGTTGACTGAGGTATATACCTGATATTCGTCCTAGCTCGCGTCTCTCTGTGCGACCACAGTAAATAATGACCAGCCTTCCAGACGCCCCGACCTTGTATGATGGAAAAACTAGACGATATTCTGATCAATCCTATGATTATAATACGAAGAATAGCGGATGAGAATGTAGTCGGTAATAACTTTTCAACTGTTCAAAATCACCGTTATACAATTATAGGTATGTCAAAACTAGACAACCTTTGTGAGAAAAAAAGTTTATCAGTTTACATTTTGAGAAAACTTGAACTTTTGGAAAAACTAGACTGACACTGAACGATACTTCATTTATGAAATAATAATTGGTAGAAAGTTCAAGAGCTTCTCCCACTTACTCCATCTGAATAGTATGGAATAGAATGGACCATAGAATGAATGGTCAATAGACTGGACGTCCCTGTACTCAATGCTTGGATTATAATTGTATTAGCAGTACCAGTATGTGTGCTCCCATTAAAGGCTTCGAATGTGGTCTTCTAAGACGCTGAATCCGACTACGAGGTTGAAAGTATAAACTTACGAGGTTCCGACTCACGAATGGTTCCATGTTCGCTTCATGAACACAGATAAATGATTATTACCTACTAAGTTCGATTATTGACCTGGGATTTCTAAACCCCTTGCTCACGCCTTATTGTCTAACGGCACCTTGTGGTGGGATTCAGAAAAAATGAATGTATTCTTATGAAAATTCGTGTAGGTATATTGAAAGGTACATGTTACTCACGGCACGGGAAAGTAATCTGAAAACCTTTCACACTTTGGAGAGAAACTTTATATTTCTTAGGTTTGAAACAAAATTAATAGGATTTAACAGAACAGATGATAAATGAATAATAGCTGTAGTTGACTCCCTGTCCGTGACATACTGACATCCTCCCTGGCCGGACCAGAACTCTTCCCAGGAGAGACGCCAGGGGTGAACTCCGACAGATTGTGGCAAGACGACACAACGGTTGCTATCAATCTCGAAGGACTTCCACTCAACTCATCGTCATAAACTGTGCTCGTCTCCAAACGTATCTCTATTTCTTACTTCTCCTGCCTGAACCATTGTGACCCCTCTCACAGCATTCTCATAGTAGATCGCAGCGTACTTTGTCTCCATATGGTTCCTCCCTCAGCCAAATTGGTTATCTCTTCAGCCTCTTCCTATTGGTTCGTATATTCCTTCACCGAACCAAGTGATGGTCGATCTGCCGGTCTTTCGTTGCTGATCATACAGGCGTTATCCAGCTTCATGTTCTGGCACTGTTCTTTTTCTTGTAAGTTTTGCTCGTCCTGAACTTCGGCTACCGTTTCAGCTGGATCCTTCACACCGCCGTATCTATTCCAGGCCCCTGCACACCACCTCTACCATCATACTTCCTTTCCTCAAACTGCCCCTGCTGAGTCCCATTTCAGCTCCATCCAATACCGAATCACTCCCTGATATCAGAATCGCTGACCACTCCGTTTTTAGAGCATTGCCAATTTCTTTCCTTGACAACAGATCCGTTGCCATGTATAGCTAAGGCCACGTCATCCGCAGAAGACTTACCATTGCCTCGCTCCTCGATCATGTTGTTCTGTTCACCTTGAATTTCGCTTTTGTATACCATCTCATCTTTTCTTTCCTTTGTGGACGTGTTCTCTTGAGGAAGTGATCAAGTTGACCCCCCTGTCCGTAACAGTTCACAAAATATAGAAAGGTATTGATTGTCTATTAGTGACCAAATTCCTAACAATTCGTGTGTTTTAGCTCTAATTATATGGAATTTATACCAATTTATTGTCTTATAGGATTGATCACGGTCAATAACTTGAACATTAATCCTTTAAAAATAAGAAAATTCTAACCGGTATCGGAAAGAGCTTCCTTCTTGTTCAATGAGTGAGTCGGCATTTTACCCTGTTATTTTTAAGCTAAAAAATGATTTAACGACTTGGTTCTATCGAAAAAAATTAGTAACCACTGTAGCTGTCGATGTATAATAGTTGTGACTAACGGTGAAGGAGAAGAAAAAATATGCAGGAGGAAGGATTAGAAACAGGGCGGCTCTGTTGGTAAGCATCCATTAGAGAGTGCTAAGTATTCCAAGTGATGTTATCTGTGGTGGTTAATTGCATATCAAGCCTCTGAAAGGAGGAAGGCCTTCTCGCGCTATTGTGAAATGACCCCTTTCCTTCTCGACTCCCGCGCCCTCACACTCATGGCTTGTAATTCCAACATACATCGCTCTATTCGTACTTTACCGCAAGATCGAGAGGGCTGAATTAGATGGTGTGAAATTTCGGTACGGATTTTTTTTAAACACTTCTTTTTATCCCCAGCAAAACCAGTATGCCCGGGGTCGCTTATTGGCATGCTTCCACAAAGGTTATAACAGGCGAAAACAAATTCTTTTCACCAATATTTTGGTAAACAAAAACATGTTTTGCGGTGCCCGTGGAAAAGGGCAGATTGTATATATGTATAGGTAATGATTAATGATACTTTATGAGAAGTTAATTTTTCTAAGCAGACCACGATTTCAATTATAATCGCTTCACCTTCCCAATCTATTTTATGCTTTCAAATTGGTATTGCATTTCATTATATTGTCCCAGCCTTCAAGTAATAGACAATAGGGTGTCAACTATTGGATCAAGTTCTGATAGTATTGGATTAAGTATGCACTTGTACTAAATCTGGTAGTATTGGATTAAGTATGCACTTGTACTGAAGAAACTAAATAGAAATCAACGCTACATATAAAATATTGTTAGTTTACACATTTGTTGAAAATTATAGTCTGTTTCGGAATTTCACAATTTTTCTTGTCCATTATGTGGTCGTATTTCAAACATGAAGACATTGAAATTAAGCGTTATGATCTCCACTATAAGAGCAAAATTTGTCCATTTTCAAAGTTGTAAAGCGCTCACTTTGCCACAATTTTGAAGCATTGGCGATAGATTAATTAAAAAGATAGTAACATAACAAAGGTAGGTATATATTTGGGATTCTCATGAGTAGAATTTAAAGAAGAAGAGGCATAGAACTCAACAATAGATGGTCATCATCCCAAAACCAAGTGAATAATTCCCGTTGAGAATTTAAGTGAAAACTTACATTAATGTGCCCACTATTGTTGCGTTTATCTTAACCATGTTTCATATAGCTGAGGGTAAGTATCGAATACAGAGTATGAAGGAAGAGGTTAAGATTCACAATGAAAAAGAGAGTAAAACCCGCCCACCTCCCAAGGAGATGAAAGTTTGAATGACGGCGAAGATGAAGTAGTTAGCCGTCATTATGATGGGTTTACCAAGAATGCGAGAAAGAAGTGTTTTCTGGCATGCTGAATTGTGAGCGGTTATTGTTGGCTCCCCCGGTAGAGGTTAGGTTTATTTCATGATGAGCCATAAAGTATGGTGTAGTCCTACCCCCCTTCGCCGTACCCCTTCTTCAGGTCCGGTAAAGGGGCCCTCCCGGCGGACGCTCGAGAGATCCCAAGCCACCCAACGCCTTTGGGGCCGCATCTGGTCAAAAAGGGCATAACTCCGCAATAAATACCCCCAACCCCTTCCACCGGGATTAAACCACCCAGTCAGTCGGTTAAGTGGAGAAACTTCGTACGGATTTTTTATTCATCTCTCTTCTTTTTAAATTCTATTTAGCCCTTCCCTTTTTGGCGCTGACTCTTTAATTGAGACTCCATAGATTGAAGGTTTTTATCAATGTAGGAGGCACTCAGTGAACTTCCATTGATCGAGGGAGGTCTCTGTTAGTAGAGAAACGGCAAAAGATGAATGGGTTTTGCAATAAAAATCCTCATTGATTGAATAACATTTTCATTGTTGAATGACGTGAATTGAATGAGACGAAAGGCACAAAACCCTTTTTTACTCTTGTCTTTCAATTGATATTCCCTATTCTCAGAGGGACTTATCTGCCAGGTGTAGACTTTGATGGGTTCATCAGAAACTATCAATCAAACACCTGACGTTGTGGGTGGTCACCCACTGGAGGAAAAAAATTCCGCCGTAAAACCTCGCTAACGTGGGCAATTTTTGCAAGAAAAAATGTTTTATTGTGAGCACAATTGCTGGTTTCCCTTTGAATAGAATATTGAAGGAGCTACCGGGTGTGCCTTGTGGGCAGTCATACCAAGCAGTTACAAACATCACGCGACTGCGAGGATGACTGAAGTATGTATTCACTTAAAAAATAATTCCTACCCTTCTCTCATGGTCAGGAAATGGATACGATCGGAGTGACTATTTTGCCAGCTCTGTGTTCTCGTAGCAAGTCTGAATTGCTTTATATCAACGATTCTCGTCATAGTAACAACGAAGATTGAAAAAAAAAAAAAAACAGTTGCGAGAGGTTCTCAGAGGACAATGATCTTGAATGATCTTGAATGCCCACATTAAGTGCATGTGAGGCCAATTCCCTGAGTTGCTCTACGTGCGAATGGCGTCATGAAGTGAATAATAATTATGATGGGTAATTCAACAAATGCAGTGAGGATATTTTCTTTAGAATTATAATACCCTACCTGTACCCAAGATTTTCACATTCGGGACAAATTTACCCCCAACCCTACTGGAGTAACTTATTACTCGTGTCCCATCATCTGATTTTGAACATATAAAAAACGCCATTTATTCTTATCCAACCAATTTTTATTTCTGTAGTGAACCTCTTTGCTCAGATTATTGTTCGTTAGTAGCTCATGTCCATTATATTTGTGTGGATAGGTCTCATAATAGGCGACCTATGTATTTACATATTGAAAATTTATCGATTGATTTTGAGATTATTCTTTCTGTTTGTCCATTCAAAGTGAAAGGTTGGTCTAACTGAGAGATCATATTATTTTTGTGGTCAAAACTATTGAAATCAATATAATGACTAGCCGGTCACCCGTGCGTTGAACGGTCCCACATGTAGATATATGCGCTCGCGTTTGTTAGTCCAGATCCCAAACGCTCGCCTAGCTCGCGTGATCGGTTATGCGTGGCACTAATATACATACTTATCTAAAACCTCACCGTTGACCAACTTCAACAATGCTAGGTGCTCCAACAATGCGAACACGTGGTCGTAACCACCAACCCGTAGGTCCAAAAATTACTGGAGAAACATATCAATTTATGGCATGTGGCTGCGGTGTTAATTTAGATCGATAAAATAATGACTGAATGTTATAGAAATTACTATGAACTTTGAGGAATTTTAGCTAAAACCGGGGTCAATAGATATGTCACGTTTAGCACATTGTGAAAGTTTGGCACGGGGCCATATTGTCCGACGTTAGACTGAAGCGAAATGTTCAATACATTGGCAATACATTGGCCACGCACTGAACGTGCTACACGTGTATGTGAGGAGCGTAAGGTGCTCGTACTGGTAGGTATGTCCTTTAGTAGTGAGTATTCGATATCAAAATATGATTTGAGGGTAAAACATTCAGTAAGTAGGTGATGGCTTCAAAATGCCAATGACCCTCCTAACATTCATGAATGGAAGTTAAAAGATTTATTATTAATTGTCTAATATTGGGGGAAAACAAGGCGCAGTCCACACCTAACAACAGTTAATATAGGTTGTACAAGGAAATTTGGATAGATATTAGCAAAGTAGCAGTTTATAACAAAATGTAGTGTAGAGGACTCAATGGCTGATTTTCGCCTTCGAAATCCTAAAAATAGCAGCGCTCCATTTCTTTTGAAGTGCGTAGTAAAAACTACGGACCTTCCTTACTGTGTTTGCTAAAATTAAAAGGCTCGTTCGCTGATGCAGTGCCAATGTTATAGAGATGCCCCACAAACCTGTGCGACGTGTTCTAGATCTCCAGAACAGCAGGACACGTGGACTTATTTTCGTTTTTATTATTATTTGTTGGATTCTTATTCTTGGGTATCTTCTTTTTCTTCTTATTTCTTTGTGAGCTCGTAGGCTTGGATTTATTAAACAGTTATTAAACCGTTATTAAACGGTACTCCAGTCACTTTTATTAAATCATTGTCGGAATCTATTGCAACTAGGCGTGTGACAGTCATAATACGATACAACATTTGACATAATATGGGCAGTAGATTAGAAAAGGGGGGAGGGGGGACTAAAATCCCATCTTTAATAGTAGATCTTCACTAGGTATTTAATCTTGAAATAACGAAACCAGGTAAAATGATTTAGTCATTTTTGTTAGTGAATTGTGCCTAATCGTAGGGCTCCTCTATACTACAGATGTATTTCTTGTTTACCTATTACAGAATCTCCCTCCCATAAATACTCGTACATAATAAATTATAATAATATTTTCAAAATCGCATTTATAATTTATTGTTATACGTATAATTCTTCTTAAAAACTGTACATGTAAGCTAAATCATTCCTTTTACTTCCAGGTAAGTATGCCAGCTCATGGGATTCTTCTGCTGTTTTGTGAGTGTTTCTTAAATTTATTCACCCTTAAATCTCAACATATTTCCAGATCTATCCATAATAAGCTGAGAAGCCCGATCTATTCAACAATTTGATGTAATCACAACTTTGGTTATCCAATGGTTTTATGTTGTTCTGTTTTATGTAGATATGTTTTGTTTTATGTATGTTTTTGTTTTATGTTGTTGTCCAATGGTGTTATGATGTGTTGTCCAATGGTTTTATAATGTTATCCAATGTTTCCGATAATTTTATGAAAATTCACAATTTGGTTATCACTTCACCCTCCAAGACCACAAGCCGTGCGGTGGAACCAAATTTAAAACTGAGGTAATTCTCAGTAAGTATCGTCCAAAAGGAAGGCAATAATGAATGGATAGATAATACATTAAAAGACATAAAAAGAGGGCGTTGCTGATTGTTGAATGGGACAAATTAATCATTTACTGCGGAGTTTTATTACTACTCTGCATACTCCACTTCACTACCTACCTTAACAAAACTTTAAAAATTGCCCACCATTTTTGACGTTTTTCTGCTACTTATGATGTGTATGCTAATGTAAAGTATATTTATACTTTTTCAGGACGGTTATGATACTTTCCTTTCACCCTTCGGTTCGAGTAAGGAAAGTAGAAAAGTTAGTTTCCTACTAGATACAAATCGTTGAGACTAGGCAAGGTACCCGGGTTGCACAGACAGTGGTTAGACGAAGGAGCAACCGCTACCGACCTGCCTCAAGACCACACGCACTGAAACATTTTATTGCAGCTCCGTGCTGCACAGATTTTAGAGCCAATCATCTGTGTCTCGTGCGCACCCCTCCCGGAATGATCGAATGTAGCGGCTAATGGTTCCGATGATAATGCCACGAGTTAGTACACAGCGGTTTACTTATTCGAGAACTTCAGATCCCATTTCTTTATCCCCGCCTGACTAAAAATTCTCTACTTTCCTTGCTTGACCCGAAGGATGAATAAAGTGAAAAAATATTGCCATCGAGCTGACAATATTTTCTAGAAGTCAGCTAATATATGTATTTATACTCACTCGGAACCCATATTATATATTTAATTTCCAGACAGATGGATGTATGTAGTATGGATGGATGATGTATGTACCTATACAACTAGTAGTCACGATTGTAATCTCAACTTATGAGGTGAAACAAAATTTCGTAGTAACAATAGGAAAGTTCTGCAAAAATCTCAGTTCTAAAGTAAAGACACCAGAATACTACTATTCTAGTATACTAGGTATTC
Organism: Lygus lineolaris; assembly: GCA_030264115.1. Lineage (NCBI taxonomy): Eukaryota > Metazoa > Arthropoda > Insecta > Hemiptera > Miridae > Lygus > Lygus lineolaris. The sequence continues at coordinate 30,750,288 of JAEMON010000004.1, forward strand.
TAGCGTCTTTAATCTAAGGGGACGTCATTAGGGAAATAATTTTTTTTTAAATATATGGGAAAACATCGACCAATTAGGTTTTTGATATTTTTTCTAAATGGCTCGAGGGATTTATGTGAAATTTTTGTGAGTTGCACTTCATGCAATGTTGGAAATAATTATATCGGATTCCCTTTGTGCCCGGGAAACTCCTCTGAGGGCTGCAAAATAATTGCCGCCGGCTAGTAGTTAACAGCCCCGATCGATTCTTCGCACATTAAGCATTATTATTCAATTTTTATCACTGCTCAAGTTTATAGTCTGCAGTATTCAACTGAGAAAAAGTCCTGATAAAATAATTGTCAATTCAAATCAATCTTTTCATTTGAATTGTCTTTGAACCATTTTATGACTCTCCATTCATCGAGATAAAATTCTTATGTAATTTATTCTTTATATCTCCAAAAAAATTGAATGAAATACGAGTATAAAATACACATTTTTTCCTGTTTGAGGCAGAGTTGAATAAAGGCGACAATGCCAAACAGTATGAATTCCGTCAGTAGAAAACGCTCTACATTGCTAAATAAGAAAAATCGGCACCCCCTGCACCCCGGTTGGTTCTACTTAAGCTGTACCGGATAATATTAAAAACAGGGAACATGTTTCAGCTCCAAACTGAGCTGTTGCCTTCACTTCTACAAGCGTGTTTCATATATTGTGAAGGTTCCTAACATCATGCCAAACTGAAAACTCCAACCAACTTAATTTGTATGCCGACATACCAGTAGTTCTCAGAAAGATGTGGAAGGCGGGGATAATTGGCAACATGAGGTGTGGTTTAATGTGTGAAAAGTACAGAGCTTTCCAACGAGTGGTGAACGATCTTCGTAGATTATCTTCGCCATCACCAGGTTCAATTTTTGTTGGTCGTATTCGTGGAAGATAAGCCCCTCTTGAGGTGACTGACATCGAAGCTGATAGTCCCAGCTCTGGTGTCACATTTTCTGGTCTCATTTTGTATTAGACTCGAAGAGAAGTACACTTTCCTGAGGTTTATGATCTCTGGGAACTTCCTCGCCTAGAATTTGGCCTAATACCGCGACGAATTACGGCAATTTCGCGTATTCCGCGATGCCTCTCTAGGAAGCGTAAAAACTTTGGAGCGAAAAATCTGTCGACTCTAATGAGAGAGTCAACGGGGCCAGGGCCTTTTGCGGCAGCTGCCCACCGTCCCATAACAACAATAGAGATACTAGATCAATACGAGAGACCGACAATACAGTAGGAGCGAACACAGCTGACACTGGGCCTCCAATGGAACGGAAAACCCCATTATAGATTAGACCACAGGGCTCCATTCAGGACCACGTCGCATTAGGGCAGGCTTTCGGTGAGTGACAGCAAATAGAGTCCCCGCCGCTTCCAGGAGGCACAAATAACCAACAAATAGACTTATTCGCCCTCAAAGAGCGGAAAATGCGCTTTACACGCCTTTTAACAAGGTTAATGGGTTGTCCGCAACAATAAAGTGAAGGTCTTTTCAGATGAGATGAAGAAAAAGTCCCCTGTGGTCCAGGGTGCCCCGATTTTCGAGGACAAGCGTTCTCAGAAATCTGAGGACTGAGACGTTTTCGGCAGTTTCGGTGATTGATAAGGGAGCAAAGAGGGAGTTAGCCCTTTTGTCGTGCTGTCTGAACTTTGCGGTCACCAAAAGGGTAATCCTTTAAACCTTTCAATGCTCCTTCAAAATATTATTGGCCCTCTTAGTTAAAGTATGAAGGGATGAACGTGGAGGGGGGGGGGGGG
>JAEMON010000004.1:30752085-30772018 GCA_030264115.1 Lygus lineolaris
CGTGTAACTCCTCATAGATGTATTAAACAATGGCCGGCTTCAGAAGCCGGACCTGATTGAACATACGTGTGTTTAGTACATCGAAAGGGTGCCTTCATAACGTCGCAAATAACATAAACGTGTGAGAGAGTTCTACTGTCCACCCACTGGGCAGTCCATGCGGAATGATAATGCGGTGTAGCAGACAATATTATTAGCTATTAAGATCACCAATAGTAGACTTTTATTTTTTGGCAAAGTCCAGCGTGGATAGCAACGTACGCCTACGTGGGCCGATACGACAAAAACTACTAATATCCACTCCAATTGTATAGGAATTTTGAGCTGGTTTCGAATATACCGCATGTTCCTATACCTGAAATAGCTAATTAGGTGCAAAATCATCAAAAACCCTAGGACAACCACATTTTTGACCATTGGAACCTGCCATAAAAGAAAAGTTGGAGTCCTAAGAGTTCTGCTTCAGTCGTGAACAAAAAAAGTTGAAAACGGAAAAACGGAAAACTTTGCAAAATTACCATAATCCATCCAGGTTTTTTGATGATTTTGCACCTAATTAGCTATTTCAGGTATAGGAACATGCGGTATATTCGGAATCAGCGCAAAATTTCCTATACATTCAGGGTGGATCTTAGTTGTGGCGGAAAATTGCCATTTCTGACCATTATTTACCAGTTTGAATAGTAGCATGTAAACATTTCTTTCTAATTTTAGTTTTACACCCTTTACAAATGCCACCTGATCGGTTTTACAAGCGTTGAGCTTGTTTATTGAAAATAACAGTCAAGGATATTTAGGAAAACCAAAGAAATATGGAAGAGCAAGAATAGATACAACAGATGCAATTTGATTTAGTCAGGTGAGTATTTCGAAAATTTTATCATAGTGAAGCCCCAGAAATATATCCGAATGTTTGCAAAATTTCTTGGGTTCCAAAAATAGGTATAATCCTAAATTTTAGCAAGTATTTGCTGGATACTTGTGATTCAGGTACATACCTTTGCTATATTAGGTACTACGAACAAATCAAGTCGTTTTCATTATTTTGTATAACACTTTTTTTACATAGGTACATGTACATGCGCAAATTTTTATTTTTTTATTCTCACGTATACGGTAACTTTTACCGATTACAATATTATAGTAGTAACAATACAATAGTTGTCAGGTTTCAAGAAAAAATCAATGTTAATAGAATACCAGTGCGAAATTGAGAAAACACGAAAAGAATCAATCAAACATCAATCGAAATAATTCCAAATCATATTAATTCCTAAAAATTGGCAACTTTAATCTTGAACACCAAAAATGTTTCCAAACAATCTAAGAAAACTTTACCGACTCCGAACCCGTATTAATTTTCTGTTTTTGATTCAATGGCAGGTGAATTGAATGTCTTCTTGTCTTGATTCCTCAACTCAAGAATCTCCAGATTCCTTCTTTAGCCCTTTTCGTATTTTTCAAGATAATTATCTCGTATTTTTCAATGAAACTTCCACGTCGTGTAACAACATCTAATTAGTATTTTATAATCTATCGAACATCTATGCCAATCTGATGAAATGGTTACTACTGAGAACATTATTATGTAAAGAGTAGCTAAATCAATCTTTTTGGTGTTTAGCACTCATTGGAGATTTTTAAATAGGCTCCCGATCGTAAAACAGCTCATTCCGTCAGGTCATGATCCCCACTCTACAATGTTATGAACCACATGCCCCAGAATACGATGTGTTATCTACATTTAGATTGGAGATTCATCTCCGAGGAATTTCCTCAACTATTTTTACGTGAGATCCGCAATCGTGTTTTCTCCTTGCCCACTAAACTTTCGACATTAGGGATCATAAATATGTATTGGTTTAAAACTTTATTGGTGTCGATGGAGTATACGCGCTGGAGAAAAATGTTATTTATTCGAAACGAAACATGATGAGGGGTTGTTGGGAGCGATACATTAGCCATTAGAGGTCGTGAAGAGTACGGGGCGGTAGACTCTGTTAACCATTATACATTCAATTAATATGCAAAACAGGAAGGGGAGTTAATTGCTGTAACTAAGAAGCCCTACTGTCGAAAGCTCGTTCAAAATCCTCAAATTCCATTCACTTTCTTCACAAGGTAAACTGACTTTATTATGGATTTTCATTATAGTGCGTTTGTATCCCATTAATCTTAGGACACGGACGAGTCCGACTACACAAATCAGAGTTCAGTAAAGTGAAGCAAATAACCATTTCATGGTGGAGCTTCCCCGTTTATCCTCATTGCTCTCAGGAGGAATTTATTCAGTCTATTCCTTCAGGCATTCCATTGACCAGAGGGCGACGGGATTTGAACAAACGACCGCTGTAGCTATTCCAAACTAAAAAACATCGAATACTATTCACGAGTGGTTCCAGGAAAAACATTTGGAAATAATCGCATTAACAATAATTAAACAAATTTTAGCGCCTCTAGACATTATTCCTCTAGCGTAATTCACTAGGTAGCTACTTAACCATCCTGCAAGGTCCAATCCAATGATCGAATTCTTGATGATAACCACATAGTATTAATTCATACTCAAATCAGTCGTGAGTATAATCCATTATCAGTATCTATGTAACAATGTTGATCTCCCAAACAATATTTTCAACCCGTATTTAATACGAGAAAATAACGATCCTTAAAATGGAGTCTAGTTGCTAATTGCTCTTCCTGTGAATGAAATGGAAGAAAGGCTCTTGGAAAACGGCCAAATACAAGAAAACTTAATTAATTAAACGATTGTTATCTCGCTGTTTTATTGACTTGCACAGGAAATACGCAGCCCTGCGTAATACACAAAATCCGTCTGCCAAGTAACACTTTTCCTCATTATGTTTTACCGTGGCTACCGAAGATCACATCGCCTTGAGGCTAGTCCCCAACGACCGTTAGATCCGATGCGATCCATGTTGTGTCACGTCGTCAGCAATGCCAGAGAGTTTGATGATTTATTGATACAAGTACTTACCTAACTCAGCTATGAAAATAGTGAATAATTCACATGATATGGGATTACTTTACATCTTTGTGAATGGAACACTTTTTTTGATAGTTGGAGTTAAATAGAAATGGATGTGCATCCTACGTTACATATGGATTCCCTTTGAACTAACATCTGATGCCAGAGTTAAGGTCACGGACATGAGCTATAATTGAGATACGCCTTCGTCCTAGTTGTAGCTAAATGAAGCGGGAGGAGAAGTCTTTCGCCTTGTTGTAATACGTTCCACTTGCCACAAACTACTCCCTCGTATGTTCTTTTTCCCTTAACCACATACGCGGTTTTTTCGTTTTAATTCCACAAAGCGTGAAAAACGGTTTTTGCGGTCTTTTCAACAAAGACAGGCGCCAGAGCGGAAATGTGAATGGAAAAAAGTGGTATCTCCCCGCAAAACGTGCGTGCACTTCGCCAAAAGCTTTATGGTCGTTCACGGTTTCACATGAAAATCACTTGGCCGACAGAACATGTATGTATTGTTATGAGTGTGGGTACCTACTCTCTCAAATAGGTGCAACCTAATTTCTTGCTCTAACGCCTCCAATTTCTTCTTTCAAACTTCGACTGGTAGGTAATTAAGTAGATCTTAGTCTCCTTGTTTCTAAGATTTACTTCGCATATTTTCGCACCATATTTAGGAACGTAAGTATAACCGAAAATTGATCGAAGAGTTGATTACAAATCCCCCACATCTAAATCCCACACTCCTGATTCTCCATAATGTAGAGTAGCGTGAATGTAATGCATTAACTTGTTGTGTATTATAGTATTATCATCCGTCCTACAAATTTCTTTCACCTTTTACAATCAGTACCTAGCTTTCACACTACAAGTAGAAGTACGTCTACATAAAAATACGACTGATGGTATGATCTAGAATCTAGTCGTACAGTGACCTTTTATTCTTATCAGTCGAAAACACCATCCACCATAGTGCAGTACTTAATCCAAAGAACAGCTATTATTTGAGGCTGCGTCTCTATGAATGGAACATGGAAGTCTTGAGGTTCCGACGTTCCAAGCTTCTAAGATACCAAAACTTTCTCGTAGAGGGGATAATCCAGTCTGATCTTCATCAAGTTTCATACCTTTCATCATCGTGCAGACGTCCTGAGATTCTGAGAGAAGGTACCTCCGGATGCGTTGGTCCAAAGTGATGCTCAACGTGTCAGTCAAGCACATCATCCAGCACCTTGTAGCTGTCCAGAGATTCTTGGATTAAACGTACCTCCAGATGGGATGGTTCTGAGTGATCTTCTACCAGCCAGTCAAGCACAGCATGCTCCATCGTCCAGAGATCCAAAAACCAGCTTTTATTCGAGGCTGTATACAAGTTGGTGCAATAAGACGTAAACTGAGAAGGGTTGACACGTAGCCGTAGTCGGTAAGGTGGCGCCGCGCGACCCTTCTGTCCCCCCAAGCGCCAGCCGCGGAGTGCGCCCATCAGAGGGCAGATGCCGCTCCCGGCCATGTGTTATCTCTCATGGCGCTCATCACCTTCCTCTTTATAAAACCTCAACCCTAATTACTCAACCAGCCATTCTTCAGTGACTATTTATAAACGGGCCCCCGAAGAGGTAAGGAGATACTCGGAGACTTTTTTATTGCTGTTGACTGCCCCAGTCATTTTGAGGGTTGCAGGTTCATCAGGGTCATAAATGAGATCTCCTAGTGGTTAACGATCGTTTGCTATCAACATTTCTAGCCCGATCTCTCAATAATTACTTACTGTTGGAAATCTCGCCTGCCATGTGTAGATAATATTAGATACCTATATCAAATAATGAACAACACATCTCAGTAATTATTATGATGATTGCAGTAACGATTTCCAATTCAAGTTCTGGGAGATATAGGTAACACTGCCGTCAATTGGATAAAGGGATTGGAAGGCGAGGTACGAAGATGTTTCAGGTTCCTCAGGGAAGAGGGATTTTCGCAATTCCTCAAAATTATGATCACCTCGTTCCTCCCCCGCCACACATCTCCACCAGACAGGTGTTGAAAACAATTATTTGAGAGGCAACCCAAATTTTCATCTTTGAACCAATATATTATAGATGATGTTGAAAACATTATTATCCACGGAATATCATTGAGCATGGACTGAAACACAGACTGACAGCAATTTTCCGACCATTTATGATAAGTTTGCCAAAACAGTGACGACAAATTATCAAGTTGTATTTTAGAGCAAGACATGAAGATTTGAAGAAACATACCCCCAACAAAACTGTGTTCTTTTCAAATTTTTATACAGGTAGGTTCTCACCTTCCAATACAATATGTACTAAAGAACGAATCCAATGAACGAATTCATTTAATTTTTTCAACTTATATGATATTTCTGTGTGCTCTGTTAAAAGAAATAGTTTCCCTCATAATCCAAATATTTTACTGTTTTCTATTTCCCAGTGTTAGTACTAAAATCATAGACCATACAAAGGTCAGTCCCTAACTACCCTAGCACACCTTCCAAATTTTAGCGATAACGGCAGGTGGGAAATCAGTATTTGAAGGATAGCTTGATTGCGCATCCTATCCTGCACGATCCCTGAAACTTTCGTCAGAATGAGAAGGAGATCATGGAAGTTATGCGTGTTGCGCATGTGCAGTGATAAAAGTAGATCTGATCACTATGAACTTCATAAGATGACGTGTAGAGGTCACTTCCCAACTAGGTACTCTTATGTTCAAGTAAGAACGAAATTGTACCATTATAGGTAGGTAGATGGTGAGCAATAATTATTATTGTTGAGAGGATATTCGTTTACACGTGTCCAGGGGCTGCTTATAATCCGATAGCGATAAATTTCATAGGATCGCATCCTAACCCGCACATCCCTGAAAATTTGATTATAATGGAAGGGAAAAGTTTTCATCTTCCGATAGTGATAAGTTCCGCTATTTCGAAAGCAATAAACAATATCTCGTGAAATAGACCTCGTTTTCGTGGATTCCGCCCCAAAACTCCGTCTCTTTTCGAAACCGCTCAAGGTGCATGTGGAGAGCAGGGCAGTTGGTCCTCGTGCGCGGAACAGATGCGTCTATTATCATCTTCTACTCTTAATAGGGACCCTACGCCGAAACCCACCCGCCACGCTCCGTCTGCCCGTGTTATTTTCTTATTTGTTGTGTTGAACTTTCCAGTTATCCGACAAAACAGGAGGGAAACATATGTTGGTGGAAGTGGGGTGTTAATGACCACCTACGAAATTGGGATCGGTCTTTTTCTAGCAAAAAGAAGTAGAGGGAACAGTAGAAAAGACGCAGGGAGATTAATCTGCGCATTCGCCAAATAATAATAAAGGCTGGATCTCCTCCTTCGGACCTTCAGGATGGACAGTTCTGCGAAACCAGGTTGATGCACGACGTTGTTCTGAAATCAGGAAGTTCTAACTTGCTCTGCTTTCTGAATGATTATGACATGTAGTCCGGACAACCATGCAGTAACCTCATAACACAGGAATGCCATCACTCACTCTTTTTATGCGCATTTTTGAAGTGCCTCGAATCTATAGGTATTTTCTTAATTTGACCAAAAATTATGGTTTTTGCCCCAGCTTAGGAAGGTAGGTATAATCAAATCTTTGGGCCTGTGAACGATTCAACCACAATTTTAATTATGCTATGTCTTGGGTAAGATCTGAATTACTCGTTCTTGATTTGAACATATATGTCAGTTACAACACCCTTTTTTGCAATCATCAACTATTTATGTTAATTTCTATAGATTGTTAATTCATTCATCAAAATCTCTGTGGGTACCTACATTACCTACCGAAAAATATTCTTTATTTTTGTCGTCCTTTTCGGCCTCATATGAATTTCGCAGAATTCGGATCAGTATTGCAGACTGTGCAAGCGCAAAAGTGAAATACGCCTAGCCATTTAATCCAAGAACTACTCTATACTGGATAGGTTTTTTTCTTTCGACTATTGAATCATTTTTCATCTTTCGTATTTTTAGTGAAAATCCAACGAGAGGAATTTATAGCCGTATAGGCACCCGGTTAATCTATGAATATAGTAATCTCCTATTAAAATCAGTATCTACTATTATTGGAATTTACCAAAAAGATTTAAACATTCATTTTTATACTATTAATATTCAGTAGGTAGATGTTATTAAACATTTCTAGTATCTAGGTGTATGTAAATGTCTGTTTAAGTGTGTTACGGAAAGAGAAAGATTTATCTAAGAAGTATAAGCTGAAATAACATTTTCCTTTGTTCTATTTCACATTTAAATTCCAGAGCCTCCGGAATTGCATTGCTTTGCGTAGGCCTTCTCGACCTCATAAAAGATATTTCCGTCGTAATTCTTCCAAAGGCTTTTCTTTCTCGTTTTTTAATTGAATGGAACCTCTTGTAGAAAGAACTGGAAACGCACTTTTATTTGATTAAAAGTTCATCAAAGAAACGGCAATATAAGCCTATGAAACCCCTTCAAAGAATGACGCAGAGGGAGGCGACTGGATCGCGGCCAAAAAGGCGCTACAATGGCGAAGATGCCGTCTCAGACCCCTTCGCAGCCCAAAGACTTGGAAGAAGATTCTTCTCGATCGACGGCCAAGTTGAAGGAAGGAAAAAAAAATGGAAAAAAAAGAAGAAAAGAAAAAAGACGACCGTGAAGGTCACGTCTTCTTGTGAGGTTGGTCGGGGAACTGATATTTGATTGGTTGGATTTATTACGAAGATTTGGGTAGTGATGGCGGATGATTCGCGATGGGGGAAGCCTTCAGAGACGGAGGGAGTAGGTAGTTGCCCGCAGCTCATTCGTTCCGCTCGCGCTGGTCGCACGGTGGGGTCGACAATAACTAATTCCACGGAGTGTGACTCTGATACAGTAGGTAGATATACGAAACCATGATCAGTAGATTTATAGCATTTCGAAATAATTGAGTTCGACATTTTCCACATTGGTTCAGACCTTCTCCTCTGAAGGTTTAGTCTTTTTCCTCAAAGATTTAGACCTTTTCCATCATATAGATTTACGATAGGATGGTGGAACTGACGTTATTTGGCATGCCCTCAGTTCCAATTAGCAGTGGGTTTATTTTGGGGTTTTGTGGTTAATTTCTTTACTGAGCTGATCTGATAGGCAGAACAACCGCGGAATATCCACACTCTTCCGGACTTGTGACACGGCTCCTTCTTGATTAACTTAATTTAAAATTTAGTCAAGAAGACCAAGAGTTACTACGTTGCACTCTCCTCAGAGGGGACCGACATGGCTGTTCCCCCTACCAGACCAGCTCTTCAGTAGTACAAAACCTCGTCGTCCCTGGCTCACCCACAACCAAAAGGTTATAAGGCAGTAATCATCAACATAGGATCCATATAGATTAAGGTAGACTTTTTTATATAGGTTTTTATCTAAATCAATGTGTAGAAGGAATAAACAAGAGTGGGAAAAGGCTGGATATCTATATTATAAATAAATGATTATGTAGGTAACCTAACTTGCAATCTAGACAAGCTGAGTACAATAAACTTTGCTTACGCACTTCAATTAGGCATAGATTTTAAAAGCCCTTAAGATGCCAGATGACTGGATCCCAAAATTTCTTGCTGTAAGAAATATTTTCGAATATTAACGTTTATTTCACAGAAGAGTGGGGTTTTTATGAAGCTTAATATAACATCCCGATGGATAAGGATGCGAACTGGAAGAGGGGCGAATAATATAGACGAGGTACAGATAGTGAGAGATAGGTATAGAATTATGTGAATTAATAGATGATTTTGACACATGAGTTTGGGGGATTTTTTCACGATGAATCACGTGGGATCTGGGCATTCAGGTGAGAAAAAAACGTCCCAAAATTATATATCACATAATTATGGTAATGGAATGCATCCCAAATATTTTTAAAAATTCAGTTTTGCACATCACACACAGCTCGTGATTACGCGTGTTTTTGTGCACTCGAAAATTAGTGACGGGTCTTATCTGTGAAATTTTACGCGGAGTCCGAATCTACAATGACAAACTAGGATTCCCGTTTAAGAAACATTTTAAATTTTCGACAATATCCTGAAATTTTAATTTTGGATTTGAGTTGATGTTGTGGGGGGGGGGGGGGGGGGGGGGGGGGGGGGGGGGGTAAAAGTGTTTTTCTCAGTAACATCCAGGGTTCCTAATTATGATGTAATGGTGTTCGTGACGAGATCTATAGGACAAATCATCTTTCTTCACAACCCACAACGACTTCCGTATTTCTCTCAGACAAGATTTATTCCACTACAACAACCTTAACAATAACTAGATAATTCCTACCTAGTAGGTAGAGCAAACAAATCAAGGAACCTTGAGTCATGTTTTTCCTCAAATCAAGAGTAAATAGGCGAATTATCGTCGAGAGAAACCAAAACAAGCAAAATACGGGAGGAAAATACGAGAGACGGCTACGCTACGACAAATAGGCTTCACATTGTCATCTAACCCCAATTTTCCCCCTAATAGTGATTTCCGAAAAGTGATAGGGGCACATTTTCGGCGAGGTCGTTTTATTAGTATCTATTCATCTTTACAAGTGGGAATGGCAGGGGATAGAGCGGTCCAGGGTGGTGGTCGTTAGGTGGAGATACGAGTATTGTAGGTCTCGGCGGGGGGTGCCCTCGGATATTGAAATCCCGTACGGGTGGTCGGGCCGGTAGCCCCCAATACAAATTACCGGAGTGTTCGAGGATTTTTCTTCTTTCGGGAGCTTCAAAATCGGATTTATAAGTTGAAGTCTGTCGCCACCGGCGTTATCCGTGACAGAAGACTATGAGCTAACCATCTGGTCTGGTGTACTCTGTATGGGTTACTTCACTACCTACTCCTTACCTTAGGTAGGTACTCGTTACTCCTAAGTCAGGATGACCACGTCACTCCACAGGTACGCAACTCTTGACTAGATCGATGGGATCAGGCGAAAAGACATTTTTGTGACAAACTCGACGATACCAGAACGATCTCTGTATAGGTTGAACCGATCAGATTCTAGCCTCTTTAGTGTCAATCCTGTTGCCATCCTCTTGTAAATTATCATTTCATCGTGTTCGTAAATCATTTCAATTTTCTATATTTAGATCTGAATGTAACCATAAATAATGTATATATTTCTATCTATTATATCTGAAAATCAGCACTGCTTAGGGGGTTGCGACGGTATTCCTATCGGCTGATAGACGATTATACCGAATTATAGCAGGTATACAATAGCAATCGAGACCGCTAAGACGTATACAGCAGTTAGTAGTTCTGCAATTCCACCGTTCCCTTTCTTCAAGCAAAGTCAATACAAAGTGAATTAGCAACTGCTTGCAAATCACCTGACGCTACGAGTATTAGAAGCTTTCAGGTTGCAAAGATGTAATTTTGGATTTTAAAAAAAACTATAAGAAAACTTAGTTTGAATTACAACACGCTGTTAAAAATTCCTTCGAACAGTCTGTATTATTTTTACAGAGATTCCCCTAACAAATGGATTTAATCAGTTTATAAATGGGGAGTTGTTAAACATTTTTTGAAATCAATGTCAACTCAATCGGATAAATTAATAACATGTGCGGAAGTTTGGCAGTTATTGAAACAACCGCACGACCTTCTGGTCTTGATGGAGAGGTAGCTCTCAGCGCCTTCTCAAGCGTGTCTGGAAAATAGTCTGCACCTACGCAATAAGTACCTTCATCCTGGAATGCAAACAGGAACTTCAAAAGTTGAAACGTTATGAATATTTAAAATGCAAAGTTGGAAAATTGTAGCATTCACCTCACTCTACCGGTATTCATTCGGTGGAATATTAAGCTAATGATCAGTGGAGCTGGGAACATGCGATTCGATCCACTTTTGTGTTTGAAAAACACGTGGGTATGGGGGTGAGGGTGGTGGTTTATTCGTATTCAATGACTTGAAGAAAAAGTTCACGATCGTGTTCATAATATTTTTCTAAACTGTCAAACACAATACGATCAAGCATTTTTTCTGATCGTGAGAAATGGGTTTTGCAGAAATTGTTTACAGATTGATTTAACCCCACGTAGACAGACAAACACGGGACCGAAATTGACGTGAAATGTAAAATGTGACTGGAAATTTTGACTTTTTTGGTGAGGGGGGGGTAATACATATCTTCTGCTACCTTTGGTGGACTAGGAAGCGAAATATGGAATGTTCCCAATTTGCTCAAACACCATCATGAGTACGTGTGTGTTAGGGTAAGAGTAGGTAGGTACCTACATAGTAACAAATTCCTTATTCTATCACCACCAAAATATGACTCCTTATTGAGATCTCCCTAAGACTGATTGGGACTTGAGGATCGTTAGCACTCCTTATAGTTGATTTATTACGGGTATTGTTTACCGTGGTTATTGCTCCATCAATCTTTCCTAACTCCCCTGCGATGAGAACGCCAAAAACAAAGGAGTCTGTTGTGAAATTATGAAAATAGGAATAGTTTGGGAGAGGGCTAGCGGGAATTCAATTGTTGAGGTAGTTGTCTAGTGTGAAAGGTTTGTCATAATTGCTCCCTGAAAACTAACATTATTGAGATTCCTTCGTCTTTGTGGCTTTAACGAACCCACTTCCACGCTGGTGTGGTGGCATCGCCAACGGCTCGCTCGGAATCAAACTTCACCTTTAGTAGGAGTCGTTTGAGTATGATTACAATCTAAAATTTGCCTACCCACTATATTCTCGGACCCATTTCAATAGCTTTTCTTCTATCGAAAATAGACTGTTCGGAGTTTGCTTCAAAACGAGACTTTTTACACGCTTGCACGAGGAACTAATAGTGGGTTTAGAGGTACTATGTATGTGGGGAACTTTAAGTGATACATCTCCCTGGCTCTGATAATTATTAAGTGATGAGGAGGGTGTTTATTAGATTGGAGCCATTTTTATAGAAGACTTATCCAGTGCTTCGCGATATAAACTGACGTTATTTCTAAATTCAGCTTAAAAACCCATCAAAATTCCAAAGGTAATGCACGAATTCGTAGAAATGGCACACGATTCAAAACCAATGGGTTGCATAAATAGAAATCTCGATTGGACCATAAACTCCGATTCATCGCCTTCTTCAAAAATTCCGAATACAGCTCAAAATTCAGTTATGTAGGTACGCCATGGAAGTGAGGCTCCAATCCCGTTGGGATATGTTTATACATCAAATTTATTACATTTACTCATGAATGCGTTCTTGAACTTGGTAGCCAGGAGTAAAAATCGACGGTTCAATAAAATTTTTAGGTCGAAAATATAAAATTCCATCCAGTGATCCACTTGAATGTTGGTTGAACAAAGCAAAGCAAGAGGTAGTCAATTAAAATTGTATCATTAGAAGGTACGGGAGTGAGAGAAACAGAGAGGTACGGCTTGCCGACAAAAGGCATATCAAAACATTCTGTGGCCCTTTCGGACATCGGCTATGTTTTAATAAAACCCTCTGGATTGTCTCACCGATGTAGAAACAATGTTGGCAAGGGGACTTCATTTGATCATTCCTGATCAGTTACCATAAACGGGGTCCCTCCCGTCGTCCCCGGGGGCATTGTCTCTCAGGCTCCCCCTCCACGTCTCTTCTCGAACCCCTTTTTTTTCGTTTCCCAATAAAAACAAATAAAAAAAATAAAATACGGGGGAAAAAAATCACGAGGAAAAAAAATTGCCGGCATCCCATCGGAATCTCTATTTAACAAAGGGGTAATGCCGAAATGGGCACCTCATCACGTCCACATTGACTGACAGCGCAGTAAATGTCGCGGACGACATAAAACACACCTCAGGACTCCCCCTGCTGAAATTTAGGTTGGCATTCGCTTCCTCCGTATATGGGCTCATTGGGCTACCTCTACTCCCTCCTTCCTACGGTGTTTCAACTCAACTTGGGGGCTCTCGATCTAATCATATTAACCCCTTAGGTTTTATACGAGTCTATTTTTTTCCCTTTTTCGAGAGGCTTGTTGCCGCCGTCGGGTCGTTTGGAATTAATTTACGGGCCTTCTCCTCCTTTTCCCATTTCTATAGAACCTCTCCAGTCTTTTATATCATTAACATTTAATGTTTTCGCATGGTCACCTCCGTAACAATCGAGGCGATCATTGTTTTCACAGTCAGGAATCACATATGTACCTAACTCATTCATCGCTTCTGTTGAAAATGCCGCAGAACATTCTCTCAAAACTTATTCAACGTAATTTTCCCCATACAACTCAAACACATAAATTTATTTCGGAGATTTATTTATTCAATTTGTGAATTTCAAACTTCGACCCTAGGTAACGTACCGTTCTTTTTCACATAATTTTTTTTTTTAATATTATTAACAACATGGGCAACATTTTGGGTGTTTTAGTCTGTTTCTAAGGACGGATACAGGATATTACATATTATACACGTAGGTAGTGACTGAATTCATGACGATACCTGACCCTGGTCTCGAGATAGAAAAAATCCAAAAAAAATTTTAAAATGTCAATAATATCAAAAGAAAGGATGAGTTCGTTGGCCAATATTTTTGGAGTGCTCCAAGGGGTCAAATTTTGAAAATTTAGTGTTAAAAATCGCTTTAAAAAACTTCTTTTTTTTTAGGTTTTTTGGTGTAAATTACCATCTTTAACATAGGAACATAAATTTATGGTATATTCGGAATCTGCTTGAAATTCCTATAAGAGTCACCCCTAAATCGGTTAAAATTATTCTTTGTAAATTTGCTCATCAACTCATGCTGCATGAATGGAGCGTTTTGTTTGCCGGGTAAACATTTATTCTTGGCCTAGATCATTTTTTTCCTCTTGAAACGGCGACATCTCCTTGTTATTTTGCGTGATAATTACAACTGTTCTATATACCACAGTATATCATTTATAGGGGTTTGAAATAAGTAGATCCGATTTATATCCTACGTTTTGAATAGTTACTGTGGTTATAGTAGGTACTTTTTTGAATAGTAATGATAGGATACTGATTTTTTTGGATTTTAGCTTATTAGTACTAAGGTGTCATAGCGAGGGGATGCAGTACTTTCTGCATGGAACAAGGATAGAGTAGGTACCTTTTGTTTCAACTCACTGATGTCGTTCAGTATTATTTGAATCGAAATCTCGATTTAATGAATAATTTTTGTAAGGATATATAATTGGTTTTTAATTAAAACGACTTGAAAACCGTAAACTCCTAGAGCACACTTGAAACATTTTTCGAAAATTGGCGTTGATCTTTTGGGACTGATTTACCTAGGTACTCAATCATGAGAAAATTTTGATCTTCAGGATTTCAAGTCTTCATTTTAAAACAGATTGATAGAGGTACCCATCCACATGTTCAGAAATTCGCTACAACCGACGAACACAAAATCGATCTGGTCGTAAGTCTCCTATAATGGGAGTTCTATCGAGTGTTATGTGGAACAGGGGGGGCGTTTTATTATTGGGAACTGGCCCAAAAAGCCTCCTCCGAGAAAAGCGTCGGTTTCTAAGAATCAAAACGGTTTGTACCCAAAGACCAATAATACCGCCAAACAACCTCATAAACACCCGTAAATCCCGAGTCGGTCTAAAAAACTTTACACGGCGGGAGGGGTTTACGATTTCAATAAAATATCGATAAAAAAAAAGGGGGGAGCGAGAGGAAAACATGGTTTTCTATATAGGTGATGGGGGCCCCCTCGACAAGGGAGCTCTTCGGGCCCGTTGCCAAAAAAGGGGGGCCCCCCGATGGCTGTTAATTATTCAATGATTAATTTGGAGTTGGGAAAGACACCGTGGGAGACGGCCGTGACGATTGTTTGGGTGCAATGAGGAGGACCGGACCAATGACACGGGACCGTGCGTTGACACAGCCTTGGAGGCGGGTTCGACCTCCCAGGTCTGCTCTCTTCTAGACGATCTTCCTTCCGCAGTATTTTATATGGTTTTCATGTAGCATTTTCCATATACATCCGAACTCTAATGCTTGTGGTATGCTGTAGCCTACTCTTGCAAACATTCCCTAAATTTCATGTAAACCAGCCAGCATCTTCATGGCCGAGAAAGAAGAACCATAATCAAAACAAGATGCGAAACGGGCATTGGGGCGATGCTCACCAGTATCGCGGGTCTTACGAAGGCCTCGTCCTTACAAGGCAGACTGCGTCAGTACAATAATAATAATCTCGTACGCATATTTTGAAAACAAATAGGTAGATTCCTACACTGCAATATAGTCAATGAAGTCAAGACAGGATAAAATAAAGTATAAATATATTATATAACCATACAATAAATTGAGGCAGATTTTAAATTAGCGTAAATACCATACAACTTTTCGGGCAGTAATGGAAGGTAGGTTTAAGTTTCCAAACCTTCTCCGTTGGCAACTTCCTCAAGAATAAATAAGCACAATATTTAAAAATTCGATCACAAAGTCCTGCTGCAACTGCATGAATAGATCTTTTTTTCAGCGTACTCTGTGCAAATATATACATGCAATGAGATGACCAAGCCCCATCTCTTGAATTCTATTCACTCCATACATCCAGATTGGTACTTCATACAAGCATGCTGATCATTGTCTCACATAATTTGAAACCGCTATTCTGATGTAAATTCAACCTATAAACGAACCCCTTCCACATTAGTACCTTTCCTGTACTTGTATTTTTCTCTGTAACTAACATAAGCCTGTAAACCCCTGTAGGTTCATTTAGTTCACAAGCCTCTAGCATTTGGTTTATTTTCTTCAGGACCTGTCATGTCCTATAATATTTTCCAAGGCCATTTTTTATTTGTGTACCAACTATAGGGGTTCTGTAGATAAACTGCCGCCTTCTTGGCTGATTTCTGGCACATTATCTCCCTCTATGATCTCCTGGAATTCCCAACACGACCTCGTAAATAAGCCATAGCTCTAAATCACGATAATGTGCCAAATCATTGTACAAATTGCCCGGTATGCTCAAATGAACGAATTTACGAGTGTGTAATGTCCATCATCCAACGGTTGCGAGTAATTGTCGGTCCGATGTCTTCAAGTCCAGAAAAGAGGGGTTCCTGGTTAAGATGGAAGGATCTGGCTCTCCCGGGTGACTCCCTTAAGAGAGATCGAGTTTTTTCGCCTCGGCGTTGCACCTGGACACAAATACCACTGGGACGTCCCCGCCGTACATGTCTAGCGCCTTCTTTCCTTCTCGTCTTCTCCGGTCTCTACGTCCTTCCAAAACGAAAAGGGAAGACCTAAAAAGATCGGGTGCCCTCCGCCGGGCCTCTGCAGTTCTGGACCTTAAAAGAAGCCGCATGCCACCCACATACTCCGCGATTAAACCTTGTCAGAACACATGTAGAGAAGGCGCCTCCATAAATTACGCCATTTGGAGCAAATCATTTTCTGATTCAAATTCCACAAAATTTTCAAATGAACTTCGTGAATGAGAAACTCCAATCTCTCCTTCATGGGGAATGTGTCATCCCCATGTATTTAGCCTATCAGTACCCATCCTCTTCAAACCTTGGACACGCCTGCTCCGTTGTGTTCTCCCAAGCATGTCTGTTAAGTGAAGAGTATTAAGCAGAGCAAAAGTCTAAGTTAGCACAGGAATAGGTAGATCCTGAGTTGCAACACCTACTTCAGATACAAATCTGAACTTTTTGAAATTAGTCGTGCGTTCAATTCCTCTGTTCCAGTACTATATTGAAACATTCGCCCTTATCCTTCTCTCCTAAGCCGGCGTATTAGATAGTCCACAACCTCGCACATCCTCGCAGGGTCGCCATTTGACGCACTGATTAGGTACCTACTCGAGATGTAACAAGCAATAACAACTTTAACGGCTATTATATTCTTGAAATGAATATTGACAAAACAAGCAGACAAGTATCAATCGCAATTACAAATTGTGAGTCCAACCAGAAATTTCAGGATTTTCTCGCCGCAGCACAGCAACCAGCGAGGCACAACTAGCGCTGTGTAGCTGTATTCCAATCTGTTCAGTAATCTGTTGTGTGATCTGCTACCTTTAATAATGTATTGATTGGGGTATGTTTTCGTTTTTTAGAAGATAAGATTAGAGCGAGCGCGAGCATCCAGGATCCTGATCTATGTAGAAAGTACGAAGCATATATGCATAAAATTGCGGGTTACACTGTGGCCAGACTCTCCTGTACAAGAATTTCTTTGGAGAGTAATGATCAAAAACCTGTTAAATTTGTAAACAAAGAAATAAATGTAACATCGCTAGAAAGTCATTAAAATAAAGCTCCGAATAATTCAAAAGGGAACACTCACTTGGGGAGAACGTTTACACGATCCTATTCAGGGTCACCAAAAAGAATTTTTCAGAACAAACTGAACAGAAGTGGCAGTGTCAGCATGATGAAAGTTTATTATCCTTTTTATTGTTTGTGAATGCTATTGTATATTCCAAGATTTTGAGAAGGAAAGGCATGGTGATGCTAACGCAAATTTACAATGCAATATTACGAACCACACACTACCCCAGCAAATGGAAACAAGCACACAATATTATGATTAAAAAAAACCAAAAAAGCACCAAGCTAATCCACATTCATACCGTCCAATCAGCCTCCTCACCATACTTTCGAAGATCTTTGAGAGGCTGTTTCTCCCACATATTTTGGAATACCTTGCTCCTCTTCTCCCAAGTACACAGTTTGGATTTCGCCCTGAGCACTCCTGCCAGCAACAACTACACAGAGTTGTCGACACAATACTAGAGACGTATGAAAGAAAGAAGGTTTGATTGGGAATCTTCCTGGACTCAGAAAAGGCGTTCGACAAGGTTCTTCACGATGGACTGCTGGCCAAGGTAAAGAGGCACTTACCGGACACTCACTACCGTATACTCCAGTCGTACCTCCTAAACCGTACCTACAGTGTGAAATGTGATTCTGCTCTGTCAACCGCCAAGTGCATACGTGCTGGGGTCCCTCAGGGAAGCGTCTGGGGACCATTCTTATATTTTATTTATGTTCATGACGCCCCATACACCAATGGAATCCTTACGGCAGACTTCGCTGATGACAAGGCAATCCTGAACCAGAGAGTGAATCCAGCAGCGCTGTGAGTGGCGAACTACATACCTACCTAGATCGGATTTCGGATTGGTATGCGACGATTGGCGTATCTCCATAAACCCACAAAAGTCTGCAGCCATCTTCTTCACTCTTCGCCACGAACGATTCTCACACATGCTCACGTTCAGCAGATCTCAAATCCCGATGGAATCGTCGACTAGATACTTGGGGTCTATCTCGATCCAAAACTTACATGGGAAGTCCACATAAAATACTTAGTTAGAAAAATAAGATGCAGAATAAAACAATTAAAACACTTGTTGGACAACCGCTGATCGCTCCCCCTAATCTCAAAAAGACTGCTGTATCTAACATTGATTCGACCGATTTGGTTATATGCATGCGAAATATGGGGTTCTGCCGCAAAAACGCATATTAACAAGTTACAGGTCACCCAAAATCGAGTTCTCCGTCTCATAACGGGAGCTGAATGGTTTGTACGGAACAGTACGCTACATCAAGACCTAGACATACCAATGGTGGACACACCCATTAAAGAGAAGTATGGTAAGATCAGCAATAGCATGGAAGGTCACAACAATCCACTGATAGCCGCTATTCCAGCGAATCCGCCCCCTCATCCGCCTAAAACGAAAGCTCCCGCAAGACCATCTGATATAAACCCAAGTGTTTGTGAGTACGTGTCAGTCATAATGTTTGAAGTGTATTCTGGTTAAGGGCAGCCAATGGGTTGTACCTTTGTACAAGCAACATGTTAATTAGGCTATGCCTACTGTATACATATTCAACAGAATAATAAAGTTATAATTTATTTAAAAAAAAAAAAAAGATTTTGAGACAGCAAAATTGTCTACTTTAGTGAATAGAGTTTTTTCAAAGCCCAGGAGAAGAAATATTCTACGCACATTGAAATATCTTGAAGCTAGGCCTTGATGTGTGTGTTATTATAGTTACCCATTACGAAAGCGGTTATGTGATAGCAGCTAGATAGATGTGCACTTTTGCTGTGGGCGAGAAGCTGTACGTCGTGTTTGAACAATAATACGTTCATTGAGAACCTTTGAATCGCGGGCTTCTCCGAGAAAAACTCCTTCCGTTCCCTCGAACGGAGAATTCCATTCATCCCCTTCAAACTACGTTCCCCTGCTGATCACGTAGTTTCCGACGTCGCCGCTGTAACCGGAGACTGCGCTGCCAGCAATAAGCCGCTTCCTTCATCTCAAATGTCATCCAGAACTCGCTGAGCCTCGCAGGCCGCAAGAGCACTATTGTTGTCAATGGACGAGGTGACTCCGAAGTGTGGGCAGCGGACCGCCGACCACCTCCAAGGTTGTGTCAATGATCCCGTAGACCCCGCGAACTGTTAAGCGTGTGCCGCTGGATAATTAACCCCGTCAATGGTTTCGGTTGTGGAGTGTTTTTGTTTTTATTCTTCCTCTCGTTTTTTTCAACGTTTTCGAGATAGCGTGACTAGCGCTGGGTGTTCCCATAATCTCGGCCCATCTTCTACAGTTATTCAATAATCGCTATACAAATATATTCCGACATGAAATATATCAGGTTGATTCATTGCTTCCTCATCATCGAACCTAATAGGAACTCCCGATCACCTGAGCAAAGTGTGATTGGAAATATCCGCAACCATGAAATATTCAAATATAAATTACTATTGTTCTTGTTGAAGGAAAATGCCATTCATAAGTCTATCGCTTCCTCACCACCACGACATGATTATTAGTTTCCACGTTAAGAGATTGCAAGCGAAAATGCTCATGTTCAAAAACCAAAATTTTGCTCAAATTTTGCGTTTCTTAGTTTTCCGACAAAAAAAAAGTATTTAGGTACCGTAAAGGTAGGTTACTTTGGTCCTGGGTTGCATAC
>JAEMON010000004.1:30773018-30792650 GCA_030264115.1 Lygus lineolaris
ACGGTCACTTGACCGTCCGCGCGAACGCTTGAAGGTTAATAATTTTTGTAGAGAATATACGTAGGTGCGTACTTAACTGTTGTAAAATAAATTATTTCTACAGACTACTAAACAGTTGTCAAATAAATTATTTCTACAGACTACTAAGACTAGTTGTGACCATCCCTACGCCGTATACCGTGTGACCCTTATTCCCTTTGGATACAATACTTTATTCTTGCGTCTTATGTTCGATGGAATTCCTTAGGTCCCTATTATAAAATTTTAAAAGTTATTTTTAATTTCGAGAGCCTTTCTAAGTGTCCTCATTCTTTCTCCTCTTCACTTACTCCCAACTCTCCTTATTCCTTTAATTAAAACTCCCAAGTCCGCTCATTCAAAATACAATAAAAAATGAAGAAAGAAAAAAAAATATCCCGCAAAAAAAAAACAATCAAAACAACGTGGCGAAAATGACGCGAAGGCGAAGATTAAGGGATAACCACTTTAGTTTAAGGGAAAGGTGCGCGGGGCAGCGCGGGCGGGGGTCTATGGGCCTCCGAGCGCTTGTGTGGCCGCCGTAAAAAAGAATGAGAGATCATAACTCGGCCCATGGGAGATTTAGACATAAGACTTTATGCGCTGGCATAAAGACGGTAGGCTGGTTCCTCCCGTTCTTCCTTCTCCTTCTCTTATTCCCCTTCCTCTACCTCCTTCTTCGACTTCGTCTTTTCTCTTGGGTTCCCTCACTCCCTTTTCCGCGGAAGGACTCCCCCTTTGATGGCACGGCTTGGGCGAAGGAGGCCTGGAAGACCGAGGGTGAGCCAACATGACGTGTTGCTGGGTAGGCATAGCAGGCTCAGTGATCTGAATTCGGCTTTGTCAGCTTACTCCAGCAATGCACTATTTGCCTTCGTATCTTCAGGGCACCAATCAACGATCAGCTTGGTTCATGAGAATTTCAACAATGTACCATGTACCTAGGAATCATCAATATTCCAATCTGTTAACAGATTTGATCCTATGTTTCCGTGGATACATCAGGAGGTTGGCACCTGGTTGCCTTAGTGATCCAATGAGGTGTGAGCATGGGTCGGAAATGCGCATTTTTGACCTTAAATTCTGGTTCCACGCTCTCATTATTTCAAGTCCCTTTTCTGCTCAAAGGACACCCCTCATGTTGCACCTTTTCGGAAAGCTCTCGCTAAGATCTATCATTTGGAAAAGGGAAAAGAAACCATGCGCACACCCCATTCACAACCATCTTCTAAGGCAAGTTTGTTCGTACGTACGTTCAATATGCTGAATCGAGATCAGCTTGGTTCCTGGATATCATCATGTCCAATGGCTGTATACTGTACAAAAGCAATTTTCCTTCGAAGACACTAAAACTAGCTAGTATTGTTATTAATATGTGCTTAGAGTGAATTATGCGCTCTACATGTCCATGTCTGCCAATACGTGTGTGGCGTCCCCATAAATTCTTTTGGAATAAACATTCTCTATTTTTGAAAGACACATTTTACGCCAATTTGAATAGAAAACATCACACTACCTACTTGAAACTCAATATATTAACGAGTTGGTTCTGCCTTGGATATCCTCCATCCGCGGCCTACCTCTACTGAAGTCACACACACATGGCCTCCACCGGTAAGCCTTGCTTCAAAGCCCCCACCGACCTTACGAAAAGGACCTTACAAGAGAAAGAGAAGCCCTCCCACAAATGCGGTCAAATTTACGACGGATGCTTGTTTGGTTTTGTCCTGCTGCAAATTGAGCAGTCAGCGCCGGTTGCCCCCTAACGCCGCCACGCAATAATCCCACGGTTATCAACTCCGCGTCTTTTTCGAACCCTTATGCCTCTCCTTTTCCTTCATTTTTTTCAATTTTTTGTTCGTCCTCTCAATTAGCCCACCCATTCCCTCAGCCGTAAAAAAATCAATGAATGAGCAAATTCCCGCATTCTGCCTACCAGGTATCTAAAGCAGCCCTATACCAATGAGAAGCTTTCGATTCAGACATACTATTTAATTATACAGTTTGCTACTATTATTATTCAGTTTTCAACAATCAATACCTTTATATTTATTGGAGTAAATACTTTTGACATTCTAACAGAGAACTATAACAGGAGCCAGAGTTTCTTGGAAATTTGTGCTCACACTTAAGCTAAATTGAAACAGAATTTTCCAAAAGAATATGCCGGAAAAATAAATTTTAAGGAATTAAATGAATCTTGTAGAAATTCCTACCCGAGCGTTTTGTTGAACGTAACCCCGAAATTAAGGGATCGCGGTAAGCGCACTACATAATTTATAATATTAAGAAGTACATTATTTATCAGGAGTTTCATGATCCTGTTTGACCTCTGGTTTTTGTTCGAGTGGCCTATAAAAATATGCTCCATCATACCCTTTCGTGGTTTTTAATATTTAGTAATTTATTGAATCCCCACAACTTCTTGACCGAACAGGTCCGGAGAAAATTCTTATCGTTATAATAATACATCTTTTGGGCATATTTTTTCTAATAGGTACATATTGATAATTTCCCCATTCCTTTTTTATGTGGTAGGTATCGAACAACGTGGAAACGAAACCGAATATTGAAAAATGAAAAATCCATCTGATGTGTAAATTTGTGACTACTCAAAAACTACTTAAGGAACTGGAATTTATTGAATTTGGCTCGTGATCAACAGCTCTGGCGATTCTGGCAGTGACTGGTTTGAGGGAAATAAGGTTTGACACTTTAAATTTGCTGTAGCTCCCAAACATTCCACTCCCACCTCGATAAGCAGAATGTGAATAATCTACGTACGTTATGCTAAGTATGATGTATAACATTTATGTGGTATGTGTAAAAATAAATGTAAAATTGAGTTGTCGTTGAGTGTGCCGGGCTGGCCAGTGAAGTTTTTAAATTCATCTTTAAGACTTATACTTACTGTAGTTACATAATTATAGTCACTTCTGTCTCTGTTGTCACGTTCCGTCCCGGAGATTCAAAATCAGGAACATGGTCCTATCTTTTAATGCTCGCGGTTAAAAGAGGAAAGCACTAACAATTGATATACGGCAAGCTCTCTACCATAATGGAAATTATATTAGAGGTTGGAAAATCCATTTTCAATTATTGTTAGAAAGAAACTTTTGTATTGCTATGCACCTTAACACAACCGATTTTCCCGGTTTCCTCTAGTTTATAATTAAAGAATAGCTCTTGGATCCGAATAAATAGTAACATTAAAGAGAACTGTGATGTCAAAGGAAGACGAAATGGTAGTTTTTGGGTTGATAAAGTCAAATAGGTACGTTGACTCTAGACTACATGGAGTTCATAAAACATATTATAATTATGTGGGGGTTTGAAGCAAAAAGTTTTTCGAAGTCGAATTTGACCAAAATGTGACTTTCTGTAGTACCACCCAGATATCCATTGAAAATAATATCAATTTGAAAACAGCCCAGTGAGTGGTGATTCTTCAACAGTTGTATGTAAAGGATTTTTTCAAATGTCTACTGATTCAGCCCCTTCGGCCCAAGAAAAGGGCCCAAGACGAAGGCTTGAAAATTTGTTGGATCTGATTTTAGTTTCGAAATTTTGCATTTTCTTCTTTGACTTTCTTGACATGTCACCTCGTACCCTTAAAGAATGGTAAATTAGGAAGAATGCCGCCAACCGCATCAACGTTGAAAATTGACTGGGAAAAATTATTCAGTTAGTATGGGTATAAGCTTTTTAAAACTTATGGGTCTCAATGGGATGCCCCGGTCGGGAGACTGCTGCGTGCTTTTATGAACTTCAAGCAGCGCATTCATGACTGATTTGCCCCGTATTCGTCTGACACGGTGGTCAAATTTTTCTTTTTTTTTCCTCTATTCAATCCTACATTCGTTTTATTTATATATTATTATCCTACAATTATGCTGACCATTGCGGTTGCACTCCATGTTTATGGCAAATTAAACTATCTATCTACCTATCTATCAATTCAGCTGCGCAAAAAACGTAGTTTCGAATTATTCGATTGGGGAACTTGCATGGGTAGCAATTTTGAATTTTGAACCTCAAAATCTGATTCAGCGCCCTTCAAGACCCCCTAGTTAAAATTTTCAGCTTGAAAATAGGGCTGGTTTGCCCAGAAAATGGGTTAAAAGGGAGCGCGTGACGTCATTTAGGTTCCGCAAAAGGACCCATTTTCGGTAACTTTCAAGCGTCGGATTCCCCTCATATAGCACCTTTTTGGAAAGCCCTCATTGAGATCTTTCATATTGCAAAATAAAAAATAACCATGCAAGTTCCCCATTGCACTTATCCGCCGCTAGTTGGAATAGACCTAATGGTATAGCGCATGTGATGCATTCATAGATGTAACGGTGAGAGTGAACTGAACTGCCCACCCACTTGGTAGACGTTTTATCACTCATTAAACGTCGTATCTTCACTATAATCGGATGTAATGGGGTGTGAAATATTCCAGATGATAAAAGATTATAGTCGTTGTTGGAAGACAATGTGGAGATGTTGAACATGGTAAAGAGCTGGAATGACATGCGTTTTATGTTGGAGGCTCCTTCATTACCTTGTTGCGTTTTTTTTTTTTTTTTTTTTTTTTAAGAACGAGCGAAGCGTTTAGTCTCAAGGCGGAATGACTGACATACCTTAAGAAAATGCAACTGCGGGGTCGTACGGCAGATGTATGAAGACGAGATGAGAGCGAACTTGGCAAAAAATGGGGAAAAAGACTGGGTGGAAAGACGCTGAAAAGAAAATGACAGGAGCGGATAGTGTTAGGGACCTTGGCTGCACTTAAGTCTTCGCCACTGTCAGAATTTAAAGCACCGCGGTCACTCGGGGGACTAAAAAACACGTCCAACATGCCAGGAACGCGGGGCGAATCATTGAAGTGGCCTCCTGTAATGGGCAAGTGCGTTCCAAAGCGCGGCAGGGGGGCTGCTGTCTAGGGAAGGAAGATTATGAAGTATGCTGGGACCCGAGTATGAAGTTCTTGGCTGCTCGTAAGAGCAAAACTGAGGAGAAGCATGCGATATCTGGACTCTGCTGGCACCTTCGACGCCTCCCGGATTACTGAAATTGCTTCGCAAAAGGGAGAAAGACGAGCTCATAAGCGACGGGTGGAACGCGTGCCTCCAATTATGAAAGGGTTCCGGCTCATGTCCGAATTCTTCGGAGTCCTCCGAAGCAAAAACCCGAAGCGCCTAACCGAACCTTCCCGAGGACTAAGTTGTCATTTACGGTTTGATATTTGATATTAATGGTTGGGGAGAGGGGAGGTCTTCAAGAGAGGACCCGCTGGGGCAGAAACCGGACTACATGCTTCGGATTGTTCCAAGCTAATTTACAAGGGTCAGGAACACTCCATGTTCTCACTTATTGGGTGTTTATTCTAATTTGACGTAAACATTCATTCTGAGGCCACAACCGGTCTCCCCATTCCTCTTCTACGCATACCGCGCATGTGAAGTCCTCTTGACTCCTTTTT
The DNA here is from genome assembly GCA_030264115.1 of Lygus lineolaris. Taxonomy (NCBI): domain Eukaryota; kingdom Metazoa; phylum Arthropoda; class Insecta; order Hemiptera; family Miridae; genus Lygus; species Lygus lineolaris. Next base: position 30,778,507 of record JAEMON010000004.1, read on the forward strand.
TTCTACTCCGTCTCTCTTGACTCGTTGCGACTGCCCGTAATGATTCCGGGACACTGCCCGTCCCAACCATTTCAGGACAGATCGCTGGTTGTTCTCGGGCTTGGACTACCACATTCCGCCTGATTCCGGTATGTTTAATCTGGCGGCCGTTATACCACTGTGACGCCTTCTGGTTCGTATTGTCTCATCATAAGAAGCATCTTCGAGGAATCTGGATGACCGCGATTGCTGCACCTGCAACTTATCAACCGAACCTCTAGAAGGAATGAAATTCTTTCTACTTTTCAATGAAACATCTTGGACCATAGCCTTATTTAACACGTCGTTTGAAACTATTAATATTCTATGAGGAATTCTGATAAACTTTCTCATAACTTCTAATGAGTTATTTCATGGTTCCCATCGCGATCTCTTGAAGCTATGGATGAAACGATAATACTCGGTCGTGCTGGCTATAAGATACTGAAGTTTTGGAGGCTTGAGGTAGAATGAGATTCATAAACGAATTCAAGTAAGAGCATCCAAGTCATCACAAATTTTTGACCTAATACGTCCGATGCTTATGAACTTAAGGCACGAAAGTAGTTCAATAAGGAGGCACCGGCCAGGTGGGACGATGGTGTCTGCGCATGGTTATTTTTTTACGTTTTCAATTTAATTGTCTCGTTGAGAGCTTTCCAAAAAGGTGCAACTTGAGAGGTATGTGATGAGCAAAAACAAGTCTTGTATTTAGAACTTACTAAGTCATCCCTCCCCGCGCCCGTCTAGGGGGGACCCTCAGCGCCTTGAAGTTACTACGTCACAAGCGTTCTTTCCATGCCGAATTTAGAGCTGAAAATTGGCATGATGAGGTTTTTGAGGGTGCTAAATCCGAATTTGAGGTCAAAAGTGGAAAATTTCTACCGCAGACCGCATATCATGCCAAATGGGTGAGGATTGTTTCCCTAAGCGCTGCTTCTTAAGATTGTAGGAGATGCATGGAGAAAGTTGAATTCCTCAGGAGTAATTGGGCAACCCAATCTGGAGAAGTTCTCGACTCAATTTCTTGTACCAATTTGCTTGGGGACGAGGTTTTCCACCATAACCCTCCTTCCCTCCACGTCCATCTGCCTCATGGTATGGATTTAGCATTCTATATTCATCTAAAAAATGAACAACAGAAGCAAGTCAGTATTGAGTTCAGTGAAATTTTTAAATACATCCATGCGATTTAATAATATTTCAACTCCATTCAAGTACAAACCTCTAGCTAGTAGAATAATATAGATTCTTCCTTTTTTAGCCAACTTTTGGAGTTTCTATATTACCGCTCTCTCATGATGAGCTCTCCCTACATTATTTGCTTCTAATGATCTCCAGTCAACAAAAATTAATCTACACTGTGACTCATTTGAATTTTGAATCATTAGGCTTAGAAGGTATTCATCATGCTTGACTGAGCATTTTGGTTGAACTATATAACACATTATTACTTTATGTTTTAATGAAGTGTTGAACTCATCGTATTGAAATAAGTTACTTATTATGTGAGATCCCAAAATCGGAAATAGTTATTTCAACTGTCTGTTGGCCTTTCCATTCCTGAAAACTTGCAATGCCCTGGTAGGTATTGCCTTGACAGAGAGTAATATCAGTGGGTAAACTTGATCATCTGGTGTGCAGCCTTCCAGCAGCATCACTTCTGAAGTCACCGCAGACTGAAGACGATGTATTTACATTTATACGTTCTATTCCTCGAACTGTTCGATTTATTTATTGGCTTTTACCTTATTTATATGTAATCAACTATGGGAGGAAAAAAGAATGTGTTCCACCTGTCTCTTTGCAAGTGACTGACATACGGTTTTTTCCTTCTTTTTCTGTTTACAGTTAAGCCTGTGAACGTGTCCGGCCTGAAGGACACTCGCGTGGAAGTAGGGAGGAAGCTGAAACTCGTCTGCCGATGTCGGGGGAACCCTCAGCCAGCGGTGACCTGGTACAAGGATGGCGTCCCCGTCAAAGCCTCCAACTTGTCCAGAATAGAGTTCAGAAAGTGAGTAAATAAATAATTACCTGTTACGGATTAGTTTTAATTTATTTAAACTCACTGCCTTTCTATACACATGATATTTAATACTATGCTCAACGTGCCATCATTAGTGAAACCTCTAGGTTTCTGGAGGTCCTGCGTTCGATTCCACGGTGGGGAACTTATAGGATTTATCAAATCTTAAAGCTTTTACCGAATTGTGCCAGACAAGAGATTAATCGTGAAATAAATTATTGACATATAAAGAAATGAGCATGATTAGGTACATTTGAAACCCTGGACGCCTCACACTGCTCCTGAGTTATTGGATACCTTACATAGGTATTTGTGAAGTTGGGAAATCCTCCAACAGAATTGAAAAATTGTCCAAGCAAGTTTAAGGCCCTTAATCAATTTACTTAAGTAATTGAAGATTACAAGGAAATAATTCCCCAAGTTCCCTAAATTTTTTCCTGGTGCCCCTCAGCTTCATGGATACGGCCCGAAAAATAATTATTGCTTAAATCATTTTTTTTTTAAATCTAGTATGCGATTAATTCTTATTCACGTAGGTAATGCTCAATATATTATATTGAGTACATGGGAATCTAGTTTTGAAAATTTTGAACGGAAAGCGGGTTTCGATTCCGAAACACATATGAAACCATGAGTTGGTACATGGGATTCTATACTTTTGAAAAAATTTGACGAATACGGGTTTGATAAATTTATAATCAAATATCAGTGTTAACTAATAGGTAATTATTAGAGGACAAGGATCGGAACGTTTATAGCGATACCCCTACTTTGGAAACTCCTACTTCGTACTGTGTATCGCCAACCATAACTCAACGTTTTTTACTTCTCAGGAGTACAGAAAAACTAAAAAGAAATTTCTCCCAAACGACCGAGGGGATGTGGAGGAAAAATGAATCTTACTCCCCTTTCCCGCTATTTCCAAATCACCTTGTGGAACAGAATCGTTAGGTAGCCAAATTACATAAACAGTGTGTTGCGCGAAAAATAAGAGCGTTCAAAGCCAATTCGACCCTCTCGGCAAAACACTGAGGCTTTTCTCCGTTGCGCTTCTTTCGCGAAATCTTCCAGAAGCCAACGAGCTGCACGTTTGTTTACTATTTCACGTCCCAAACGTAAATTATACATAGCAGGAACGATGCAGTGTAAACCCGTCTACTTTTCCTAGAAGCTCGTCAGAGGGTGCGAACAAAAACTTGGCACGGAGGTAGAAGCTCAGTGGCGCCCAACTCAAAGAAGGGTGACGTAAGTACGTCGTTTTAACATTCGTTTCATTTGTTGAAAAAAATTAGCTACTGCAGGAAGCTATGGGTCCAAAAGTGGCAGTAGGTGAAATTTGTATAGGGTCAGACCCTATTTGAAAATGAAGAATTTTAATATCCAGGAAAATCGGTACCCTTTGAGCTCATAACATTAATTTTGAAATAAAAAGCTCTCTTTTTTCACACCCACTTGGTGAACGTTTTTTTAACTGTACAAGTCGAACTACTCCGCCTCTTGAAAACTAGATCTGTATCACCTTCCTGCCAGTTTGAATATCAGAAAATCGTCATCCTAAGTGCCATAATTATTACCAAGGTACCTACATTATTATTGTTGATACTCTTAATAATATAGTTGTTACTCTCTAATAAAATAAGGATGGATTTTATATGACTATGTACCTATCATCGAGATAAGAGTTCGAGTAGGTACCTAGTATCTACTCTGATCTCAAATTAAATTCTTCCTTCTAGGCGCAGGTTAGGCAACATGCACTCCGCCAGAGCGTTACGTGTATAGTCGGCCATGCGACCCTACCTACCTCCAAAAGGAGCGATTGAGCGATTAAAATTGAATCTGAATTCGTTTGTAAATACCTATTTCTACTAATATTCAAAACAAGGACAGTGTGATTGATTAATTATATCGATTATTATTTATAATTCATATCATCAACATTCCCATTTATGTTATTTTTTGTTGTTGCCTCTTGGTAACGTTTTTGTGGCATAGGAAAAACGTCTGCCAAGTTTGTTGGGCAGTATAGCCTCCTCCTTCAATTATTTGATGCTAAAATCCGAATGGTAGGTACTCACTTACGTAAGCTATTCTATTTGCCAAATGTATATAATATATACATATGTTAATTGGAAATCGTTGCTGTTTCTTCAATTGTGATGAATCGTTTTCTTACAGTTTTTTAATCATTCGGAAATATTTCCATGGTTCTACCTTTCCGAAAATGTTAGTGCTCTAGTAACGGTTGGTAAAAGTAAGAACCCTATCCTCAATGGTGAATGGAACATTATCAAATCATAACTCCGGAGGTCGTGGAAACAAGGGCGCTACTGTATGAGGCAAGAACAAGGCGAACTCGGCAGGTGACTCTCGCAGGTGCTCCACGTCTTTGGCGGCCTCTGAAAACGCTTCCGAAACAATTTACCCCATTCTTACCACCAAACGACCCCTCCATTGTCATGTCGACTCCCTACTCTTCAGGGTTGATTTTTTATGTATTTCTCCGAGACAATCTCTCGTTCAACTTCCTGACGCTATCATCATCAAACCTACGCTATGATAGCTGTGTTGACTTCCTCAAGAACTATAAAGGAGCGTTATGCTTGTCCCTGTCTAGACGAGAAAAGTGTTTTTATATTATGATCTTCTTTCGAATTCGTGTAAAGCTGTTATATTCTTCTTCAGTTAGGCAATACATTTTGTGCGTTCCGTACAACCCGCAAAAAAACATCTTGGCTTTAGCCTGGGTATTGGCGATGAGCTAAAGTTTGAATACTCACCACGATAAACTGGGCTTGAAAAAGACGCAAAACCGTAATAAATAATACACATAAAAGAGTCTGCAGGGTATGAAGAGAGTTTATATGTAGGATGAGGCATACGTCTGGAGGTACCTATATCCTAATACTACTACAATATGTTGAAGGTAGCAAGTATACATAATAACAATCCTTTATATATAGGTTGGTCATTATAAGTTCTTGCTTGAGAAGACATGGAAACTAGGAAAATTAATCAAGTTGATAATAAAATTATCAAGTTTGTGAACTGAACAAATTTGATTCCATTTCTGTTTTTTGTATATTGAATAATTTTTCGTCCGATTTTGATGAGTTTTCATAAATCATGACGCTCCTCTAAGGACGTGTAAATTTTCTAGAAAGATAGATAATCTTATCGGCCCATTCGGCCATAAGCCCAACGTCGCAGAAATTTGGTGAGTAGTTACGAGTCAAGATGATTCCATAAATATTAATTTAATCGAGGTATTGAGGTCGGAATGGTATTAGCATCTGCGCATGCGCAAAAATTAATTCGTGTCACGGACGAAACTCCGAAACTATTCAAACCCGATTTGAATGACATTTTCAGGGATTGTGAGAAATAGCCCTTAGACTCTGTGAATTCCATCGCCGTAGGAAAAATGGTAGCCACGGTCCATCGCGGGATTGAGTTTTGAACCACAGTTCCATTAGTCCAGACTTAATACATTAATAATATATTCCTATTCGCTCCCTCTAATGAGTTTTATTCATTGGCGATAAATCCGGTGAAAAAACACAATCCCACTAAACAACGTCTTTATTTTTTTTAAATTATAGAGTAGGTAGCGACGGGGCTCGGCGGAACTTCACTCGGTTTTTCGTCCAACTCGAATAAAAACTTCGCGTCGCGCTTTAGATATTTATTTGCGCGCGGTACCTACCTTGGGAGTCCTTGGGAAATGGACGCCTACTCTCAAAATGTTAATGACCCCGAGGAATTCGGACTTTTTTTGTCTCGGTAAGACGGGTAGGTGGGCTTTATTTGACCCAGTCGTCTCATATTGAAATCATCACTTAGCATACAATATGAGGGCTCCGCTGGAGAGAATGCCAATGTATGTATGTATATTGATGTGCGGACACATTTTTGACCGTTAATCACACGTTCTCGATGTTCTTTTTATTTTCGAAGAGAATCAAAAGAGACAGACGGAAAACAGTGGGATGCGCTTGAAGCATTCCAGTTGTACTGGGGCGTTAGTCTGTAGTTTTGAGGTGCCATTTGGTTTTGGAACTGTGTGTATTACCAATATCACGTAGGTATGACAGGTTAGAATGATAGCGTTTTCAACGCTACTGCGACTCCTCTTCAGACGTTCTTTATTATGCCTGAGGAAGGAGAGGTAGGAGCACCAAACCCTTGATCGTAACCATTGATGGTCACTGAAGCATCCTTAATACAACTGACCAACATTCAAGCCTTATCCCAAGCTGCTGAACCAATGTTTGCGTCATTTTGATCACCTAATTATGCCACATTGCCTGAGGTGCTCCATCAAGTATCCTCTTACTGATATATAGTCATTCTGATCATGATAGAAAATTATAACATGCAGAGGTACAGAGAAATACAATGATACAAATATAAAATATACAGAGAATTAATTAGCATCCTCAAAGTCGATTGCTCATGATTGGTGTTGGAAACCTGCTGGTTTCCAATATTCTCACCACTGTCAGATATAGGTCACACTGTCATATCATTGGATGCGCAGCTACCATTTTGTTATAAAGTAGGGTAGGTTGGTAGGCATCTTAAGTAATTAGTTTGTTATTTGTCCTTGTGGAGCAGCTGAAGCAATCAACCTACCTTATGCGGGAGAATCCGTCGTAACTAGCAAAGTACTGGTAGTAAACTTTCGGTGGTATTTTCTTGGTGGATTACTTTCGTAATTTCCATTATTAATTGTACCTATCCCTTTCTTACATCATCTTATGCCTAAATCAATTTGTTTGTTCTTATCATGGATAATATTATTGTTGATTGTAGATTATTGAATGCTATGATGTCCCCTGAAACCTATCAATTCGTTTTTTCAAAACCACCGTTGGGCCTTGTGCTTCTCAGAATGTGTCACGTTGTTTCTCTGACAACTATTGAACAACGAGTGTTCTGTTTTCAGAAAGCGGTCATCGCTCATCATACCCAAAGCCCGGCTCGAAGATTCCGGGCGGTACGAGTGTCGAGCCACCAGCGTAACCCGACAGGTCGTATCGTCTTGGGCCAACGTCACGGTTACGGCTCCACCCACCGTACCCACGAAAGGTAAGCAAAAAAATAGCCAACAAATTCTACGAGTAAGGATACTGGTTACCGGTCGAGAAGGTGAATAATCATAATTCAATAATAATAATTATTATGAAGAATACAACGGTGGAGCTCAATTGTTTTATTGGGCATATATTATGCAGTACCTAGGTACTGTTCCCTCTGCTATTTCGCCGAATTCATCTTGCTACTCGGAATATCTGCCCAGCAATTCGATGTTAGATAGAGATGACCTATGCGACATCGTGCCTTTGAAAAAGCTGTTCACTTATGTATAGTTATTCTCAACCACTACAGTTTGTGTTAAGAATAAAGCGCTTCATGTATTTCTTGCACGTTTGACCCTGGTTGTACCAATGGTTTGTATATTGTCGTTGTTTCGCTAGTAAAGGTTTTCCTTTATGGGGAATCTGTTATAGCCTGAAGAATTCGGCGAGATAGCTGAGGAAAGCGTAGCTACTGTATAAAGCAATTGAACCAAACCTTTGTATTTTTCATATTCACCCCCCACCGACAGAGTCGTCTTCGACCAGTAACCAGTAATTTAATACGCCCGCCCCCTAAGACATCAAAAAGTATTCTGTTTGAACATTTGTGTTGAGGGGCTCATTTCGAGCAATTTGATTATTTATTTGGTTGGTAAGTTTTATAGTTGCACATCCGTATCCGTTCAGATAGTACCTAGTGGTTTGATCATCAATAAATGTTTTTATTTTCCGTCTATGATTAGGGCATAATTACATGCTCGATCCCGCCTACTCCGAGCGTTCTGAGTAGATAATCTAAGAGCTCATCAAGCTACAGCTAGGTAGGTAGATATAGGTACCTACTTACTGAAGGCTATTCCAATAGGTTGGTTTGACATACCAGCATAGGAAAGCTGGAGAAATTCGTGATTGGCTGCATCTCTTATTTTGAGTACTTTTCGACCCGCAGTTTTTAAATTAGCTACAGGAGATCTCACTGGAATCATTGCGCACGAGACGCTAGAGTTGTGGAGTTCATTATTCAAATGTTTAGTTCCTTAACCTATTTATGCTATCATCACCTGAATTCTTGGGAGAAACGGAGATCTAAACGATCGACTTGAGAAACTGTCGAGTGAAGATAACTCTGAAGTCTCTGGCAACAATGTTCCAAAAATGTGCTTTGTTCCTTGCTCGACTATACTTTCACAAAATCATCTCTGCAGTTGTTCAGTGTCATCTGGCAGTTTTTTCCTCTTTCGAAATCGAGCCGCAAGGTGGTCCCCGTCCTTTTAAACGAGCCCCACTCAAATTGATCAGGGGCCCGTGATGACGAAGAGGAACGAGGAACGACAGTCGAAGACATTCAAGGGGGTAATGGCATCTCGGATCGCTGCTTCCACCTGCGCCCGAAGTCCTGCCATCCGCATCATCGCCCGCCACGAACTGAATCCCAATAAAATAAGAAGAAGAAACAATCACCACCACCAAAGCTAACAGCCGAGCGGGTAATTGTCCATCGTGACGCCTCGCTCGTGTGGTTTAGGCTCCTACAGTCCCACCTGTCGTCCAACGGCGCATCGGCACGGGGCAATAAGTATCGGATCTGAGTTTTAAGGATTTTTTCCTCTTCTCTTTTTTTTTTTGTACAAGTACCTACTTCTTCGTTTTTCTCGTCAGATAGCTAGGTAAAAGGTCCATGAAGATTTCCTTCAAAAACAGTCCATCTATCATAGGGGAAAAACATAGGATCATCTCTATTTCTGTAGGTATTTCTGTAGGTACCTATGTTTCAAGGCTAACATTAATTATCCTTTTCCAACCAAGATCGAGGCTACTGAGCAGAACCGTGTAATCCAAGAGGCATGTTAGCCCCAGAGAACCAGGATTGACTGAAACTAGTGAAACTTTGTCTGATCTCCAGCTTGAAGACAACGTTTCAAAAGAAAAAGTTCAGTATCTATTCTGTTGTTGTTATGCAATCGTGATGTAGCCACAAAGAAGGCATTCCAAAATAACTCGATGAAAAATTCCACAGAGGTGTTGAGCATAGCGGTAGTAAAAGTGTAAGACCTCGTAAGTCGGATTTTGGCGATTTTCAGTGGAATAGGTAGTTTTTTAGGACTTGATCCTTCAGGCGAAGCCGTTTTTCCCGCCTTTGTCCCATCTCTTCTCTGTGGCCGTGTGTAGAAACTTGTAAGTCGAAACCTGCCAGGGCTTAGCAAGACCTTGTAAGTAGGGGTGGGCTAAACTGTTATTTTTTAATAACAGGTTCCAATAACAGGTTACTAGATAAAGCCTGGGGAACAAAAATCGAAGAAACCATAACATAATTGCATTTTGTATGAGAAGGTTTTTTTCGTCTCCTGTGAAATTTGAAGTTTTGTACTTGCGAGGTCTAACACTTTTACTATTGATAGTTTGTTTTGCAAGTCGTTTCCCAAGGTCAAAGTTGAGTGCATCTTCTGCTTGAAGATTTTCGAATATCTTCAAACTGCGCTGTTAGTTGGAACAAGCTAAGGGATATCAGAAGATTTCCCTGTATTTATTTCACCCTTCCTCCTCAGCAGAGAGAGAATATTCGAATTGAGTGCAACTTGCTCTGGCAGTTGGAACACGATTCCAGTTCTTATCATTAGGGTAAGTTGCACACAGGTAGAAATCAGTTGGAATATTTGGAACAGTTGGATATTCACAAGAGTGTGTGCAGAGGGTTCTATTCGAATATATACAAATATTCTTATAGTTGTAACAGACCTACAATTTTTATAAATATATGTATTGTCTCCTGGATGGTTGTCTTGATACCGTGATTCGGGATTCAGTAGCTACATACCTTTATCTCCCTTAAATCGAATCGATATTTCCAAATTATTTGGCATATCAAGGAAACACAATGTAGGTGTACCTCAAATTCCTGCAGTGTCTATTGTATACAGAATAAGACAAACCATGTTCTTTCCTCGTGAATAGACATTTGAGAAGACATGTTCTTTCCTCGCAAACCCATTCGAAGCCCGAAATGTGGCGCTAGCGGCTTCATTTGTAAATAAACATGCCTTCAAACCGCTTGAAGGGAAGCAAGCCGAGTTTCTTGTAATGAGTCAACCGCTGAGTTGATGTGCTGCCAACAGCGACCCCAATCCTCCTTCTTGTACGTTCAATCAGCCTAGTTTTTCCTCAACTTGAGTGAGGGATTCCCGGTAATCGGGTAATAAACGAGGATCTTACCACATCCGACGATAAGAATCTAGAATTTATAGATACTAACCAAAAACTGTATCACCTAATAATTGATTTATTTCAATCTCTAGCCTCATTTTCATTCAAACAGCTGTTTTTTGGTCAACCGAATAAAGGGACTGTAGTAAATTACATTATTCATCCAAAGCGATGATATAACCCGTGGTAGAGTAATTAACTAACAGTTCTAAATTTGGAGCCCCTTCATCTCAGTTACCAACTTCGGTTCAGGTACCTACCTATTTTATGTTCAAATTAATCTTCACTATTGAGTACCTAAAACTATTGGTTACCTTCCTACCTACAACTAGTGTGGATGTCACAGGGTGTCAATCTGAAATAGAACCGATCCAATGAATCCCCTGAACGATGCTATCAGGTTACTAAGCTTTTCAAAATCAGTTCCGAGTAGTCTCCAAGTCCTGCTTACCTCTGTCTACCCCTTTGAAACGAAAATCGACACGAAACTCAATGTGGTGCACTTGATAGCTTCGGTTGGAGCAGGTGCTTGTCACGGGTTAGCGGCTAATCAGAGAAACTTCTAGTTCTTCGTCGTGATGGATGGGCGAACACATTGTCTGCCCTCCCTTTTTCTGTTCCTTCCGACTGCGCTTATGTAAGTTCGTTGGAGCCAGGAGGGCGGTGGATTCGGAAACAGCAGTTTAACATCGAGCTCCTGGAGAAAAAACAACGGAAAACTACCTACTAATAATTTTGTTAGCAGCGAATAATAATTACAGCGTAGAGAATAATTTTCAATAGGCTACTTTGATAGTTGAAATGGTTACCATAATCACCGGTTTCATCAAGTTCGTTTAGAAATCCGGACCTGTCAACAACAACCAATAATACTCAACTCCTCATCCTAGGGATGGGAATCGATGTTTTATCCGATTTTTTGATTTTTTAAAATCGATTTTCAGGTTCCGCATTTAGACGCGACTCGATTTTTAGCGAATTTTCGAAGAAAATGAAGCTATTGCAATGGCTTCAAAATTTTTGTAATTAAAATTTTTCAAAATTTTCTTATTGGGAATCCGTTTCAGACCATTCTAAAACGATTCCTGAAATTTAACATTTTTTTATATGTATTTATATACCTATAATATATTTATATATATGCCAGTCACTCCAGACAATATCTGCTCGAGGGATCGAGATAAAAAATCCAAAAAAAATTTTAAAATGTCAATAATATCAAACGAAAGGTCAAGTTCGTTGGTCAGAATTTTTTGAGTACTCCAAGGGGTCAAATTTTGATAATGTAGGGTCAAACATCGCTAATAAACGTGGTTTTTGAGGTTTTTGGTGTGAATTACCATCTTAAACATAGGAACATATGGTATAAATTCGGAATCAGCGTGAAATTTCCTTTAAGAATCACCCACCAAATCGGTTAAAATTATTCTTTGAAAATTCGCTCACCAACTCATGCTGCATGAATGGAACTTTTTAACACCGATTTTCATAAAAATCGTAGTTTTTAAAATTCCCCATAAATACACCCAACTTCATAAATTTACTTAATGATGTAAGTGTAACACGACTGGTATCATTTTATTGAACCTTCAAGTGCCACCTCCCCTCACCTTTTGTGAATTATATTAATTAATATTTTTGCAAATACAGCTTAGTGAAATTTGAATAAAATCCTCGGTTATATACATTTAAATTCATACCTCTGATCGGAAATAATCATGAAATCTTCGTTAATTGTGTCCTTTTCTCGATTTTTTCGACATAATACATACACGTATCCATACATAAATATATAAACCTATACAGGTTTGTGTACATACCTGAAAACTCGAGCAGTTTCTTATAATCCCTGTTTATTTTATTTATTTATTTTTTAAATACTTACTTCCTTCAGAATAGTAGAATCTTCTGAATAAAAAATTTCTTTAATAAAAAAATATGCAATCAGTAATTAACAAATTGAAAATATTCAATAATTTTTTGGAAACCAATTTTTAAATCGATTTTTGAAAAAATCGATACTTTTAAGACGATTTTATCATAAAATCGATCTTTTAAATCCGATTCAGAATCGATTTAAAAAATCGATACGTTTTCCGATTTCCCATCTTTACCTCATCCCCGCCAGAAGAAAGTAACTTGACCCTCATCCCGATCACGCAGAAGTTATGCTAAAAACCCGCACAACCGAGCGGTCTTGAAGGAGGAAAACCTTCGCCGTGTTATGTCCGAACTTTTAGCCCTCAACTACAACTCTCCTTGATTCTCTTGAAATACCTTCAAATTTTATGTTTGATGAATTGATCTTTTTATTGGCTAGATGTATCCTAATATTCTATTCTTCTTATTGGTACATAAATTTCATATTTATTTTAAAATACCTACGTATAAGTAAATGTACCTACTACAAGTGTGTCCTTTCCAAACACGATCAAACTGTCCCAATTTCCATGAATTTGTTTTTGTTTTTTCAAAACGGTTGCAAAGTTCATGGCTAGTTTATAGGAGAATACTCTCTCACTCCACCTAGAATCGACGGTCCTTCGCGAACGACTCCCAAATAAATACGTCAAGGATCAAGTGGTGTTCTTCCATTTCGTATCACAATGAAGGAGAAGCAGGACTTATCATCTCTAAACTTGTCAATCAACCCAAACTATTATCTAGCTTTATAAATGCCAAATTCGTGTAGATGTTGCTTTTCTATTACGCCCCCATCAGTTTAATCTCTCAAAGTAAACCGAATTTCGTTACTTACTCGTATTATTTACGAGTTTATTGAAATATTCTTAAGAATACCCTTTACAAGACCCGGTCACAGACCAAAACGATAAATCTTTGCGCGCCCCTTCAAAGGGTGTAAAAATAGTGGGAAACTCATAAAACTTCTCCAGAGAATAGAGGGAAGCACCTGTCATCAAGTTTGAATATCGTTCGAGACCCTGTGGAGGTGCATTAGCAATGGGATAAAAACTTGGTCAGAAGGAATTGGCATAGGTTCATAAAAGCGTGTGTAGTGGCTGGCTTGGGCTTATTTTAGAAACGATTCTGAGGCGCATGCCAGGCCTCCCGACTGTTAGAAGCTCTCATGTAACCCAACACTGGGGTCACCTCACGTAGGCCTAATTAAGAATATCCGACCATGATTTTTACGTACTTCATTTCAGTTTTGAACTTACAATGTACAATAATGTCTAGACTGTGCAACACTGATAATATCCAATGTTTTCGGAAGCAAAACTGGTAATAGCCGTTACCTTTGAGTGTTTAAGTCTCAAACTCTTCAATAAAGACTCTTACCTTTAGATCCTCTACGAAGCCCACATCATGAATTTCAGTGTTGCAAGAATTTCGTGTAGATATTTTGCCAAGGGGTAGGGCTGGCTCTGCATGTATAGATGAGGGAGGCCTCCCTCATCCCCCCTTCCTCTTCTTCCTGCAATTCAAGGATACAACAATACCATAATAATAGAACACCTGAATTAGTCCGTCATTTACCAAAGTGAAAGAAGAGGACGAAAGGAGAAGTCCTATATTATCCAACAACCTGCCCACGAACTTAGCTGGCATTTTACAAAATAAGCCTTCTTGAAATCGGTCTAGCTGTTCGAGCAAGATTGAAACTCAGATATTACATTTAATAGATACCTATGCAATAAAGGGTAGATAGTTAATTGGTAGTAAGTACTTGTACTTAGAGTTGTTATCATCCGGCGTTATAACAATTTGTATTTATTGCTCATTTGATAACATTTAATGATATTATTTACTTTTCGAATTTCTAAAAACGCTGCAAATTATTACACAACGGTTTATTA
>JAEMON010000004.1:30793650-30824343 GCA_030264115.1 Lygus lineolaris
TTCCAAAGGTTCATTATTGAAAATAATAAACCAAAAGTAAATAGGGATTCCCTGCGAGGATGACAGCCGCTCCATTAGACGCCCAACTTCTTATCTCGACTGCCCTTTCTGCGCCTAAATATAATTCGCCCGAACTGAATGCGTCTAATATTAGAAAGACTTTTCATTATACGAACGGACGCCGCCTGAACCTTGGGATCCCCGGTAATAGGATATCCACAGTTCAGTGTCGCGCATCAGATGCAGAACTTTCATTTTCAATCAACTCGAACACAAAAAATTAATGAACGAATAAAAGTGTTTTACCGAAGAATTCAAAAGCTCGAGGAACAGCATATTATTATTTGGACGTCATTTCAATGGTTGTTGGGGTCTACAAGCAAATCCAACATAGCCTAATATAACAAGATAACAACATAGGATCAGAAGATATTAACAGTCAGGAACAGACAGGTGTCACGAGACCAAGATGACAGCTGAGATCCAACTATAATTCTGGTGAATTCCCTGTTACGAATTCCTCTGTAGTAGCCTGTATCACGAAGTTTAACTTTTTTTTCAATCGAGTTTCCAAGTCTTTAATCATGTTCCCAAAATTGAATGTTTTTACATTCGTGTTACTGACTTTTGTTGAGAGCGTAATTGCAACATGAATCAGAATCTCTGTACTTCTCTGACCCTTTGATCGATTTTTGTTAAAGATCCAACTTAGAAATTTGCGCACGGTAGTTAGGTACTATAGGGCGATGACATTCACGGGGGATTGTCTAGGCCCTAGAGGGGGGGCTCAAAAAATGCTCCTGCCGGTTGGGGGGGGTGACATGACCGAGGAAAGGTTGAGAACCACTGTGTTCTCACAGGTACTCGAGCCCCTTATCATTAGTTGAAAAAGAAACATTTTCAAACAAAAGATTCCGATAAAAACAAAAATTAGACAGGGCCATTTTTGCGACAAACCTGAGGTCTAAGGTAGATATATCCGGTGTCCTGAAGAGACTGCCACTTATGTGTCCAAAGCCAAGGGAAATCTGAAAAGTAAACATAAGTTGGTTCATTATAACATGATGCGAGCTGTCACAGAGATTTCCAGATTTTCAAGTCAATGGGACCTTTTTTTAGGCTTAATTTTTGTCATTTCCAATTTTGTTTCTTTTAAAGCCAAAAAATGGGGGTTTATGAAATTTTTAATAAATTATACTGACAAAAATAGGGGGTTTGTTTCGAAGTGAACAGCAAAATTGTATTTTTACAAAAACTCTTTCACAAAAAACATGGACATTGCTGGTTTTGCTTCAGTGCCGGTGCTAGAGGCGTGTAGGTCGGGGTATCTACAGAAGGACGGAAATTCAATCGCCTCGGAACAGAAGTTTGATCAATTTTACGGGATTTACTATTTATAGGTAGCTAGCTCCCTACTTACCTAAGAACAGCTTCCAATATCTATGCTCCACGAATGTTCTTTCGCCTAAATAGCATTAAAACTGACTAAACTAGTCATTTTTCGTGAGGGAAGGTGGTGAGAAGCCTCGCACCAAATCTTTTTTGGTAGTTAGAAACTCCTGGTCCTGGTGGAAATGCATTTATTTATTGAACACAAATGACTCAGACAAAGAAGGTGAATTCCTTAAAAACGTCCAATCTCGTGCTATTATGATATCTGATAAATTTGCCAATTAATTTTTTATTTTCTATTGGAAACAACAACACTAACACACAAGACCCGTGGGTATTCACCAATGTTGTTATTCTTGAGCGTTGAAGTAGGTACCAATGAGAATAAAATTGATGTTAAATTCTGAGCTTCTCGAAAGATAATATCGATTTTTGGCCATGAAATGCCACAAATATTTGACGACTTTGTTGTTTTCTGTTTGCTTTCAGCGCCGACACTGTCGCCGTACGTACCGAAAGAGTGCCACATCAAAACGTACTGTCTGAACGGCGGTACTTGTGCGTTTTACGATACTGTACAAGAACTAGTCTGCACGTGAGTATTGTACCCAAACCTTATTTTCAAGTAGGTACCTATTCATCGTGGAGTAGAACTATTAGCATTGCAGTTCTATACTATTCAACGTTTTACTAACTTCAATAATAATCTACTAACATTCGCGAGAAGTTAATTACCCTTCTAGAGAAGTTAGGGACCCTTTTGAATGACGTCTTGGATGGGGAATGCCAAAACTGTTGACATATTTTCTCAGCTTCACAGAAAACATTGAATCACGGATATGATTTTGACCTTCGAGAAGTACCAACCTAATTGGTGAATTTGTCGACATATTCTCATTTCAATGTTATTTGAAATCTGATCATGTTCTGCAGTTATGAAGATCAACCCAACACAGAAATATTTCGTCATCTTTGATCGGGAATGGGGTCCACTGAAATATTCACCTTCTTCACCGAGCTTTCGATGAATTCATTACCTTCTTCAGGGCTCGAAGAAGAGCAAGAAGAGGGCAGAATTCGAAGGAAATACTACGGTGTAGACATTATACCTCCGTCTTCATTAATTTAAAAACCAGGTTTGTAAGTAGCAACCAAAACACTAATACCAGTGAAAATGATGAGATAAACTTTAACAAAAAAACACCAGGCTATCAAAAACTTAAAAAATGGAAAACAACTAACAAGCGCTCAAGCAGTGTTAAAATTTTAACAGGGTTGATAATATAACCGATACTGAAGAAGGTAATACATTTATCGAAAGCTCGGCGAAGAAGGTGAATATTTCAGTGGATCCCATTCCTGATCAAAGTTGACGAAATATATCTGATCATGTTGACATCAATATTATTTGCCATACCTACCCATAATATTATGTTTGTAATCAAACCTCTGAAATGTTGTTCGAAATGTCGCTTATGGTGCATTGTGGTATATTGAGCGCATGAGCTGCCACGAAAGAGACTAGGGGCTGTTTTCACAAACGTTCCTAAGCGCATAGGAAATCACAAGGGGACGTTATAGGAAACCCTATGAGTGATTCCGTTTCATGAACACTCCTTACCTACTTTGTAGATAAGGAGGAGGTAGGTTCAAAAACCCTCCTAAGCTAAGGGAGCTCCCTTCAACCTTTAGGTCTCCTTAGTAACGTTTATGAATACGGCCCCAAGTTTTTAGTATCTTTAGCTGCCACATTGACAACCAAGCTAATTGACATACTTTATTTTTCATGGCAAGTTATAAAAATTGTGCCAAGTTTCACGATGAGTAGAAAATTAGAATTTAAGCTATAGCTTGTCACTAAGTAACTGAACCCCCTAACGCATAATAAGGTCTGGGTTCGGTTTTCTGGGTTTAATTTCCACACTAGATTCAGTTGTCTGCACTCTTCGATTTCCTAGTTTATTCTTACCAACAAATGAAACTTCTGGTTTTTTTCAGTGTGCTATAGAATGTATACGATCTTAACAAATTTGTTATTAATGACCATCACTCTGTTTACAGGTGCGCTGAAGGTTACAAGGGAAGCCGCTGTGAGAATAAAGACGTCTACAATCAGAGTAGTATGTATATGTCGTTATTCTGTAAACCAGGAGGAGTCTTCTCCTCGTATTACTGCTAAAGAACCACTGGATTATAAAAAAAAAAGATCTGTAGTTCCCTTCTAACATTAAAATACCACCCCTTAAATTATTGAAGCGCAATGATAAACGCACATGAATTTCCTTCATGGATAACGTATCTCCTATAACTACGATCCATTTAAACCAGGAGAACAGAACGTTTGAGACTATTTTTTTCACCGCCAAAGATAAGACAGTCTTAGTAATTATTATTTATCATTTTTCTTTCTTTTTTAATTTCTCATAAATATAAGTAGCTGCAACATTACTCTTGTTCCATACTCGCTGATAGGATTAAAATATTCGTAAAATCATTATATGAAAAATATAACTTTTTGAAAATTTCTCCGTTTTGGATGAGTAGGTACCCTACCTTCTGTCGCTTATTCAATTTTGAATACACCCTCAGACTGATGTGCAATATTGTGTGTGCAGTTGATTTTTTTCTTTTTCAAACAACGAAAAAAAAATTTGAAAAAAGAGTGTATATAATCATATCAGCGGCTTTTTTCTATTTCAGTTATGAAAAATTAGCCTTAGGAATAATAATGTTGATTACTGAGATCATGATATTGTACAGTGTGAAAACTATTATCATACTAAGTGTATCAAATTTTAATATGATTTGTAAATAATTTTGTATTTATGTACTTCCGTAACATAGTTCCTAATAATAATTTTATTTACGCTGTTATGTAATTCATTCATAAAAATGAAAAGTCTTAAAGAATCCTGAAATAAGTTTAGCAAACCTCTAATAGACTAAATCCAAGAACGAAGTAATTGCAAGTATTTATTTTATTATAAACAAAATAAACTTTGTTAAATCCTTTAATTACGGAAGTTTGATTAGTCATCAGTACATATTTCAATACAAAAATAATCGTTCACTATTTAATTAAAGCAAAAAGTTTCATTCGTAATCAAAAACAGGTGTCCCAACAAAGGCTGCATGGTTGTAGTTGCTTTATTAATGTGGTGACGGTATGAGTTCATGATATTTCCATTATTAACATTTTCATCGTTTTTATAATGAACTATATATTTATTAATGTTGCTATTTTTATTTTAATGATGAGAAAACGGATTTGTCACTGTCGCTTTTCGTGTGCTAGATAGTGAACGATTATTTATTTACCGTATAATTGGATGTAAAACCTTTTCTGGACTGTACCTTGAAGACATTAGCAGATGTACTCGTAGTTAGAAAATATAAATTTCCTATAAACAAAAACCACATAAATCCAACTCACAACATTTCTTTCAGTATTGAGTACCTAGTGAATTTTTTTTTCATAACTATCCATTTTGGTTTATGTATCAATCTATGTGTTTCATCCTTTGAAAGAAACCCGGTGTGGAGGGTGTCCCGAAAGTGTTATTTTACCTTTTTTACCAAGACCGACTTTGAGACTAAATTTTATACAGTTTTTCAAGGTGGATCCAACCAAGGAGAACTTCGTAGACTTGAAATACGTGGATGCCAATTTTGTTTTATGAACGTTTGTCTTCTGGTTCATCTACTTAGAGTCTTTAAGAAAATTAGGCAAATGAAAAATGTCTATTACCTACCTACCTACCTACCTACAAAATAAAATAATTTATTCACAAACCGTTTTTTGTGTTGCCGAGTTATTTTCAACCCTTTCAAATAAAAGTTGGTGCAAATTGAATTTTGGGAGTTTTTAATTTCAAATCAAAATAGTTGGTTCGAAATCAATTTGGTGAAAATGCGGTGTTTTGAGTGACTGTAACAGGGAAGAAAAATTCTATAGAAGGGCTAATTCAGCTGTAATGTGATGATTAGTTGGTGTAAATGAAATATCAACTAGGTAAACAGATACATACCTAACCCAACTGTTACCATCATTGCATGTACGACAAAATGTGTCGTATTACCAGAAGACAAGTGTTGAATTTTTTTGAAAGCAAAGCCGATTTCCAACTGTGATGAAGGCACGTAATCAATATTATACGCTGACACCGCAAATCCTCATGGTATGGCGTCACCCGGAAGCAAATTAGATGTCTCCAAACAATTTAACAAGGCTAAGGACCGGAAGCGGATGGAAAAGGAAGCTTGATCAAATGTATGTTCTCAATACAGTTCCTATCCCTACGAATTTTAACATGTTTTTAACTACCTACTCCTTCCTATGATGTAGAATACATTTTGTTTCAATTGCTGTGTTAAGGTGGATCTGGAGCGAAGTGGTTAAAGTGGAGCAATTTTACTAAAAAGTATCCAAAGTTGCAAATGCAAATAGCACAAACTAAATAATCGCGAAATTTCTATGTTGGTTAGGTAACCATATATTCAACGTTTATGAAATAGTAGACTAATTGAAGGTTGTCAATCATTTTTTATACAATTTTATTAATAATATTACGTAGGGTACTGTTGGCAATCACCGACAATTCTCTTGTCAAAATGTTTTCAAGAATTTTAGTTTTACTGGTTGCGTTTTCAAGCTTCAAACCAAGATCCAATTTAAAAATTGATTAAATTAATGTACCTTTATGACATTTAAAAAATAAGCAATAGCTTGCAACATTTATAAATGGAATCCTAATTTCTTTTTGGTTGGTACCTACTTACCTACGAGTAGGTACGTTCTAATCACATCTAGTTTTGAATTATTCGTTTTGGAGGGAAAACTGCTCCACTTATACCTACCTACCACCTACGTTAATTTTTGTAAATATGTATCAGGACCACTCAAAAACTAACCTTATCAACAAATTAGGCCCGGCCATCTAAAAATTTAAAAAAAGATGTAGCCTTATGTAATATCTGTTTATTTGTTGTGAGATGGATTTATATTGCGTTGAACAAAATTTCAAATGATTTTCTCTTCTAGCTGCTTTGATTTTTCCGTTCTTTTTCTCGTATCGGCAAATCGTTATATTTTAGGCGATTTCTAATCGCTTTGTATGGAGAGGGAGAAATAAGCCCAATTTTGGCTTTTTTGATTTTTCGTAGCATACTTCAAGACCCCGAAAAACCGCTCATGGCAAGTCTGGAAAAGTGTATTAGATCCAGGAACCGAATAATGAGAGGTTATTTCATAGACTATCAATCAAATTATTCATTTCTCCTTCATTAAAAAATGAATAAATTCAGCCGATAGACTATGAAACATCCTGTGAATTCAATATTTGGTTTTGCAAAGATTTTTTCACATTTTTCCAGATTCGGATTAACACGGCCGGGTCATGAGCGTTTCTTCCTTTCTTGATGCGGTTCAAGCTCTAAATAACGACAAATTCACAAACTTATCAAGGTTTGGGCCTTTTTTGTTTATTTAATTTTTTAATACCTACTTATTGCGCTTATTTATAACTATCCATCCCTAACATTAATTCGACTTTTCTTCTTTTAACAATGTTTTTTTAAGCTTCTTGGTGTATTTTGTTTCATTATTTAACCTGCTTTATTCCGCTGCTACTGCTTGGCTGCCAGAAGCCTTCATTAGGGACTCTTCAACCTCTAATATTAATTTTTTCATAATTTTAATAATCATTTCCATCAATATGGTAGTGCAGTAAAATATTGCGTTTTCCTCGACCACTCAAATATCCAAATAACATTGTAAATAGAAATCCGTGCTGCTTAGGTAGTTTATTTCCCGTATATTATGACGAATTTTCGATTTTTTCTTTTTCTCTCTAATAATAATTAATCTATTTTTTTTTTTTATATTTTGTAACGACAAAATTTCTTCTCCAAAAAAATTGGGTTTGTTTTGTGCAGATTCCAGTCCACCTGAGTCGTGGGAAAGCGGGCCCCCAACTCGAATCATGACATTCATCTAAATCAAATATTCACTGAATAAACTTATAGTAGGACAACCACCTAGAGAAATACGAGGTACTTACTTTTTCTCCTACTACTCACTATTTTGGATTATTTTAACACGTTATTTTTCACCTTTCCCAGCTTTTAGTAGGTGATAAGAATACCAATGCATGCGAAATGGACATTTTCCCGAATAGGTCCAGACAAAATTGTCTAACGACTGCTGCGATACCTAAAAAGTCACAACTTTCTCGCCCTAATATACCTAACATTTGAAGTGGTATAATGAACAGTATCAATCGCACTGCCCCTCCAAAAAAAAAAACTAAATTAATGGTACCTACTACCTTAGGCTTGACACATAAAACCGTTGTTGGCTTATTAGCTACATATTTATGCGCTTTTTAGTTCATTTTATTTTTATAATTATTTTAGTTAAACTGCAGCGCTGATTCGCAAATGTAATGGTGCAAATTTAACTGCATAGTGATGAAACTGCCTATTTATTTTCCTCCTTGATTTTATAAAATCGACCCAGAACGACGACTTATGTACGTACAATCAGTTAAGTAATATTTCAGAAATATGTTAAATTATCAAACTGACACCAAAATATTCCTTTACATACCTACTCGTAAATGTCATTTATCAAGATCATGTTGCAGTTACTTTGTTTCCAAAACATAAGGCTGATTATCGTTATTAGGTATACTAAATTTTCCCTAACAGTTAACTAGAATTTTACGTTTTAATGTTGATACATACATTTCATTCATTGTTGGTACATAATATATTTTCCATTCATTGTACACCTACTCAGCATTAGTTTTTACCTCTCAAAATAATCGACGTGATAAGAACTTAATGGTGTGAGCAAAATGTCAACGTTAGGTCACTACATAGTAGCTACTATTTGATAGTTTTACAAATAATCATATTTATATGGAAATACCAAAACAAACAAAACTAATTCATACAGTTTCAAATTTAATATTTCAACCTACCTATCCATAAGTACTAAGTACAACTTTTGAAGATTAATTGTACAACTATTACAACCCACGAACAGAAAGAACATAGTCTGAGGAATAGCTACAACTAAAATATTGATTAGGCTGAATATTGTATCATAATAATTATCTACAATAATAATTACATTGATTTGTATAATATAATGTATTTTGATTTTGTGACGTTTGCTTTGTTTCAGATATATCGTTGCAGTTTGATTGAGTGTAGAAACCTAGACAAAATGGTGAATATTTTTTTGGTATGATATTTCCTACGTACATACTGTTATCTTTGTAGTTGCTATCAATTTATTTGAGTTTGGCCGTACGATTTACTTGATCGAAGTGACCATCGATCCCTATTAGTGCCTTCGACTATCCTCGTACTTCCGCTAACCTCGAACTACTATAATACTGGCTGTTCAATGGATGTGATTTCACAAAAATTAGAACGTGTTTCATAACTGAAACCTAGTCAAGTCAAATGCTTTATTTGTAAAAAAAAAAACTTTGTGCATAGACAATTGTCAAAAGTGCAATACAAACTTTCCAAAAACAATCCCCAGGCAGAGGAAAAGGGTGGAGGAACTAGGTAAATGAGATTCAGGCGTCAAACATTAAGACACAGTAGGATCCATGTAGGAAACCATGATTTATAACCGATTATAACTACAATTTTTGAAAAAGTATTGGCAAGTTTCCTTTTGAAATATCCATACAGTAGATAGGTACCATCTGCTGAGGATGAAAAATATATTCTTACATAATTTGAATGGGGCGCAGCTATAAAATAACCTGTAGAAGCCTTACCAGTGACATTGAGAAATATCGAAAAATAAATATTATTTAATTTATTGAGAAAGTAGGTACTCACATGTTCCATTCAGTTATGGTGGATTCGTTCATGACCACAATCAACCTAGCCTGTCTTCTTTACCAGGTAGGTAGGTATATAGATCTGTAACTAAAGTAATGAGCTCCGGCAGTGCGCCCTACCGGTGAAAAATTAACAAGCTACCTTATAAATTCCTGCAAAAACGAGGATTTCTGTATTGTAGGTTGGCAGTAGGTACTGCTCATTCCTATTTTCTCATTACCGCCATATTGCAGCTTTTGCCTTTTTACCATCTCGTTTTGTATTTCTATTTCAACAAACACTTGTTAACTTTTTTTTTTCGAAACGTGAGTTGAATTTTTTTTTAGCAGGATGCCGTTCCAGAAGAGGGGAAAACTGGAAAAAGAGAAGTAGGAGAACATTTCAGCTGATAAGTAGTTCGACCTCCACCAAAAGAATGCGCTGTCGGAGCGCATTACTTTAGTTGCTAATCCATAACCTATACTCTTAACCTAACTATGGAGATAAGAGTAGAAGAACGCAGAGTGGGGGACGAGGGAAGGGACTTGTCTAGAAATGTGCATAGATGCCTTTCATGGTGTTTCGCTCAAACTCCAAAGGAGCCAGTCAGTTGTTCAGTTCTTGTTTGTTACTGATGATGGCCTAACCGTCGAAATCGATTTAACTTTGTAACTCATTATTTTCGTGGAATTAACTCCTGTTTCTTTTTATTGAAATGGGTTTCCACAACTTCGTATTAGTTCGTCCAAAGGAGCCAATGAGCATAGGCTACCTGCAGCAGTTCCTCCTTCTTTCAAAGGTGACGTTTAACTTGTCTTTCAACATGAAGTCTGTCAAATACCTGGAAAATACCCAGAGCCCCACCATTCTCCTTATTTTAATCAACTAGCTCTCAAGGTCAGGCGCGTCCATCCTTCCTTCTGTGCTCTCTCTATCTCGATGAATGTAACCCATTTTCTACTCGTTTGCATCTGTGGGCAGCTGAAGGATTTTGGATTTTTACTAGTAGGGATCTCTGCTCAGGTCACCTGATCTATGCAGAAGATTAGTTAGGTGATGTAGGGGGTTGCCTTCATATTGAGATAATTATTGTTTTCCACAATGCAAGTTGCTTTACTCTCACTGTACAAGTAGTTACAGCTATGGACAGTATGGCTTACACCTTACACTAATACTATTAATTTGTACTGAACACCATTTATTTATACTGAAGACTTCAGCCATGCTCTTGTGTATCTGAGGCTAACAATGAATTAGGCCAGTCCTAATAAACGAGTAGAGTTCACACGTGATAACCTAAACGATTTCTCTAAAACTTTCTGCACTTTTCTTGTACCTCCTTCGTCAGCTCTAGCTACTGTCCCCCTGCGTGAACATGCTCAACTTTGACATATGGTAAAAAAGTGGGGGAGCTGCTCAGGTATGCACTCTCTATTCCAAAAACATCCTCGACCACCTCGACAACGTTTTTGGGGTAGGTTGTGCTTAGTGCACTAGTGTCTGACAGCGTCTGGGTGCAAATAGCGGAATAGGGACGTCTTGAGCGGCCTAAGAGTTGGGCATGTTCATTGTTTGGACGGACAGTACATATATATCCATTATTTTACAATTGAGCTATAAACGAAAACTACACTGGTTGGCAGGCGCCTGCTGATTAAGGATATACATAATAGGCTTCAATACCTTCCACACCATAACCCCAATTTTCAAACGTTTTTCAAAAATTAGTGTACATCCTCGATTCTACACTATTTTCGCACACATATTTTCATACAATTTCAAGAAAAAATGTTCACAAAACATGATAATTTGGCCAATAGTCCCAAATAGTAGGTCTACCAATTTACTTAGGTTCGTACTGCACTTCCTTAAGGTGAAAATTTACTGAAATCGTCCTCCCACGTTTTCTCTATTCACGTTTGGACCTGTAACGTATTCAAGAATGTTTAAAATTCGCCTCCCTCGACGTACAAATAGTAGTGACTCGCCTTTTTTGGCTCAAAATCGCATCTTGTGGACAGCCAGCCTTCAGAAATATTTGTGATTAATTATTTATTTTCCTCCATTGATATTGAACCAATGTTTATTTTCATCTATTGATATTTTTAAAACATTCGTTTTTTTTGCAGTTGCAGATGACGGCGGGAGCAGTTGCAATAGTACACTCCAACGTAAATTCTCGAGAAAGTGTAAAACTCCTTGAAGTAACTATGACGCGTTTCGGCCCGCAATAGTTCGGCAAGCAGGTACTAAAGAAATAGAGGATTTTTCGACGCATAACTATTTTCTATTCTCAAAAATATTTTGGGAGGAGCCGACTACAGATGAACTATTTTTATTGAGATGGGGAACCCGCCAGTTTCTTCGTTATTACTCGTTAGAATGCCCGTAGTTGTGATAGTGTACGTGGTTCAAGTTGAACGCATTTTGTGATACTCGAATAAAAATTTTAAAACATATTTAAAAAACTTTAGATAGGAAGTTTTTTAATATCTGCGGGGTGCGTTGTTGTTCAAAACGTCTAACGCTTTCAAGGGAAAACTTAGTCCCTGTTGTAGATATTTATTACCTATTTTAATAATTTAGGACCTGTAAAAAATTGTAATGCACTGTTGCGTTTATTACTGTTTTAAAAACTTTTACAGAAATTCGGCTTTTTTCTAATAATAATTGTGGATTAAAAATTTTTCACTTGTTCGTTGTTGAACGTTTTTTCATAAGAGAAAAAGTTACATATAAAGTTACATTGTTTGTTTCGTCAAAATGACCACATAATATGTACGTTTCAAGCTTAAAGCTTTTTACTGTCTTTCTGATAGGAAAGTCGTAGGTATTCGATGATTATACGCTTGACGGACTATTTATGTAGATGTGCCCACTAGCACTTTATTCCAAATTGTATTATTGTGTAGCAATAGAATCCTTGAGTTGAGGGTCAGAGAAGTAACCGTCTCGTCTAGATAAAATGTAAATCGTCGAAATTTGTGACTATTTCACGATTGGTTGCGAGAAGTAAGAAAGTACTTACGATGTAAGTATTATTACAAGAAAAACAAGTTTTCAAATAGAAAAATGATTAGCAGGTGTGTCATTATGCCTAAAATTTCTAGCAATCCTTTGCCAAAAATAAACGTGTACACAATTCAATATTATATTATGTATTCGGGATGAGAATATATGTGTCTAGGTCCTATCTGATACTGTACTCGAGTCTGAAGGGAGTAACCCATAAAAATGAGATTTGGTCGTGACGCGCATTTACACGGAAAAATAATGAAATTTGTACTTGGATGGTGAGTGAATTTTTATACAAGATGAATTTTTAATCGGACTATTAACCAACCAACAACCTGTTAAAGATTGTAGGAAGGTACTTGTTATCGATTTGACAATAAATTGTATACAATAATATTGATGCAGATGTTCAAAACGAAAATTAATATAGAATAATTTTGAAAAGGAGCATGAAGAAATGATTGGTTAGCACAGTTAACACTGAACACGGTAACGTTTATACACGAGGATTGATTGAACAAATAGTAGGTACGTATTTTATGCAATGAAATTTTGGCTGTGAAGCAAAAAATTGATGTTCTACAGTAAAAGAAAGGTCAAATTTATGAGAGTACATTAATGTTTCGTTCCTAGCTTTCAGCTAGATGGTGTTATTATACTAGTGTCGTAAGATGATCTATAGAATAGATAAATGAAAAATACATTCGTGTTGTAACTTGAAACGTAAATTTAAAAAATACTTTTGAAATTCTATTAAAATACAAGGTTGATGTGAAAATTATAGTAAAATAACTTAGAAAATTAGAAATAGAAAAACGAGATCACTAAACTTAATGCCAGCAAGATCACCAGTCTGATTGGTTTGAGAGAATGCAATCAGTCCCTTGAGGTATATTGAGATAGATTCTTTTTATCCTATGCATACCCTTACTAATTTTTAGAGCCCGAAGAATGACAAGATTTTTTTCTGTGCCTACTTCAATTTTTACAATTATATTCGTGAATAACTCTAAAACCCATAATATTGTAGGTAGGTACTTATTTTCCAACAACAGGTGGTCTTTTTATCAAATAGAGGTAGGACTTACTATTTTTTTACATTCCAATCCTTACAGAACCATTTTTCCCCCGATGCGTTTTTTTTATTTATCGTCTAGGTAGGTACTTCTCTCGAATTCATTGTACCTACTTGTCATGATCCATTCACTGCGACTTCGTTCGCCATACGCTATCTTCAATTTTGTTTCGTTTTCCAAACTTCCTGAAACAATACGAACACTGAGATCATCAATACGAGTACATTACGCTCTACTATACAACAAAACAACTACGAGTAAGTAAAATAACATTTGATGCAATTTCCAACATTATTATATTCTTGCCATTTTGCGGATTAGTTGGTCGACTCATCGATAACCATCATCACACACCAATCATATTTTTTTATTTTCAGAATATAAAATTGGTTGAATATAAAATTATTCCTCGCGAGTACTGTAGGATAGTGACTTCAGACCCAGTGACTTAATAGCAGCTGCGTACGATAAGTATTCTTAAATGTTCCTATAACACAGTTGTACTCTATAAGTTTTATGAAATTGTAGATATTGATATATTGTATCAAATTATGTAAATTGTATTGTAGGTATCTGTAATCCGCTCGAGCGAGTGACATTTTTGTAAACTATGTTTCCCTTATTGTATTTTTAGACTTGCTTCAATAACAGCTTAAAAGAAATTGTTTCAAGTCATTGCAATCGCAATATCTAGTCCAAATAGGAGGGTGTATTCACTCCGAACAATGTAATTAATTATTGTGAGGTACATTTTAAAGCAATTGGTAGTAAAATTGGCGAATGACATACTTTTCCTGGCGCACAAAATTAGGCAAAGTAGGTATGTACCTAACTACATTTTCAGACAATAAAACTAACAGAGCCTCGAGATGAGTAAAATTATTCAACATGGTCTGCTTTAAAATCTGTCTGATGTAAATTAATTAGAAAATGATTCCGTCAACTGAAAACCCTGTATTTATCGTAATGTATATTTATTATTTCTTTTATTTTGTACGTTTATGGAAATAAAAACATGTGTAAAGCTGCTTTGCTTATTTCTCCATTTGCATGAACACAGAAAGTCGTCCGTCAACGGCATGCCATAGGTAGTAAAAATATTTATAATTTTATTCTGAGGAAAATATAATACACCTATCGTCATATTATGCAATTATTCCTAAACGTAAATCATTTTTGGGTTTACATTACTATTTTAATTCTACTTTTCCTTCAGAATCCTCATGGAGATGGAAATGAGTTGAATATCATCGCACAATAGAATATTTACTGTTTGTATGGATGAAATTGCAAACAAGATACCTACCTATTCAATAATATTATCATTAAAAGTTTTTCGGGTAGGTAACTAATAAATTGTATTATTGAAACGATTATAATAAATTATTATTATTATCACTTCTAAGTGGACGTCCACACAAAAAGCAAATATAGGAATGTACATATATATTCGAAAATTAGCTTAAGACCTGGTGTCTCTATGCTTTGTCATGACAAGATTGGATGCAGTTGTGGATTTTACCAAGAAAATAATGAGACATCTAGAAAATGCATTGGTAGGTGGTCCAATTTCGTTATTTTGCGCATAATCCATAGTCAAAATATTTACACAGATGCGACAGGTAATGATTTTTTTGGTTGAACATTCAGAATGTGAGAGAGGTCAGTGAGGCTTGCAGAGGAGAGTCAGGATCATTCATCTTTCTTCAATGGGGAACTTGCATGGTTATTTTTTATTTTATCATTTGAAAGATCTTAATGAGGGTTTTCCAAAAAGGTGCGATATGAGGGGTATCCGACGACGATTGAAAGTGACCGGAAATGGGTCCAGTAATTTCAACCTAACTGACGTCACCGACCCCCCGCCTGCCTGGGCGGGTCCCCCTTTCGCGGAACCTAAATGACGTCACGCGCTCCCTTTCAACCCATTTTCTGGGCAAACCAGCTGTAATTTCAAGCTGAAAATTGTCACTAGGAGGTTTTGAAGGGTGCTGAATCAGATTTTGAGGTGCAAAATGCCAAATTCCGACCCATGCAAGTTCCCCATTCTTTCAAAACGACCATACCTTCTTCAAAAAAGTTCCATTCATGCAGCATGAGTTGGTGAGCGAATTTTCAAAGAATAATTTTAACCGATTTGGTTGGTGATTCTTAAAGGAAATTTCACGCTAATTCCGAATATAACATATGTTCCTATGTTTAAGATGGTAATTCACACCAAAAACCTCAAAAAACACGTTTTTTAGCGATTTTTGACTCTAAATTTTTAAAATTTGACCCCTTGGAGTACTCCGAAAATTCTGGCCAACGAACTCATCCTTTCTTTTGATATTATCGACATTTTAAAATTTTTTTGGATTTTTTATCTCGATCTCTCGGGCAGATATCGTCTGGAGTGACATATATGTATATAAATATATATATATAAGTGTTAAATTTCAGGAATCGTTTTAGAATGGTCTGAAACGGATTTCTATGAAGAAAATTTTCAATTCGCTAAAACAAAAATGCTTTGTATGTCCCTGCCGCGTCCAACACCGCGCGATTGCAATTTGCGAATCGAGATTTTTTCAAAATCTGGCGCTTTTCAATCCCGGAAGCCAAGTTTAGCAGGACGATATCGACCCTAGCAGGGGGTGCCATAGCAACGGTCCTCCCATCCCACCTCCTGTCAGGAGCTGACCAGTCTCATTTATTCTGCCGGGTCACAACCTTAAAATTATGTCTTGTAACATGTTCGTTCGGCCGAAGGTAATTCGAAGCGATTCTTGTTTGACGTTGGATCAACACCATTCTGCGATCGGACTCTTCGGGGAGACCACCCCAGCGATCGAGGCTTCACCTAAGGTTGGTCCATTGGATAAGCTAGTCTCCATATTTTAGTTTAGTGTAGGTAGTAATGCTTTCGGTCACCTATACTCCTACCTTCTATTGAGTATAGTATAATATTGCCATTAAAGGATTGTTAATTTAGTTTAATATGAATTTTTTCGTCTTTTCCTAACTCAATAATGAGTTAGCGCTATAGGTTGGTACTTCCTCAAACAACTCTTGCCTCTTAGTCGATACACGGATCAACTTATCTCGTGTGAACAAAGATTATGTAATCAATCATCTATTTAAAAATATTCGTAGATATTTTGGACCTCTACTTGTGTTCACTTTTAATAATAATGGTACAACAAATAATGGTACACTTTTAATATAGCTACCAGCCTTCTCTAGCCCCCTTTATTGGAAAGGGATGGTTAGGGATACCATACCTACTCTTCACTTAAAATGATTTTCAAATGTTTACATTGATAAAATTAGGAAGAGGGTCGATTTCGGTGTCCAAACTTCTGGTGCGAGGCTTGACACTACTTTCCCCATCCGATAAAACTCGAAAATTACTATTTCTGTAGTTTTATCCCCTCGGGGTATATTTTCCTTGCTGGAGGGTTGCAAGGTATCTATTGGGAGTTTATTGAAATATTATCTGTGAACATAAGAACTATGTTCATCCTTAGTGTACAACAAGCTTACATATTAAAAGTTAGATAGGTATGTATAGGGAATTATTAGATTGTATTCGAATATAAATTATTAATTAATATTAAAATCTTTAGCATTTAAGAAAAAAAGTTGATGAATTAATTAATTGATTTGGCTGCCTGAAGCAGTGGAGAAAGAGAAGAAGGAAGGGACCGTGGTGGTAGAGTTTTGAAGAAAGTAACAAGAAAATGGAAATGAACCAGGAAGCCTATTTACTGCCGCACAAAGTTTTTGTTCCTTTAAAACAAATCCTGTGGAATTAATCAAAATGCTAGGAGTAGTTTATGGGGAAAACTAAAACACGAGATAAAAACGTTATTTATTTAAATGTTTTGGTAAGTTTCTTTCCCGAAAAAAAGATATTTATCTAAAACGTGAAGACTGTTGATGAGATTATGTTAATACCATCCATTAGGGAATTTGTTTTCTTTTGATAGGTCTAAAACATGAAGAACGTTGATTTGATGAAACTATTGAGATAACAATCATCCATAAAATCAGTTTTGGGCCAATTGGAATATTTTATTTTTTTTACTCTTCGGGTGGGCTGAGGAGAGTAAAGTGGGGTGGAAGAGCAAAATTTGTTTATCAGACCTATGTAGATGTAGGACATTGCTTCATTAGGTACCTAACTTTCGAAACTAATAAATTATCTGTCAATTTATCACAGTATCGATTCAAAGTTCAACTACACAAACAATGAAGAATAAAGCTCAAATAACGAAGAATGAAAGCAAAAAAACCTGGAAAGCCTTGGCGGATGAACACCTTGGGTTTGACGTAAATGCTTTAAAAACATGGAAATCATTCACAGATTTGCTATTTCAACCTGCCGACCCAAGCTCGCTAGCAGTCGTCAGAATGCTTTTCGGTGAGTGCCATTTACAGTTCAAATAATAATATTGAGTGAACCAACCAACTATAAAAAATATTGTAGGTAGATACCTAACTTAAGAAGAATTATTTCTAAAGGAGTGCTGATGATGATCGACACCATAGAAGAAAGGGGTTTGAGTGACGCAGATTTGAGATGGGGAGACCCAGAAGAGTGCCGTTTCCCCTTGTTCGACTTCCTGGCTCCTCTGCCTCTAGAGTGGATGTGCATGCTGTACTTGGTGATGCTAATAGGTAAGAGGCGTTTTGATCTGACTGTGAATTGGTCATTCGGAGACGAACTGTCTCTGATGAGAAAACTTGGTTATATTATAAACTATTTAAAAAAAAAGTACCTTGCTGGTTAACCCGTACGTTGCACAGGATATTATCTTATTGATCAGTTGGTATCAATTATATTATAAATGAAGATGTAATTGAAAGCTGCGAAGTCGATGAACTGGACGTAGTTGGTATTCATTTGTTACGCAACCTCTCCCACTTGACCTCAAGTTACTGTACAAATTTTCAAAAATTTCAGACTTGAAAATTCAAATTTTTAGGGGCAGCAGGAATAGCCATTGGCGCGTCTTATCGACTGTCCTGCCTCGCATTCATCATACCGTATTGGTACATCATTCTACTGGACAAAACTGCTTGGAATAATCATTCGTATTTATTCGGAATTCTGGGATTCCTTTTTCTATTCTCTGACGCACATCGATATTGGTAGGTAATTTTCTTGTATTTATTGAAGTCTAATCGTTGCCAGGTATATAGCTACATAAATATAAATATAGGAGAATTTTGGACTCCAAAGAAGTTAATGGAAGTCGATTCAACCATAGAGAAGTAGGTAGGGTAACCACGTACCTAGGAGTACTTCAACAGCAACGTACCTACTATGGAAACATCGATCAGGAACGTAACCTTTCGTTTATTCGTTAGAGTGAAAATAATTTTGTTCCATGAAGTAGATACACCCAACTACATTGTAAATTCGTGTTGAAATAGGTACTCAACTAAGTATACCTACATGGCTATATAATTTGATACAATACCTACGTAAGGTTGATAATATTTTGTTTTAGGTCTTATGATGCGTGGACTGGTAGAATATCAAAAATCACCTCTATTCCCGTCTGGAACTATGCCATCCTGCGATTTCAACTATTCCTACTTTACTTTTACGCCGGCCTTAAAAAAATTGACGGGGATTGGCTGACTGGTCAATCAATGACTCACCTCGCCACGCACTGGGTTTTCGACCCCATGAGGTAAAAATGCAAGGACGTTAATGATATTTAGCATTTTTAACTAATAGGTACCTACCAAATAAAGTTATATCCAAGGGTAGTAGTAGTTGGTACATAAGTACAAATAAGATGAAATCCGAATTTGTAACAGGTACTGGATGGGTGGTGAGAATAGGTATGTAGGTCTACCTATTGAAAAGATTAATTAATTTTTAATTTTACACTATAAGTTTTATTTATTTATTTTTTATTTTATTTTATTTATTTATAAAAATTACAGTGTGTACATAGGTCTAAGGACCCTCTTGGTGTAACACACACTAAATAACTACAAAATAAGTAAATCACAAAATAAGTACAAAATTGAAAAAGATAATAATTCAGATCAATTAAGTGTTTGAGGAAATAAAATTAAAAAAAAATTAAACATTTAAAAAAACGATGAAAACTTTAAATTCAAGAAAAAATGAAACCTATATTATATTCAACTAAAATGGAACGGAAATTGAGTCAGGAAGGTAGTAGTTTAATAGAGGGTAATAAGAACATAGCTGTGTAGGAAAGAATAAATCGTTGGGGAATAGCGTGAGAAGGAAAATAGAAGAAATGAATGAATGAAAAGAAAGGGTTAAAGGTTCTAGGTAGAGTGGCCATCAAAATATTCGAGAGCTTGCGTCTTGAAATTACCCAGGGTGGTAAGTGCTCTTATGGACAAAGGGAG
This sequence comes from Lygus lineolaris, assembly GCA_030264115.1. NCBI lineage: Eukaryota > Metazoa > Arthropoda > Insecta > Hemiptera > Miridae > Lygus > Lygus lineolaris. The sequence continues at coordinate 30,813,363 of JAEMON010000004.1, forward strand.
GCTGTTCCATAACTTCCCTTCCGCAACTGGAAATGATGATTTGAAGGATGCGCAAGTAGCTCGTATTAGTCTCACCGTATGGAGTCTGGGAGAACAACCAAAGCCAAGGAATCCTGCCAAGTACGATGGGAATAGAAAAGAATCAGGATGAAGGAGCTTGAATGTGAGGCATAAGCAGCGCATTTTTAAATATGTCAAAAAGTTGCAGTTCAGGAGTTTGGTCGAATGGTTTGAGATGTGACCTCTGGGTTTAAGGTTATATACGTAACGAGTGCAATTGTTAAAAGTCACTTGAAGTTTTCTTTGGCAAGCAGAGTTTAAAGAGAGAGTTAAAAAGGATGTCTCCAAATGTTAAAAGAGGTAAGACGAGGGATTTAAACAGGTTTATTTTCAAGTGTTCAGGGGTAAACAAAGCTAAACGTTTGAGAGAATGTAGCGCTCCGTATACCTTTTGGCACATCATATTAATGTGGTCATCCCAAGACAGATCATAGGCCAGGTAGATATGTACCAAGATTCTTCACTGTCTGGGAGTAGGGGATGATCGTAGAATCAAGAATCAAGTTTAAAGATAATCAAGTTTAAAGAAGATTAAATCTCATGTTACTGATCTCCTGACTGATGGTAACATCAACTCCAGCGACAATCTACGAATCTTTACGGTACCGACCTACCTACAGACAAAACTGGTTAGAAACGTTAGACCTGTAGTGGTCTAGGGTGTCTACACAGTTTGTAGGTGAAGAATATTATATTATGCACCGGACAAAGAACACCACTTTTTTTATTTAAGGAGATTTATTAGATGAATAACATAATCGCAAACTGATTTTATTTGGGAAGTGACGCCTTGAGGGGAGCTCGGGAAACTGGGTCAAGCTCAAGCTGACCTAAGCGGTTCCGTCGAGACGGCTCGTGACAGACCCTCAGTGTAAGTTTTGATGCCTACTGTCATGACAATTGGTCGTCGTCTAGAGTATAACGAGGTCTACTGAAGGTCTAACGAGTCTACCCAACAAAAGCCATGTCACGCTGTCACCACCCACTGTCACGCAGTGTGTCTTGACAGTATGCAAACACACCGTCTCCAAACACTCGACCCTGAGATCCTGGTCTGTAGGTCTACTAGTAAGGGTTCACTAGTAGGGGTCTACTAGTAGGGGGGTAGTGGGGAAATGTTTCTGATCATAGTAAGTCTAAGTACGTAGGTACCTGTAGCGTTTCCCCTCGCAGTAGGTGCATCTCTAGAGGCGTAGGAATAGTCAGGGGCTCGACTGAATGATGAATAAGGCGGTTTGCGATGTACGTAAGGCCTGTATTTGGGTGCAGTCGATGGGTTCAAACCGTGAAGAAAGATCGATGTTATGAAGGACTCTCTTGATTGTAGTTATTTTCAATAAATACGCCACAGTAGGTACCTAAAACACACACCGAAAATACCTACTGTGTGCTAGTCTATCTAATTAGTTAATGATCTAATTGAAACAGACTGCATAAAGTTGATGGAGCTAGCAACAGAATGAATTTATTGTGTAGATTACAAAGGAATAGTAGAACGCTTATAGGTTTCTAGGTAACGGGGCTGGAACATAATAATCAGTGGAGAGGCTGCTAAGGTGTGCTTCCTTACACCTACCTTCCCTTCCTTTCAAAAATCCCTAAATCTATCATTTACTATCGGTATCTAAAACTCGCTAGTGATTCAGCAATCCTAATTTTAATAAAATTCTCAAGAAGTTTTCAACTCGCGTTGCTGATCCTATATTTGAAATGACCAGTAATACGACTGAACATCTTCCAGCTATTGAAACTGTATTTCTAGGAAACTGCAAAATATTATGTAGTTTTTTAAATGTATTTCATCGGCACAATATTATCAGGTACCTACCTAAGTAGGAACCTAGATAATTCATTCATATTATGTCATTAAGTCATTCTTAATAATATATGTTGGGCGTAAAAATATATATTCACCCGTTCGTTATTTCAGATTATTTCTTTCGTTTCATCAAATCGACCTATGGATAATACACGTTTTTGGATTCCTGTTGGATCTAACCGTAGGATTTCTGATGTACATCGACAGTACGCGACCCGTGGCCTCCTTATTTCTCATATCCTTTCACTTGATGAACGCTCAAATGTTTTACATTGGTAAGATTTGTGCCTCTAAAATGTCAACTAATATTTCATATCCAAACTACTTATTGTAGGTACCCAGCTGATTCCAGGACGCTTTTTCTGTAGGTACTTACCTCCATCAGTACCGATCAAGGAAGTTGGGATTAATTTAATTAATTAATTTAATTCCAACTTCCTTGGTAAAGACCAAACTATAAAATGGCCAACAGCAGTAGGTAGCTGAAGCACTCCTTACTTTTTTCTCTTTACTTTCTACCCATCACATTCTGATACCTACTAGCCAGTAAATGTAAGCTACGCAAAGCTATGCAACCGTTACCTACCTACTATCTATAGTATACTTCTTGCTACATCAAGAGATCAACCTATCATTTAGTTCTGTGTATAGCTTGCAGGTAGGTACTCACCCTGGTCCTAATATGTCCTTTCTTTCCAGGTATGTTCCCTTACGTCTGCTTAGCCACAATGCCTCTATTTTTCGACAACGACTGGCCAAGGAAGGTTGCCCGAAGATGGCGAGGCGAGTCCACCCTTAAAACTGATGTGAAAAAGAAGATGGACAAAGGTGAGTATTCAACGCACCCATCTAGCATGATTTGAAACCAAGTGTATACAAACATTTTACTGTCTCAGAAACAGTACAATGGACAATGGGCTACCTACATCCAAGTGTCGGAATTTCTCATTTTTACTCCAGATATACCTACCTACCTACACCTACTCACTCAAACAGTCATCAATTGTCACTTATTGGGTTTTTCAGAAAACCCAACTGTCAGTGGACCAATCAAGAGAAAATTTGTGGCTTTTGGTTTCCTGTGTCATGTAGCCTTGCAGTTGTTTCTTCCTTATTCCCACTGCATAACCAAAGTAAGCATCAATAATCATATCTTAAATTCTTTTATCCTTTACAATGGTATGAAAATAAATTAACATGGTAGCTACCTAGATATTTACCTACTTTTAGAGTACCTAGGTACCTATACCTAGGTAATTTATAATCTTGAACTAAAATCCTAATAAAAAATTAACTGCACAATTGTAAAGTTGCAGGGAGTCACTTCCTAAATACGAATTTAGGTAGATTTATGTAGTGTAGGTACCCAACAGAAGGGTCGCAATAGGTTTTATGAATAGATTTTTTTAATGTAGTCAATAGATTTTAAATTTTGATTTTAATGTAAAGATAAAAAATTCACAGCATTGTCCAGCTCTTCTTTATCTAAACCATCAAAAACTTGCTGAATGAGAGTTAAAACTGCTGACAACTTAAAAATCAAAGGCGCTGCGACCCATTTTCACTTTCCTCCACTTAATGAGATCGGCCTGACATAAAATTTCTGGTATCTACTGAGCCAAAAAATGGGTTTACACCCAAACTTAACTTATTCTGGATAGCCATGCATTTATCCATTTCCTACCATTAGGTTCTAGTGATTAAGTTCAAATTCGTTTTCAAGGGCTACAACAACTGGACAAATGGTCTCTACGGATATTCTTGGGACATGATGGTCCACACATGGAGTTCCACGCTTACTACTATCAAAATAGAAAATAAGGACAACGGCGAGGATATTTACCTTAGTCCAACAGTAAGACAGGAAATGCATCATATTACTTAACTATGTGTATTTTTATTATAACTTCAAATGGGCAATTATCATGGTGCATGAAAAAACATTTCTTCGAAACTTTGTTTGAATTAGAATGGATAACGAACAATAAATCGCCTTCCCTAATCTTTGAACATTAGGATTTATTATAACACGGTGGAGGGGGAATGACTATGACATTTTATGGGAAAAAATACAGTAGTTGGCTGGCGAATGTTGGCCAAAGTTATACATCTCCCAAATGGAGTATTCCAGTCATTTTAGCGAATTTTTGAAGAAAATGAAGCTACATTGCAATGGCTTCAAAATTTTAGTAATGACAATTTCTGAAAATGTTCTTCATGAAAATCCGTTTGAGACCATTCTAAAACGATTCCTGAAATCTTAACACTTTTTCATATGTATGTATGTAGGTATGTATATATATTATATCTATGTAATGGAGATAAAAAATCCAAAAAAAGTTTAAAATTTCAATAATATAAAAAAAAGGATGAGTTCTTGGCCAGAATTTTTGGAGTTCTCCAACGGGTCAAATTTAGAAAATGTAGAATCAAAAATCTAAAAAAAAAACGTGTTTTTCGAGGTTCTTGGTGTAAATTACCATCTTAAACATAGGAACATAAATATGGTATTCGGAATCAGCGTGAAATTTCTTATAAGAATCACCCATCAATACGGTTAAAATTATTCTTTGAAAATTCGCTCATCAACTCATGCAGCATGAATGGAACTTTTTCAATTCATTTATTTATTTTTCTGAAAAGTATATTGCTTGGGGTTAATGCAAATCGGGTCTGGATCTGGATCTCTTTTGACAGAGGTAATTCGCCATTTTATAAATCTCTTATTGATAAGAGAAGATATTGAAGAGAAGTTGATTGACCCACTCTTATTTTGTAGGACTGAATGAAGTGATACCAAGTAGGTACCAAGATAAAATGATCAGAGATAAGTTAGGTATCAGTTATTAGGTGATGAAGTAATGTTTGACTGAAAAAGCAGAGATTCCATCACCAAGATGACTATGGTTAGGTACTATAAAATCATACCCGCCACTTCTACGCACGTACATGTGCTACATGGGGTGTGTCATACTGTAGAGAACACGCACTTTTTCAATATCTGATATATCTTTATTTTCCTTTTTTTTCATTCCTTATATTACACAATTCCCTATCACCTTCTTTTATATGACACCTTCTCTTCACAGTTAAGGAAAATATTGCAAAAATCATCTCATTTTTAGACTCAATGAAATACCCCATTACAAAGGGTACCTACATACCTGTGTACACACATTCACAACTGAACAGGAGTTAAAAACATGAACTGAAATATAGGTAGGTAGATATTGTGATCCAGTTTCAACTTACGAGGGTTTAAAAATGTTATCATTGAAGTGACACGTGCTTTATTTCAAACGACATCATGGATGGGGTTATTTGAAATCAATGTGCAAACGAAGATCATCACAAATTCAGTACCTATCTACCAATATTAGGTAGGTAGTTTCTCACACAATAATTGCCCATTCCCTGGGTCGTTTGACCTAAATAACGTATTCTGACATAACAGAAGAAACCAACAAATAGGTAAAGAATTGCATTTATCGAAGTATGTACCTACTTATTGATGATCCTATGAACTCAGTCATTAATTTTATAGAAAATGAAAGCAGCTTAAACCTCCTAAAAAATATTTACGATTTTTTCAAAAACAGGCTTGGGTAAGCACTGACAAATGGTTCAAACATGCAGATATGGCATACCAGTACGCACATTGCTTGAAACGACACATCGACGCAACTGAAGCGGAGATGAAAAACTACTCACTGCATTTTGGTGAGTTTTTCGTTTTGTTACTCCTACACACCATTATTTTGCACAATGCATCGTAATCAGTCTAAAATTTCATCACCATTTTACCCAACTATTTTAAAACCAAATCAAATACAATACTTACCTAACAAAACAACCTTGATTGCTAAACAGAGTTGGGAAAAATTATCTGATTTTGGTTTGGATAAAATTCACATTAGTTAGGAAAAACATAAAATTTTATTGGGAGAAACGAATATTGCTTCACTTTATATACAGGGTGTCCCACGAGCCCCCCCCCCCCCCCCCCCCCCCCCCCCCCCCCCCCCCCCTTTATGGGGGTAACCTACAAACAAAATTTTTTTTTTTAATTTTCATATTTTTTTTGCAAGGATTTCAGATATGACAACGTTGAGCATTGTGCAATGGCGCAAACGTGCGCATTTGACATCAACTTTATTTTTTCAAATGGGAACCCCTTTTTTTATTTCAGATTCGGATTCTACGTGAAATTTCATGAACATTTGAACCCTCACTCGATTTTTTCCGTAACGCGCAACTTGTTCAGCGAGCGCGCAAAGTTAACAAGTCACCAAATTGCGCAAAACATGGATTACGGTGAACCCCACGTGTGGCACATGAATTTTCATTAATTTTCAATTATGATTCACGTGGTGCTACCCACTTCTTGATTTGACTCGATTTTAGCGGAATAATGACCGAAAATGTTTAAGTACTGCTTTCCTGAGCAAGAACGAAAAAACATCGAATTTAGAGGGGGGGGGGGGACAACTCGTGGGACACCCTGTAGATAAGTATCTACATAAAGTGAAGCAATACTTCGTTTTGTTTAGTACCTAGCTAGATACTAGTCAGTTAATTTTGATCAGCGCCAATGGGATGTCTAATTTTGTATCAGGAAGGAAGGTAGGAAATACAAATAATGTATTTCTGGAAGAAGATTCTTGTATTTTCCAAAAATCATAATTCTGTATTTTGAAATCTTCTAGACATTTGGATGTCACTGAATGGACGTTTCCAACAAAGGATGTATGATCCAACAGTAGATATACTGGAAGCCCCATGGAGCTCATTTCGTCAAACACCTTGGGTCATGCCGCTACTGTCAGACCTTTCTGACAGAAGGGAGAAAATGGCAGAAATAGAAAACGAAGTATTAACGTGGTCAAATCGTTCTGCAGTGTTGTTCATAGCTGATTTTCCAGGTAGGCAGAAATCAACAATCCTATGGTCACTATAATATCCTCGTACATACCTACATTTAACTTTAGGTCATGCACCAACAAATTTCCTCGAAAAATGCAAACCTCTTCTTATAAATTGAAGATTCAATACTCAATAGGTGGCATGACAGAAAGTTCAAGAAAAAACTCATCTTGTTGATACTTATACTACATGATGAGTCAAGCTACTAGTATAGTCCATGTATAGTAGTATAGTATAGTATACTAGTATAGTCCATGTATAGTAGTATAGTATAGTATACTAGTATAGTCCATGGAAGAACGAAGGAAGGCTCACTTCTGGTGGACTGTGTGATGCATGGATACTCTATCCATCTCTGGAGTATCCAGGAATGGGTAGAGACATGTACACACGGAATCAAGAGCTATAATCGCCCTACACAAGGTAAAGGTAGTCGGCTGCATAGTTGCTTGTTGGTTGAATTTGTCGGGATTCAGCCAATGGGGGAAAAAACGTCAAACTGCTATCATCACTCTATTCCTTAGGTACGATGTTTCTGACGTACCTAAGGAATAAAGTGATGATAGCAGTTTGAAGTTTTTCCCCCATTGGCTGAATCCCGACAAATTCAACAAACAAACATAATAGCCCTACCACTCCCTATTGGTAGGGAAGAAAATAACCGGAGAATGAGGAAACCTGCTACGAGCATTAATAAAGTTTCTTTTCATCATGGTAGCACTATAGGTAGGTATATTGAATGGATAGGTAGGCAGGTACCTACAAAAAAATTGGAATAGGTATAATTTTCAGACAATTCTGATCCATATGAGAGTAAGTATAAAATAAGTATCATAAATTGGAGACATCACGCTCCCTACCAAGCCCGCTACTGGGCTTTCAAATCGTTCTCCCATGTTAGATTCTCTTCTGTAAAAAAATAAATTTATTAAAAATTATACCCATGGCATTATACTCAGACTATTGACTATTATTATTTTACTGTAATACGAAAATACACAATAATTCCTTCAAGAAGGCACATTAACATACTACCTACTACGAGTATTTTCTCCAACGTTCTTGTTTAGAAAACTTAGACCTAACCAAATAATAAGGTCCTTACGCTTTTAAAAATGGCGCAGTCGCGCCATTACCTACTATTTCCTTCCAACGTTCTTGTTTAGAAAACTTAGACCTAACCAAATAATAAGGTTCTTAAGCTTTTACAAATGGCGCCGTCGCCAAATCCTGCCAGCCAATCAAAAGTTATGGTAGAAGGCACAGAATGGTGGCCTTGGTGATAATGCATTACCAAACTATTTAGGTATGTACCTACCTGTATTCACATGTAAGGGGACAGCTGGAAATAACGAATTTTTTCAGGTCTCGTTCTTGAAAACTACATTCACAAGGACCTAGGCAACATCACTCTCACAGTTCTAGAAGGAGAAGTGCTGTACAGGGTAGATGACGAAGAGGAATTGCTCTGTGAAGGCGCGAGTACCAGAGTCCCTCCTGCCACATTTCACAAAGTTCTCACGACGTCTTCCACTCCTTCCAGCTACATGTACACGTATTTGAACACAACTGAGGCCCCGGAGTCCACTCCACTACCTTCCAAAGGGCGTTTACCTACTAACTATGCTACAAAGGCATTTTGGAGGAAAATTGATAATATTCTCAGATCGATTGCTCTAATGAGTAATGCCTTTCTGAAGATAATGTTCAACGTACCGATGATGCGTAGGGTCAAAATATCTGATTAGAATTTGATTATCTACCCTCTCGGCCTAGAAACATTATTTTGTACATACAAACTCGCATACGAATTTTGGAATGGATATTAAAATAAAAAGATTTTGAAAATATGAGGTATGAATGGATTGTGTTAATTACCTACCTACCAATTAAAACAAAAAAGTTTCAGTCATGCAGCATGAGTTGATGAGCGAATTTTCAAAGAATCATTTCAACTGATTTGGTGGTTGATTCTTATTGGAAATTTTGTGCTGATTCCGTATATAGGTACAGGTACCAAAATATTTTCATAATCCTATGTTTAAGCGTACTATTCATAGTCACAGAGTAATGGAGACAACTTAACTGTCCCTAGGGGTTAGAGCTAGATACACTAGAATCTGATTCTAGTGACTTGTTAGAGCCCAGAATAGAGAACTCTTCTGTTCCATGTCCATGTTTGTGACAGGAATGGTGCATTTTGAAACATTATTAACGATTTTAGTGATAATTGCTGAACATTATCGTTAACTTCATTCCAGTTCCTTCTAGGTCCATAGAAGGAAAAGGTACCTTCCATGCTTGTAGTCTGATTCTAGTGACTTTAGTTTAGTTCATTTAGCTCAGGGAGGAATTTATAGACGGTCCTCGAGTTTCAAGGAGACCTTGGGATGGTCTTCGAGGATTCCTCAAAGGGCCAAGGGACAAGGGACGGAGCCAAAAATTTCCTCAAAAATGCCTTGGCAACAGATCTCGGCTACAGAAGAGGTTGTAGGAACTCTTACTATACTTAACATTATTATTACTTAGGACCAATTAGTTTGAAAAAAAGTTCCATTCATGCAGCACGAGTTGATGAGCGAATTTTCAAAGAATAATTTTAACCGATTTTGTGGGTGATTCTTATAGGAAATTTCACGCTGATTCCGAATATACCATATATTCCTATGTTTAGGATGGTAATTCACACCAAAAACCTCGCGATTTTTGACTCTAAATTTTCAAAATTTGACCCCTTGGAGTAGGTACCTACTCCAAAAATTCTGGCCAACGAACTCATCCTTTCTTTTGATATTATTGACATTTTAAAATGTTTTTGGATTTTTATCTCGATCCCTCGGGCAGATATCGTCTGGAGTGACACATATATAAATAATATATATATACATATGAAAAAGTGTTAAATTTCAGGAATCGTTTTAGAATGGTCTGAAACGGATTCCCATGAAGAAAATTGCCAAAAATTTGCATTACAAAAATTTTGAAGCCTTTGCAATAGCTTCATTTTCTTCGACAATTCGCTAAAACGGATAACCTCTCCCTCCCTCCCTTCCCTAACCATTTTATTTATTGTTTTAGTAATAATTATTATTATTTTAGCGTTGCACAATTGTTTCCCATTTTTCTCAGCCAATTTTCAAGGGATTTTGATGCGGTTGGCGGCATTCTTCCTATTTTAGCATTCTCCAGGGGAGTGAGGTGCCTTTAGGTAAGTATGTCAATTTGAATTTCAGAAAAATTCAAAATTACGAAATTAAAATTACCTATACACAGGTAGCTGATCCCCCAAGAGAATTGAATTACAAGAAGAATAGCGCAAACCCGCAACAAAATCGGCCAAACATTTGGCTAAGAAAATTGGGAAAAACGAATTTCATCGGTTCCTTGGCCCCGTATTCGGTACCTAGGTACTCCCCGTATTGACCCTTTTCCAATTTTTGACCAGCTACGCGTAAGTATAGGAACGCATTTTCCCAAGGAAGAATCTATAGGAAGAATCTCAGAGAGTTTTTGTTCTTCCCGTCATCGTCATCTCCATCTCCACGGAAAAACGAGAACGAAACGCGTAGCTGATAAGGCAAAGAACAAAACTTCCGTAATCAACTTTATCTTACCCAGCTGATAACAGTGGTGATAACAGATAACCCCACCCGACTCGGTTGCAGCTTTCGTTGTTTACATGTCCTCTGATTCTGATTATAAATTATTCAAGGTCGTTTCAATAGATTGAATTTTTCAATTTTATCCTTAGAAGAAACCGGTTACCGGTCAGGTATTGAACTGGTTACTGATAACTCTTCACCTTCACACGAATTTGGAAGTTGACTGAAAATCTGTGGACCAAGATGTTTCCAAGGACAAAACTTTTGGTAAGTATTTACCTACCACCTATTACTTACAATTTTAATTCTAGGTATCTACTTACCTTTTTGTTGAAAAAAGCCAGTCTAGAGCCGCAATGAATAGCGCGAGAACAATAGAAGACTCACCGTTACATAAGGGCCACGGAGTAGCAGATCGAGCCAAAGCCGGCCACCAAGTTCTTGTAACCCCTAAAACTGGGATTTTCCTTTTATTTCCCACTCTCCGTACGGGAGAAAAAAGTGGAAAAGTGCGAATTAGGGGTAATTAGGGGTATTGAAGGGTGCTGGAAACGAATTTGATGGTAATTTTGATGGC
>JAEMON010000004.1:30831146-30843424 GCA_030264115.1 Lygus lineolaris
TAATTAATGGGTTTTTTCCAATTTTTATTTCTCATGAGCAGATCCCATTGGCAGCATTCAAACCGAATCCACACACGCCTTTTTTTTTTTTTTTTTTTTCTTTTATAGGTAGGTACCTACTGCAATGAGGAGCAAGCCATGTCTTAACATTTTCCCTTGAAAACACAGAGTTATAAAAATCGAAAAAAATAAAATAGGAAAAATCGGCCAACTTCCAATCTATGAGTATACTTACTGCTTATTAGAAAATGATTTTCCTTTCCGCTCACGCCATATCAGGCAGACGTTTAAGCATTCTACCTAACCACTCCTTCTGAACGTATTCATACCATTAGGTAGGTATACGTGAACAGGTGACAAAATAATTATTAATTCTGTCGAATAAAGAAATGACAAACGAAATATTTAATTTATTTACAAATTTCTTAGGAGAAACAATACAACAAACTATTCAATGGTATTCATAAAACCTCTTTATATATTTATATACATAATAGAAAACTTTATAAAAGTTTCTGATTGAGAATCAGAGTTTGTTTGTGTCCCTGTCATTCATAATGAAACATGGCCCTAAATTTTCTGGAAGGCTAAACACAAAACTAAATTGCCTACCCACATTGTACTATATTATTACGTAGGTAGTCCATCAAATATCAATTCGTGTAGAGAAAACATCCATTCAACGATTAGAAGAATGATTTACGGCATACAATTTAATACAGTTAAAAAAAAAAAGAAACAACACCAGCACGAAACATAAGAAACAAGGCCATTGGGCCATTGGTGTAACACCAATGATATTAATTCAGTAACTCCACAACGATTGGACACCAATATTTTTCCGAAAGCGCGAACGTAGGTATTTTCCAAACTATCAAGATTAAATATTTCTATCTATCAGTTGATAATTATTATTTTATGGTATGTATATGCGTGGTAGGTTTATGTACAGATTCCTCCTAACATTTAAAAAAAGAACTTGGATGGACGCACAAATTAAACCCTGGGAGGTTTAGTAGTAACAACGCTGGATAATGATTCGACCATGCAGATGAATTGGTCTCTTCGCTGTATTATAGCTTAGTAGGTAGAAGAAAATCCTCAGTTACTTTGAGAGAATAGATAAGATCTGTGCAAGACAACAAAAGATACAGGCTGGAACTTTTGAACACCTCAATTTGAATCGATTTTACGAAGGTGTATTCTTAGATGGAGTGTTTCACGGTGATGATTTGCAAATACAGCCCTCAAATGACTTGCCTCATGAAATGTTTTATAAACTTAGGTTGTAGAATACAACAGTAGATGATGCATCCATAGGAGAGAGAGCTAACAACAAAGCAGACGGGTAATGGTGTCAAACTATGATCAATCAGAAAGCAGATATGCATGATCTCGAAGGAACGATCGCCAGTTCATCAATATTTTCGCGTTATTTACCGATAAATAAAAACCTTCTTCCTTGTAGATAAGACAAAACCAAAATTAAAATTCATTTGATGCCAATAATTATCAATATTCTTTTGTAACGAATTTTATAGTTTGAATTTAAATAAAAGGGATCTCGCGTGGGTATTATTTCATGTTAGTGTTATCACAAAAGTCTCACATTACTCCGGCACTATTTACCGCCAAACAGGTTCCCGAGGCCTCCAGCACTTCCCGCTGCACCTTGTTGCAGCTGTCTCATCATGTTTTGAAGTCCTGACATGCCACCTACAAACAGCAAAGTACTATTAAGCACAGAATACGCAATGAATCTGAAAAATATAGAGAAATGTCAGCCTATATTCCTCCGAAGCGTCTACGAGTATTCTTGATTCTTCGTAGTGATTGTAGAAAAATATGTCAAAAATGTCGAAGTGGCAACATCGCAAAGGGAAACTTTTTTATTTTGTTAGCGAATTTTCGAAGAAAATGAAGCTATTGCAATGGCTTCAAAATTTTTGTAATGCAAATTTTTGACAATTTTCTTCATGGAAATCCGTTTCAGACCATTCTAAAACGATTCCTGAAATTTAACACTTTTTCATATGTATATATTTATATATTTATTTATTTATATATGTGTCACTCCAGACGATATCTGCCCGTGGGATCGAGATAAAAAATCCAAAAAAAAATTAAAATGTCAATAATATCAAAAGTAAGGATGAGTTCGTTGGCCAGAATTTTTGGAGTACTCCAAGGGGTCAAATTGTGAACATTTAGTTTCAAAAATCGCTAAAAAACGTGTTTTTTGAGGTTTTTGGTGTGAAATACCATCCTAAACATAGGAACATTATGGTATATTCGGAATCAGCGTGAAATTTCCTATAAGAATCACCCACCAAATCGGTTAAAATTATTCTTTGAAAATTCGCTCACCAACTCATGCTGCATGAATGGAACTTTTTTTTTCCACTTTCACTTTTCTTTGCAGTGAAATCTTCCCAAACTGTTTGTTGGTAGCCATGGCAGGTATACTTTTTGAGTTGAGGGTGGAAGTATTCTCGGCTTCTTCCGTTTGTAGATATATTTTATTGATCCGACATGTTCCGCAGCATAAAGTTAATTGTTACTTTGAAGAGAGAGAGATAGTAACAATTAACTTTCATCTTGATATTTTACCATTTTTACAATAAAATGCACATAATGATGCATTTTTCGAACCTACCACAGGGCATAATAAATAACCCCCAAGACTTTCAAATAGGTAATTTATCATTAAGCATCGACAAGAACAGGCGGACCAGCCCGCATTATTAAATTCACGAAAATCCCTGATGAGGTAGCATAATGCTGCGAAACATGTCGGATCAATAAAATATATCTACAAACGGAAGAAGCCGAGAATACTTCCACCCTCAACCCAAAAAGTAATCGTCCCAAAATATGTGCAATATGATCGTTAATGGACAAAAAATAGTGTGACAACAAAATTTAAATCCTAAATTATGGAAGTTGGAGAAGTTTTAAGTTGTTATCCCTTGGAGTTTCAGTTTATCCCTTTCCTTGCTGCACACTGCACATACACAACCTGCCTGGCTTGTAAATTCTTCCAGTTGCTGCATCGATGCATCATTGAGCTGAACACCTCACACACAGGTCCAGCTATTGTGAACACATTACACTCCAGTTGGCCTGTGATTCAGCAGGCGGAACGCGTTTTCGTTCAACGCCCAGTTACCAGTTCAGGCAGAGCAAAAGTGTTCCATGATAATGACATTTTTCACTTAAAATAGATTCTGGTAAGTATGTACTCACCCATTTGTTGTAGTACTCGTGGATCCATCATCTTGGCCATCTGTTGATTCAATTTGAGCATTTGGGCTTGGTTGACGTTCTTGTTCATATCGCCGTTCTTGAACAGGCCCTTGATGCCTCCCATCTTCTTGACGACTGCAGCGAATTTGGTGTACTGAGAAATCAGATCTTTAACTTCTTTCTCCATCACACCTGCACCTGTAGCTACCCTAGAGACTCTTCCCGGCTGTTTGCTGAACAACTTGGCTCCATCGCGATTGTCAAGTTCTAGAAACGAAAAGCCACAATTTCAATAACGAACTACCACAAACCCCAAAAACACTCCAGTCAGCTGATAACTTTTTTTCTGAAAAGAATAACTTTGAAAACTGGAAGGAATGCTTGTCAAGAAAACTGGCGGACACCTCACCTCCATCGTTCATACTATCCATAATTGTCATCAATTTTTTTAGACGTGCCATTGATTCTTGTTCGCTACCTTTGGTTAGAAAATCTTGGCTAAATCCGGGAATCATTCCCTAAAACAAACCGAATCACATTAAATGTAACGTAATAAATTAAATTAAATGTAGGTACCTATAAATTGTAGGTATAAGGAGTGTTAAAAAGAAGAATTTTCAGCAGCTTACGTATCTGCATTATTGTTTTTTTTTTAATTTCTACATCGATTAGCCCATCAAGGTACCTTGTATGATAAGTTGTATTTTTAAAAGATAATTATTTTCTGATGAGTTATCAACCTCAGCGTCTAGTAGTGAAATACACTGTGCACTCACCAATATTTGAGAGAAAGGCCCCATCTTCATGATATTCTGAAACTGTTCGTACATGTCCCTCATTGTGAACTGGCCGTGCTTGATTTTCTCGATAAGTTCTTCGTTGTCTTCAATTTTCAGTTCGTTCACTTTGTCGATGAGCCCTTCAATGTCTCCCAGGCCGAGAAGTTTGGACACGAAAGGTTTTGTTTTGAAAGACTCCAAATCGTCAATGTGTTCACCCGTACCCATGAAGATAATAGGTGAATTAGTAGCAGCAACACTGAGATCAAAGGAATAATAGTGGAAACAAACGGGTTTAGAAATAAATGACTAGTAAATAAAGTAAATGAAGGAGTAAATTGGATCGTAAGGAGGGGACCCAAGCCTATTGCAGGAATAAAACCAGCAACATGTTGAAAAAACGCCCACATGTGTTCACGTTGGTAAATCCCATGAGCTCCACCTTACCATGGAGAAACGAGAAGTATTTTACTTACTGTGTAGTGTAGATATACCAGTCAGATGAAAATTGAGGCTAAGGCAGGATCTTGCGAAAGTAGAATTACCTGAGAGACTCAGAGAGCTTCTAGGGGATCCCACGAGGGATACGAAGATTCTTATCTAATTTTCGTATTGTATTGGCTTAGGCGAGCAAAGCGGAAGCTAACCTTGTCAAACTGTGTTGTATCCTAAAGTGACAGTTTTCATCATGGACGAATACTTGAATTCATTCAATCTTGGTTTATTGTGAGCGAAAGACTTCAACATTATTTTTCAAGTGTACCTATGCTGCTTACCAGCATGAGAGAAATGTACCTCGTTATTGCTGTGGAAGGAAATCCCGCATTAAGGGTGTTCCGGCCAGAGTGTGAACCGTCATCAACAATTCGCAAATCTCGGGAATTACAGAGTTTATATTAACTCTCACTACAAATCTTATTACTACTTCATGTCAATATGTTTAAAAAAAGTAACCGCCCCTTCCCCCCCCCCCCCCCCCCCCCCCCCCTCCCGTTACCATTTTACCGTTAAAACATTTCTCCGACTTTCTCAGCCAATAATCGATCAATTTCAAATTTGTTTTCGACATTCTTTCTATTTTTTAATTCTGCTGGGCAACGCACTATCAAAATTTCAAATTCTAAATTTTAAATTGATCACAAAATGTGAAATTTTTGAAATTTAAAATTTTGATAGTGCGTTGCCCTGCAGAATTAAAAATAGAAAGAATGTCGAAAACAGATTTGAAATTGGTCGATTATTGGCTGAAAAAAGTTGGAAAAATGTTCCACACTACTGGCGGAACCCCCTTAAGACGTCACTGATACAAACTTTCCTAAGTGTCGTGTCTTTTCAAACTTTACAAGTTTCTGTAAGAGATACGACGTCGTATCTCAATACGAAACTTCGTATCTCGAAAAGCACTCCTAGTGACTAATAATGTACGAAAAAATTACTCACGCTGAGAGAGCACCACCACCTTTAGCGTGGCCGTCCAATTTTGTGATAATGACTGCGCCGACATCGACTTTATCCTTGAAGGCCTTGGCTTGGGCTTCACAAGCTTGACCAATTGTAGCATCCATTACGAAAATAATGTTATCCGGTTTCTGAAACAAAATAAGAGTGAAACCATTCATTGCCTAGGTAGACACAATAAAATACCTATTACTGAGTGTTATTTTTAAAGTCCTTACAGTTTAAGCCTATAGAGGTGTGCAAATTTCTGCGTACCTTTTTTGGGATGCCAAAAAGTACAGTACCTACTTAATAATGTTACCTAGGTTCCTAGTGGTTGGAAGTAAACATTTTATTCACCAGCTAAAGCGACGACGTCCCGTGAAATTCAAGCAATACTAAACAATATGTTAGGTATGGTTTGTTATCATGATGGGTTTTGAGACTCTGGGAGTTGCAATACTTATGTTTTCCCTTGAGTGGTGTCACCATACATCTCTAGAGGGTCTGCCCATGATGGGTTTGCAAAAAAACGCCGATTTTCAACAACTTTTTACAAATAAAATTATAAACTTCACCCCTCCAGAATCCACCAACATCGTTCCCCTCTGGGCTTTGCTTTTGACATTATTAAAATTATGGAGCAATGTCGGGGCCTCATATAATCTTTGACATTTTTCATTAAATGTTGCGATACTTACCTACATAATATACAAGACAAGCACAACATACCAATGTAGATTTGTAAGTTTCAAAATAAATAAACAATCTATGACGATTTACCAAACATTTTAGCATGGAACATGCTTTAGCCATGAGCTAACAGCCAGAAAACGTTATGGTATCGAGGAACAAAAATGCGACCCTAAAGTGGCGCTTGTTTTTCTGATGCTTTTCACGTACAACCAATCGTTGCTAGGGAAATATAACTTCCTCATTTTCCAACCCATAAAAATCGTTCACCACTCGTTGGAAAGCTCTGAATTTATTACCTACACATAACACCACATCTCATGCTGCCAATTTCCGCCTCCTTCCACATCCTTCAGAGGACTACTGGTAGGTAAACAAACAAAGTTGGTTGGAGTTTTCAGTTTGGCATTATGATGGGTACTTTCACAGCATTAATAGCACGCTAGTAGAAGCACGTTTCATGGTTTTTTTTTTTTTTTTTTTTTTTTTTTATGTTAGCCAGTAGGGGTGAAGTAGAACTAACCGTGGGTGCAGGGGTTTTTCAATTATCTGATTGTCTTACAACATAACATGCTGTCAATATTGAAGTTGTCAGTATTGATCTCAGGGATTTTCCTGTCTCTGGAGATTTCTCGGCTCCCCCTTACAAGGCTTCACTCCCCGTCATCATCTTCAAGCTTAGTTTCATGAGATTTCAAGAGATAGCGTTGGGGCATCAGATGTCGCATTTAGAGGTCTGCCAGAAGAGAAGGACGCTGATATGGCTCTAGCATTATATTGGACTTACAAACTTCGATTAGTTTCCAAGTATCCCAAAGTTTATGTGTGATTAAATCAGTTTATCTACTAGCGTTATGAATAGTTTCATGAGACCTGTAGTTTTCCGTTCTTAGGGTAGTAATAGTAGCAATAGATAAAGAATTTAACATACAACGGCGTTGGAAACTTGCAACATCTCTTCAAAAAGTGATTCTTGTTGTTTGTGTCGACCAGATGTATCGACGATGATGATTTCAAATCCTTCTTTCTTAAACATTTCAACACCATCTTGAGCAATAACCACTGGATCTACTTCAGTATAGCTGTAATTAAAATAATGATTTTTATTACGCAAAACAAGTCTATAAAAATAGATCAGAATACAGTTCAAAATATATGGGGACTAAAAGATTTGGTTCTAATCAACGTTGGACAATCGATACATGAAAAATCTAATTGTAGACTACAGAACAGACAATCTAAGGTAAAAATGATAAAATTAGGTATTTAATTGAGGTAAATAAGCAATACAGCAATAGATAGGATATTAGGTACCTATATCTATTATAGGTTTAGTACAAAAGGGGTCCCAATTTTGGAACCATGAAACTTCGGGGAGAGTTCTACAAGTAATTTGCAACAAAAATTTCCTTTTGTTTTCAACCCCTTGTGTTTGAGAGTATCTTCAATTTCAAGATATTTTTCGTGTTTTAAATCTTATGAATGACCTTAAAATGGTCATTACGCCCTTAAATTACAGTTTAAAATTAAAAATAAGGACTACGTTAGAAAGAGCGTTAAATTTTCCATCTCCCTAATGCAGTTTAAAAGTTTTCACAGTAAATTCAGGGGTCGAAAAATTGGGCTGAGAAGAAAGTTTTCTCAAATTTGCACAATGACTATTTTGGTTCATTATTTTCGATAATGAACCTTAGGAATCGAACAAGAATTTCCATTAACCCTCCTCAATGGCCTCGAAAAAATTTGTGATTAACCTTACGATATTTTTAAATTTTACACAATCAAAAAAATAAATCTCTCTCTCACTCTTCAAAAATCTTAAAATTGAAACGACTCGCAGAAACAAGGGGCTAAACAAAAAACTCAAGAAGGAAATTTTTGTAGCAAATTACTTGTTGAATGACAAGATGATGACCCTGATGTTTTGTGATTCTGACAGTGGGACACCTTTTAGAAATAACATTGATAAGTATTGGTCCTTTATAAATAAGATCTACTAAAAACTTGAGCACAAAAAAAATCTTCCAGATGAGGAAGAACACAAAGATCAATATAGGTTATAAATCGATCCTAATAGTTCGTTCGGAGATGATAATATTTAATTTTGAATGTACCTTCCGTAAAATGGGATGCGAGCTTTAGTGGCGTTTTGCTTCAACTGATCGTAAGCACCAGCACGGAAAGTATCAGCGCAGACCAAGCAGGCCTTCCAGTTCTTCTTGAGGTAGTGGTAAGCCAATTTAGTGCAAGTGGTGGTCTTACCGGAACCTTGGAGACCGACGAACATAATCACGTTGGCTCTGCCTTTTGTCGGTTGGAACGCCTTAACTCCAGGATCAACTAGCTGTTGGATGAGCGAAGAATAAGAGACGAATGTGGAAGATTAAATCAAATTTAGATGTAGGTACCTGGATTCCAAAATCGCCTGTAAATTGAGATCTGGAGCTCTTACTTTGACCAATTCCTTGAAGACAGCACTTTGGATCATTCTCCGTTTGTTTAGGCCACCAGCCATCTCGTCGAAATCGATGACAGCCCGAACATTTTCTCTCAGTTTCTTTACAAGCCTGATGTTGACATCAGCCTCTATAAGTGCGGCACATACCTCTTTCAGCATAGAATTAAGTACCTGAAAATGACCAAATGCGTTCAAAAAATAATACATTTATGAAAATAATAGGTAATGAATTATGAAAAACAAGGAAGTTCAATCTACTTACTTAACCCGAAAAAATTCTTCACGGTACATCATCATATTGGGGGAAGGAAAACACTTAAATATAGGTATGTATAATGTATTGTATAATGAAAGCCTAATATTATCCACAACTAAGTTTGGATTTGCGAATCAATGCTGTCAATTTTCTCTTTATATGCATTTATGCCCTTACTTATTTATAATGACTATACATTACTCGAGGGCATTGGTTTATGTTGGCAACAGCCAACAATGGCACATCCAGAAAACAAGGCCTCAGCGGGCCTTAAATAAATATAGGAATAGGAGAAATTGAAATAATAAATTTTGGTGAGAATTAAAATATTGAGGAAGCAAAATTATTCAGCATGTTTAGTTTAAAAAAAGAGCGGGTTATAGTCGCGATCTGTGTTCTGCGTGGGCACTCCACAATAACTCATAAGGTTGCCTCTTAAGCCGGGTTCACATTAAGCCGCAACGACGTAATCTCGTCCACTGACCCGCAAGGCCGTAAAACCGTAAATGGATCTGATTGGCTGTTCGCCATCTTAACGGCTTTGCGGTCGAACGAGTTTTGAACCTGACTATACCCGATTCAAAAATTTGAATATTTCAGGGGTTTACGGATTTGCGGATCTGTGTATTGGATTATGCGCAGCCAGTGGCATGGTAACGCGGGGGGCAGTCCGCCCCGGGTACCACCAGGCCTAGCTACGCCACTGTGCGCAGCAAAGCTGATCGTATTTACTTTTCTTCGCCCCTTCAGTTGAAGCTACATGTGAACGGTTGACGGCGTAGCGGTTTTACGGTTATGTGGTTTCTTACCTGATTGGCTAACTATTAGCCAATGAGATCGAATTATGGTTTTACCTTGCGAGTTAGCGGACGAGATTACGTCATTGCGGCTTAATGTGAACTCGGCTTTAAGCCAGAGTACTCACTAGGTGTAGACGGGCGAGCGACGCGAGCAAAACCTGCCACGGCCCAGCCCGAACGCAGGCGCACGAACTTCCGGTTCTATGGAAAAAGGAGGATAAATTGTGCGTTGCCTCGTCCGTCGTCTTGAAACCAAAAAATCGAATGCAAGAGGCAAACGTTTTGCCGCTCCTCGACCCCAAATGCCTCTTGCGTTGCCTCGTACCAGTGTGTACCCGGCTTTAGATGCCGCCACTGAGCGATATATTATCCACCCACCGATCGATATAGTATCCACCCTTCACAAACTTTAGTGACACAGGAGTGAGCCTTCCTTTTCCTTCTTCCATGATGGTCTGTAGTATCCCAAGCTGATTGCAGGAGGATAAGGAAGACTATGGTTGTATTGTGAAGAATGCCCACCTTTGTTGGAGAACCACAGCCCTCTCGTCGCATTGATCACTGTCAAAGTTTCCACATAGAGGGACTAGTCTCTCTAATTCCACACCACACAAACAGTCTAGCACTCTCCACACTCGCCTGTATCGTATTATTTAGGTTACTACACCCACCTACTATAAGTAAGGGGCCTCGTGATACTTTTAATTGGATAAGTATAGGTATTTACTGTACACGTATTGTTGTTATTTGTGTTTAATGATTAGAAGATGACATTGTTGTTAAGTATTGTTTTTCCTTGTTGGTTGTCGAAAATCCATAGGTTTATTGCGTCACTGTACCTATCTATGTGTTGTTGTCTAGCTGCTCGTTCCCATAATCGGCTCTTGTGCGTCCGAAATAGATTTTTGTAGGCACGCCCACGAATACTAGGCTGCTTAACATTGATAATGCTAAGTAGGTATCCACCTACTATGTATAGGTTGCAATCAAGAATGATTATGCAACCTTATCATTGAATACTGGACCAATGATTTCTTCGTCATCATCATCAATAAATTAACTAAGAATAGAAAAGTGTCAGAATAAGTCCCAATTAGTGATGCAATACCACTGAAGATATAAATTTACCTCCTCATTGATGATGGTCGCATTGCTCAGAGAGCGTAATGCGGAAGTGATCTTCCGTCCGAGATCCGCTAAAACCATTTTGAAACAATTGGGAAAACTCTAAATTTCAATATAAACACAAAATGATCGCGATAAACTTTGAAACATGAACACAGGACACCGAAATTCAATGAATATTCAAGTCAGAACATATGCCATCAAGACAACTTGGAATCATAAATTAAGAAATAACCTGCTCAACTGCCACCTCACCCTACACAATGATAAGTTGCTCCATGTCCATGGATGTTTTAAGTAAAATATCCATTGTTATGGAGATACCTTTTATGTGATATTGAAACTCAAATACCTATGCAAAAAGTTCTTGTAATTAAAAATAGCTGAGTGGATAGATATTAAAAAGAGGAGTTTCTTTTGGAATTTAAAATCAAAGAAAAACAAAACAACTGCTGTGAAAATTTCATGATCAGAGCTTTAGCGCACTCTGTTGGTTGGAAAACAGAACTATTTTTGACATTGAAAAGGAATAACCAGCTTATCTTCATTGTGAAGAAAAAAATTATGATTGCCGATGCCATTCCAAAAACACTCCATTCGTAGAGTCAAACCGTGAATATTTTTTTACTAAGTTATTAGTTTATAATTTATAATAATAGAGAGCGAATCGTAGTGAGAAATAGGAATTTATAGTTATCTTTTTGTGTAAGTGGAAGTATTTTATCGAAGATTAATGATCTTATTATTGGAAAAGTAAGTACCACCTATATACACGCAGGTACTTTTGGTAGATTGGGTCAATTTCGACTTCCTAGAGTTGTTTACAATATTTTTGGTTTACCTATCACAATTATACTTTTGGTATCAAGTTTACATTGTTACGATCTCTATAGGTGCTAGTCCTTATAGGTAAATTGCACGCGCTGTGATCTGTGAAGATGAACATTACGCAGATTACGCTTGATTTCATGTGACCTACCTTTAACTTATCGATTACCGATTAGTAAAGTAGTAGGTACATACATATAGGTGCTAGGTTTTTGTACCTACTGGAGGTACACCCGCAGAACTGAGCACCAAATTCTGCTTCTGCTTCCTCACTACCGGAGGTTAGAAAGCTACCATGTATTCGTGCAAGAAATTGAAAAAAAAAATGTCTCCAAAATAGTAGTAGGTAACTCCTCAGTTTCACTAACTAAAATCATAAACATCTTGAAAATTCCTGAAGGATTTTGTTTCTCTCTCCAGAAATGAGTGCATCAGGGGCCAGCCAAAACCATCAAACGAAGAGACCGACGATCATCATCTACCCTACCGGTAGGTACTTAACCAAACCAGTAGTTAGAACACAGTAGTAGTAGAACCAGTAGTAGTTGGTACATTAGGTAATTAGAATACAGAATAAAGAAGGTTGAAGGTTGCGTACCTTGTAGGTACCTGTTCATTGCTCAGCTCATTGTTGTCCAGTGGGTGGTGGGGGGGGG
>JAEMON010000004.1:30847800-30863409 GCA_030264115.1 Lygus lineolaris
CCCCCCCCCAAAAAAAAAAAGTGGGGTCTGGGGGTCCCTCCCCGGAAAAATTGTTAAAAATTGGGTCTTTCAAATGGTGTTTTAGCCTATTTGGGCTCTTAGAAATGTACGTAAAACACATTATTTCAATATGGAAACATTTGTGTATAGGGGTTGACATATTATTATGTTTCGTCGAGGAGGATGGATTCATCCTTCCTGTCCGCCCCCTTGGCCTTGACTGTATGGCTAGGTCAGAAGAGATATTCATTGGAAAATATTTTTATGTCTACACCAATGATCACTTCGGTACAAGTTTAAAAATGTATTAACGAGCATTTGAGGTTAGGGGAGGACTTGTATCACCAATAATAATCCAATTTAGAATATTTTATTACATTGTTGGTCAAGCCCTAAGCCCCCGTGTAGTTGGGTCCGTGGGTACGCCCCTGGGTAGTTGTATCCCAATTTATTCGATTTCGCCCCCTTACTATTCATTAGTTGTTGTAACTTGTGAGTTATCACTGCAATTTGTCGGAAGTGTAAAATAATCAACTGTTGTTGTCTGCGTTTAGTGAAATTGTTGATACTGAGTATTGTGAAATCGTTACCTGCGGATTCTAGTCTTACGTAAAGTTGTTGTTGAGCCCGCCATAACTGCGATTTGTTATTGGTCTTACTTACACCTAAAGAAAATGTTGAACGTAGTTATTTTATTTCCATACCAAAGTTTGTTGATAAGGTACTTCAGGTACCTACGTTTTAATCCGAAAAAATGTATTGGCAATAATTTAGTTTTAATTTTGAGGATTACTTAATTTACTACCGAAACCATATCATGAACCTAGTTAATTTTTTATGCGTCTTGTTTCCTTCCTTCTGCTCCATTACACAAGAATAATACCTACTTACTCTTGGCCGGCGGTATCTTACTCATTTTATAAATTCAACTATGAATACAAAAAATATAAAATTTAAAATTACCTATCTGCCAGGTTAATTTAAACTTTCTTGTAGATTAGCAGTGCTTTGATACAGAGTTATCTATGTGTAATGTAACTTCCGTGTATAACTTCATAATAACAGGAATAATACTATTACTATGTACGTATCTTAGAAACTCCATGGAAACATATTCTTCCTTAGATGATTCAGTATTATGTAGTTACCTATTTATTTCTGAGCGCTCACTTACGTTTTAATCAAAACTGTTGATGATGCTCTTAATATTTTATTCTCTAGTGCGCTTTAATCTCACCTCAACGCAGGTGAATATTGTACAATCAGTATATCTCATAAGCGAGCTTGTTTCTGATCTCCAAAATCAACGTGATTTAAGCAATAGAGTTCCTCGTAAACATGTATTACCGACTGCTTCATATGCAGCGAACGATATTTTGAAAGCCGTTGGATTGTTCATTTGCGGTAGATTGTTTCGTTTTTAGGTTGATGGGTAGATAGTAGGGGAGATTTCAAGGGTAGTGGAGTTCAAGCTTGAACATTAGGAATGTTTCGTTTATGTAAAATGAGTCAAACTATTTCAGACGAGCTTCCGTTCCAGATATTCACCATCTACCTCAAAATTGTATTCCTCGAGACCATTTTTGTATACTTACCACGTTTGTTCAACAGAAATTTGTGCTAAGACCTGCTGCTAGCTAGTCAACTATCTAATCGCACAAGGATGTCTATTCTGAATTATTAAACCATTG
This sequence comes from Lygus lineolaris, assembly GCA_030264115.1. Taxonomy (NCBI): domain Eukaryota; kingdom Metazoa; phylum Arthropoda; class Insecta; order Hemiptera; family Miridae; genus Lygus; species Lygus lineolaris. The sequence continues at coordinate 30,849,492 of JAEMON010000004.1, forward strand.
GAAAACCTGGGTTTGTCACGATATTCGAATTAGGCACCTTCGACCTCGATTTTTTCCGAAAATTCATGGACAGGTAGGCGTACCATCTTTAAAAAAACTAATGGTTATAATTTATGTTTCTGGCATTCTAGGTTGTTAGTTTCAAACTAACAAAAAATAGTTTAGGCCAAGTACCTATTTACGTTTCTGTTCATGGTGGTTCCATCCATACGGTGATACAAAATTAATATGAAATTATATTTTTACGTCCACACTCAATATTGCTACCTACTGATACTTGAAGAAGGTGAGTACGAGGTGTTCTAATTGCGGATTCATTTGACTCAATTCGGTTTAGTTACGCTCCCTATTACATTTACCTCAAATTTAGTTGCTCAACGAAATTAACTATTTTATACTTTTGTAAAGTATGAACTCAACAGGCTTGGATATCAAAAGAGCTTAAGAATCGACATATTTATCAAATAGAATAAAAGAATCGGTCGTAAAGTAGAGAAACTGCGTAGACAATGCTGGAGTGGCGATTGGTAGATGTTAAACAATAATAACCATCAACTGCATTTGTTTCAACCATTGTTAATGATGATACACCTAATTATATTACTTGTGTGGTTGATTTTTATTTCAACTGCCAATCGATCAGTGTTTCTATGTGTACGAGTCTATTTTTTATCACAATCAACGTTGTGAAAGCATCGATCCATAGATATAGTTTTGTGTGAGCTTATATCAAGTAATAGACATTACCTTATATTTTGTACTCAAAAAGCCTTATCCTATTTAATTGTTGAACAAATTTAATTGAGTATAGAAAATATTTATGAAATATATAAGTACTTAGTCTGCATTATGGTATTGTTTGTTTATCCCAATTTAATTTCCAAATTTTTCGAAAGGGTTGTTTAAGCAAAGGTGTTCATGACGGGTTGGTTTGCATCCATATAAACGAGTAACTTTTTCACGTAAAAAATTTATTACAAAGTCATAATATATTACTTATAAAACACGGGTATAAAAACAAAACTCATTCTGACATCACATTTTCGTAGATTCGGTAACACTTCGCTTGATTTTTGAGGTCTTGTCTTGTCTTGTGAATGCACTAACCGTAGTAGTTCTGGTTGTATGGTTGGGCTCTCGCTTGCGCGACCTGAAATTAGCATGAAGAAATTGGTTAAATGGATGCAGATTTTGGAGGTGAAAATGAGTCTTCAACGCCGAATAGGAAAAAACTTGCCCCTTCCTTATATGTATCTTCTATAAGTTGGTAGTCTTACATACCTAAGTACTACATCCTATTGTGTACAATGATCTACTACTTCTCAATTTCCACCGTTCTCGCTAATGAATTGATGTGGTATTGTTTGTTACACTACTGATCTATGCAGACGCTGAGTTGAGCGTTAGCTGTTAAGGGGCCAAGGACCCTCGTAATTCAATTTTTCTCAGCCAATTTTTGATCGTTTTTGATGCGGTTTGCGGCATTCTTGTTTTTCCTTTGTTTTTTCGATTCTCCAGGGGAATCAGCTATGTTTAATTTAAAATTCGAAATTTTGAATTTTTCACATCCTTTTAAAGAATTTAAATTGGCTTATAGGCACCTCATCCCCTGGAGATAAAATAGGAAGAATGCCGCCAACCGCATCAAAATCCGTTGAAAATTGGCTTAGAAAAATGAGGAAAACTGTGCAACGCTAAAATGGTTGGGGGTTAGGGGGAGGTTAAATTTTCAGGTTGTGGTCAGTGACAAGTATTCAACATTTCTCTCTCTAATCTCTGGCAGACGCATTGGTTTGCGTGGGATGTGTAATGCCTAATTAAGTATACGACGTGTACATGTACACCCAAGGTGTAGTAGACTGCTTTTCTCCCTAGTTTTTGGTACAGGTATTGAGGTAGGTACCTGTTGAGCGACGGCCTTGATGATGGCAGGGTGGATGTTGTTACCGGTGGGCTGGTATCCGTTCTCGTCGGCGACGTAGCTGACCTGGATGGGTCCCTGGGGGGAAGCATAGCTGTAGGAACCCTGAACAGTGACAGCGGGACCTTCGGGTCCTGCAGCCCTGGGGGCACCTACCTCATCCCTCGCGGATCCGTCTCCGGAACGGTACCTGTCATCAACAACCAGATTTCAACATTATTTGATAATTGGGTAGATAGATACTCTTACAACATCTAAGTATCTACCAATTTTCTTGTTCCTTCTAAAAAAAAAAAAAAATGTGAGTGGTCACATAGCCATTTAATGAAATTCGACTTATGAAGTGGAACTTGATGTTGTAACTAATCGTTACTGTGCATAGCTAGTGAAGAGACTTAGCGTTGAAGAGATTTGTATTTTTGTAATCTGAAGTCGTGAGGATAGTTCGGAATCTCCGTGAGACGTTTTAATTAACAGCACCCCAGGGTTGTGAGGAGTAGTGATTATTTCTTTCAAACTTGACTCTTCTCCAATCATCACGCGCCTGTTGAGAGTTGCATGTCTGTCCACGTTGTCTGGCTGACCGTTTCGGGAATTTCACGCGAGTTAATTCACCTCCCTCCCTGTACAATGATTCTACGTGCTCTCGAATTCAAGTTCTTCTTTCTCTGTGCGAATTCATCGTTAACACCAAAGAGTGTTGAGGAACAGTTTAGTTAGAGCCCAAACGTCCAGGTTAGGTACCTACCGATCAATTCAAGAAATGCTGACTGGGATTGCTTCGGATGTTCTGCTTGAAACCATGGCTCTCAGGAGCTATAAAATGCTAGACCATCATCTCCGTTCCATCTTTAGCGTTGGTTAACAAAATCATCCAAATTCCCGTGGTTACCAACACTAGTGTAGGTACCTACTGAATGTTGAGTTATTTCAAGTAGGTACCTAGCCGTAAGTACTCAGTCGTAGGTACCTACTCAGTCGAAATTTCAATCTAGCCGAGGACGGAGGACATGGTCGAAACAGGGTAGTTACCTATAGGTACCTGCTAATTATAGACTATTATTTATACTGTTATAGCTAGTCATTTCCGTTCTTCCGTTGGTGTCAAAGTGGCCGATTTGTGGAGCTAAAGTAGCTAAGAGTTGAGACCAATTTTATAATACCTGACTTTAAGTACCTACCTAATATCGAGTTCTATTTCGAATTAATCATGACCTCAAGGCACCTACCTGTACCTAGCTATACTTGGTGGGTTATGGTACCTAGTTTCCTATCTGCTGTTGATATACATGGATACATATACCTACCTATATATGTAGGTGCCTATCTAACATCTCAACTCAATAACTTCTAGATTATTTTTGGACTTTCGATTGGCAATTCTGGGTGTTTCGGAACGAAAATTCAAAATTTATTTTCTCAGTTAATGACCCGCGAAATGTCAAGGTGATATTTTAGTGTCTTCTTCACCTCATTAGCATCAACAGTGCCCTCCTAGGGCGCGGATGAGAACCTGTCCGCAAAAGTTCTTCTTATTCTTGTCTCGAGACGGGAATTACGAAAAGGTCAGTCACCAAAGGACATGGCAGAATCGTCCATTTCTTGCAATGAAATGGAAATTGTGTATCGCGCAAATAGCGACAGGTTCATGGCCACTTGATATCCAATAAAGTCACCCTTCTTTCAGTTCAGTACTGTTCAAGTTCTTCTTGAGCTTTTTAGTTTCTTTATCCCAAAGAACTTGCTGTAATACCTTCCTTTTTGAAATTCATTTTGATAAATCTTCGGAAAAACAACAATGTGATGCACATAACAAGCAAGTAGTTACAGAAGAATAATGTTGGAGAACCATTATTCGGTTCTGAGTTAATTGGAATCTATCGACGTTCATACAAAGACAATCTTGATGATTATTAATACCTAGGGGAAATGATCGATCGTTATTTCACGCGAAAAATTGTGCAAGTTGCTAATGTTAATTCTGATTTCCATTTGTCGGGGTAACAATTAAGAAAGGTACTTAAGTATTGCTTTATCAATACCTATCTGTAATAGTTCAGCTGAGCACATCAAAGTTATGGAGTAGGTACCTACCTGCTAATCTTCACATCTTATAAAAGGAACAGTCATAATTTTCGCCGTTTTATTCATCCCAGGATTACATCAAAGGAAAAATAAAACAGGAGAAGAAATCTCGCCTAATCGTCGACATCGCATTACCGCGCCCACGGGATGAGACGCATTGTGCTCGCGCTTTTGATTTGAAACTGTTTTAAACCTTTCGCAACTCGCTTTTTTTCATCATCGTACTCATTGTTTTCTGAACGATTGTCTGCAAACGAGAAGCTTCTATTCGGTTTTAATAGAAACATATGCAATGAGGAGTCAAAGCCAAGTGTTGGCGTGAGCAAAGAAAGTATTTACGTAGGTACCTACGCGATTTGTCTGTCGCCAGTTTTAAGTCGTTCTCACGTTCGTGGGACGTGATCATGATACCTATTCCAGTATTCCTGAATGTAATTTTCCAAGAGTGAAGATCCGAGTTTTTTTACGACTAGGTGAGGCTGTGGGTTGGGTTGCGAAATACGCATTGTCAACATTGGAAGAGATAACTGGTAAGTACCTACCTGGTATAATGTAGGTAGGTAAATACATTGTTCATTTTACCTACTATCTGCATGTTGAGCTCCATGTTATCGGCTTATATAATCGCAATCGATTGAAGAAGCGCTTGATTCAATTATAGATAGGCCGTTTCTGGATTCTATATAGTTGGCCGGCATTTCTGACATTTGGTTAGAATGGTTAGAATTTCTAGCATTTATTTCGTTAGAACGTGATTTGCCTCGAAAAATTGAAGAAATGAGTGATTCAATATCGTGTTTCAGGCTGGTTTCTGGCTGGTGCTCAGAAAATGATCGTGAATCACTTTATTTTCTAAAAACTATCGTCTTCAAATAGTTACTCACCCCAAACCGAAAAGGCAATCATGTTTCTGCGCATTTGGTCAGATACGTGATGGTGATTCACCTCCATTTTTCCAAAGGCTAAAAGATCGATTTTCCAAAAGAAAAACTGCAAAAAAGCGATTCACTATCGTTTTTCAGGCATCTGTTAATCATTTGATTAGAACGCGAACGAGAGTCACCTCGAAAAATTGAAGAAGTGGAAGTTCATTATCGTGTTACTGACCGGTATCTGGCAAGTGATCAGAAAATGATCATGAATTTCCGTATAACTTCTGCTATTCGTAATTAGTAACTAGCTTTGTTAGGAATATATCTTTCAATCAGTCCAACCTAGATCCAAAAACCACCCATAAAACAAAAACAAAAAAACCATCAAAATTCCTAATTTCTGGCAGAGAGGGAGTTTTAGGAAGGGAGTTTGGTGAACTCGGGCTTTTCGGGTCAGAGGGAAGAAATCCAATTTTTTCAGGTTCAGTATAGAAAATTTTGGGATTGAAAACTCAATGTATCAACACATGTATTGTCGTTTCAGTGACACATTGGAAATTTAGGAATAGGTCCCAGGTAACTACAGATTCGAGTAAATCAGTGCATTCAGATCACTAACTCGTATATTTTGTCAAACTTTAAAACTTGACATCATTTAATTTTCTGTGTAATTAAAAAGACAATAAATACGTAGGTTTCTTTATTTTCAAATCGCCACAATTTTTCGCTGGGAGATTACCTAAATCTTTTGTATTCTGGACCACATTTGTATTATGATCAACCATGATTGTCCAAATTCGGTGGAGGGCGTGGGGGTAACAGGCCTGCTCTCTGCCATAAGCTTATTACACAACGAATTAGTCAATAACCATCAACTGGCTATTTCTACCTGTGCAACGCACGGATTATATAGAACCCTAACGAAATAATGAGATAACAACGCGTAATCTTGTCTCTTGCAGAGGGCAAGCTTTCTTGATACTAACCAGCAATACCGAGCAGTTCTTCCGGTCTGGACGGTTTAGTATCGGGATGCGCATGAATTTTTGAGACTCGACTACTAATAATTATATCATCCAAGTCTCTATACAGTATTACTTCCGATGCTACCAAGACAGCTAATTAGGGGATACGTATGTAGGAGTAGGTACCCACCAAGGTGACAGATTGTTTCCCTCCAAAAATTCAAAATGTCCATTTGCGTTTCACGTTTTAAACCTTCTTCAACACATTTGATTTCGTTTCTAGTTTTGGTTCGCAAATCCTTATTAGACGCGTAACTTTGAATATTTCCATCCGATTTCAATGGGAGAATACTGTCCATAGGTAGAGTACCCATTGTTCAATCGCTATCGGGTCAATAGTTACCTCTCACACCCCGAAACTGATTTCCGACCAACACTAATATTTCTCACGACCTAATAATCCGATTTTGCTAATAAATCCAGAGGGTAATTGGAGACTGGCCTCTAGAAGATCCTCCATAGAGCCTATCAAATTCATACTTCTCCTCAACGTCAAATTCCATAATATCGAGATTGAACATAGAGATTGGGATTGACTTGAGTAACTCAATGTTCGGTGGTACATTCAAACCCCATTAGGTCCACATTTTTCCAAGTTTCTACTGTATTCACATTCACGACAAATTCGTGAATTACCTCGCCCTCATAGGTAGGGTACACTGTACCTATACGCTATATATTATATACAATTTGTATTGGCGCATTTACTTACGCGAAGGAGTAGGACTGGTCGGGGTTGAGATCGTAGTGTTGGCTGACGATTGGGACGAATGCCCTGTTATAGATTGGTTGGGGTCCGAACTGTGGGGCGGCGAATACGCAGCAGACGGCCACCGTCGCAAAAACTGCTACCTGGAAAAACCGTAGAAATTTTATTGAATTTGTCAATATTATAGAACCAGAGAGCTTTGTCTACTATATTTATGTATATGTCCCTACTTCGTTTGGCACTGAAAAGTAGCCCAACACCTACGTTACTTGCAGTAATTGAAATTAATGCATTATGGTGCCCTGATCAAGATCACGACGAAATTTTGGGTCAATCTAGATAAAGTAAAGATGTGGGGTATTATCATCATGTTATTTTGGTCAGGCATTGTATCCAAATTTGAGGTTTAAAAAAATCGAAATTCAGACACATGAGTTCCGCATATTAGGGAAATGTGAATAGAAAAAAAACATTGCATTTTAAGGATTTGAGGGGAATTCATCTTAGAATGATATTTTTAGAATGTTTAGGTTCTCAATTCTTAGGATACTACCAATTTAAAATAGCATTACTTTACGATTAGGTATTGTAAATCGTGATCCGTTCATGATTTTTGTAGAAATAAAAAGAAACCGGAGTTAATGACAAAACGTTATCTATTTCGTAAAAATAACGAAATTTTCTTCATGGAAATTCGTTTCAGACCATTCTAAACAATTCCTGAAATTTAAAACTTTTCCATATGCCTAAAATATAATATATTTCGTATACATTTATGTGTGTGTGTATCACTCCAGACGATATCTGACCCTGGAATCGTGCTAAAAAATCCCCCAAAAAAAATGTTCAATATGTCAATAATATCAAAAGGAAGGGCGAGTTCGTCGGCCAGAATTTTTGAAGTACTCCGAAGGTTCAAATTTTGAAAATTTAGTCAAAAATTGCTTTAAAAAAACTTGTTTTTTGAGGTTTTTGGAGTAAATTACCATTTTAAATATAGGAACGTATGGTATGTATTCAGAATCAGCGTGAAATTTTTTATGAGAATCACCCATCATATCGGTTAAACTGATTCTTTGGAAATTCGCTCATCAACTCATGCTCCATGTATTTTTATTGAAATGGGTTTCAGTGATTTAGTTCGTATTTTCTTCGATTATTTCATCAATTCCGGCCGAATAAGGCGGGTTTCGTTTTTCAGTCTCCACGTAGTTGAGAAAGGTTTTAATGGGAGATGGCAATGGTATATTTCTGAGATACCTGGTTAACCAAAATCCACACTGAATGTTGATTTAAATAAATCTCTTTGAATCTGAATATCAATAAAATTAGTCAAATGTGAAAAATATTGTTGTCATCACTTTACTGACCCCTTCTGCTCACTTATTATTTTGCATTTATCAAATATTTGGAAAACAATCTCTTCGCATTTATGAAATTTCTTATTTTTTTTCACTTTTGAACTTCTGAAATTTGAAACTTGAAATGTTATGTATTTGATCAAATTATTATTTTTTAGGTAACACTTAGGTAGGTACTTACAAGTTCTCAAATTCTATTTAAATACAATTTAAAAATTAAATTTCAACTTCACAATTCCAATTCCTCTCGGGCCACTTTCCTCCTCAAGCACGTAATCACCACACCGATCGCGGAACACTATTTGATCGTATTTGGTATTTTAGTGAGAATGTGTGTAGTAAGTACTAATCACTTTTTAACTCCTGGATTTGCTTAAATTTCATCAAATTGAGGAGTTTTGACACTTTTGAACACTGAAGCCCCCGCAGACCTTCTGAGAGCTGATTGCCTTTACCTTGATAGAGAACATCCTGGAATGAGGTGATTAGGAGGTAAAATCCACTTGAACTGTACAAAAGATGATGCGAGAAGATGCTGACTATGCTGTCTATGGAGGATGGTCGGAGGTTTTATAGTGAAGAGCTGGAGGGGCGCAGCTCCCCTTCCCGCCTCCAGAACTTGTGTCCGTTCCCGCAAGGTCGTTCTCCATCCCCTTTCGGATTTGGTCCACACACAAGGGGGTGCGTTTACCTGTGACGCTTGGAGTTGGAACAAGGTGAGTTCCTGTGGAAGCTCTTACCAAATTTTCTTGATGTAAATTAAGCTGTTGCATTTTATTTAAAAATTGTCTCCACGGAAACCCATTTTAGATTAACTTACTTACTTTAGAGTATAGGTAGATACCTACGTATTACGAATGGTATATTTTGTAAAGAGTAACTGGTTTTCCTATAAATCTGACCTCAAGATCTGTTAAAAAATCTACCAAGTTAGATGGGCAGTATAGCTCCCTCACTTAAGTACCTAACATACCTAAATGGACGTATATAGGTAGCTATAGAATCAGTTAGTGAACATTTCACCGACATTGGTGCAAGAGTCCAGCAGTAATCCTACTGGAACAAATTTGAAGTTTGTGCATGCGCAGTAGCGGTTATGACTTTATGCATGCGCAGTAGCTATTACTGATCCAATTGGTTTGTGGCGAAATTCATAGGCAATCGTCGGATGAAATTAATAAGAGACCGTCTAGGGGCTAAACCGCACGATCCCTGAAAATTTCATCAAAATCGGACCATAATTTACTTACTACAGTTTGGACTGGGTCAAAGAATCGTCACAAACAGACACGGAAACAAAATTGTTCAGAAAGCCTTGACAGGCAAAAAGCAGGAGGCCGCAATTTTGATTTTGGAGGACATTTTTAGTGAATTTTAGTATGAACAAAACAATCGCCTTTTTTCAATATTTTAATAATACCAACAACAAAATTCTAATTTTTCAGAGCAGATAAGTGACTGATTAATCGCTATCAATGGGCCATTTTGAGCGTTTTTGATTGACTTCTTAACTGGATAAGAAGAAGTGGAAAATCAGGATAAGCGCTAAATGTTTTATAAGATGACCCAATTAGGTAAAAATTCTGATCTGATTTCAAAAATGTTATTGTTCATAAATGGAAAACAATCGATTAAAATATTGGTCCAACAATCGGTTTAAAAAAAGGGCTAAAAAGACAATGGTTCTGGGAAAATTCCAATAATTGCATCACATTGTATGAGTAGGAACTTTTATTCATTGAGATTAATCTACGTGCAAGTTGTATATATATAAATCATGGAGGAATCCATTAATGAATGGAATAATGATTCATGGATTGATTCCTTTTCGATTGAGGAACAGAAACAGTAATATAACATAGATATATGAAATAGCAGATTACTATCCCCTCCGAAGCCTTTTTATTTATTTATTCCTGCCGGGTCTACCGAAGGTAGTGGAAGATTTTCTTTCACTTTCGTGAAGTGATGCGTTTATTCCTACAGAATCAAAATGTCCACTCGATTTATAAGTTTTGACCTTTTCGAACGAATTTTGTTCCGTATGTCTGTCAGTCAGTCTGTGTGTGGGAATCCTTGCCATATGCATAAATAACAGCTTTCATCCGATTTCGCTGAAATCTTCTGGAATTGTGTGAGTTATAGACCCTAGAATGGGCATATGAATTCTATAATATCGCTGGAGTAAATAGCTGCCTCTGACCTGGGCGGAGAATACTCAAAATCGCCTCCTCACTATCTAATACCTGATTTCACTCAAACTTTGGGGGTCGGTTTGGAATAGCCTCAAGACAGGATGATATGAATCCACCGAACTATGAATTTCATCTTAGTTGGTTGCAGCTGCGCGACTGTGAAATCCTTGCCACATGCATAGATTTCAATGAAATTTTCAGGGCTTTTGTGGGTTGGCCTCTATGAATTTAATCGTTTTCAGATCAGGAGTATAGCCACGTCGCCAAGACCGACACGATTGCCCTTCTACGTCTTCTACTCTGTTTCTATTGCTGACATTTTTAGATATTGTCCGGGTTGCCCCAAAGATTGTCTTATTCAATCTATGATAATTCCATCGTTGTTGGAGTCGGAACATCGTAAATAACTGTTCATGCAACAAAAATGATTTCTCATACGATCTAATTTTCTGATCAAATTTTGAGGGTAGCTCGGGCCCTGAGAGATTGTTGGCTAGCCCTGGCTCCCTCCTCATAAAAAGTAGCTGCAGGTTTTTTCGTTTATTTTTTCACATTCACTGAGAGCCATTCTCACAGATTGCCAGAGGATCGCTATCTTTTCTTCTAGTTGTTGGCTAGGTTTATCGTCTGTCGATAGAGTCGATTATTGTCTCATTTCCGTGGGACTGTATTATAACGAGTTGAAGTCGGCTGTATGAAGTTGTAACCGCTTGCTTAACTTCGGGGACAGCCTCCGGGGATCAGTGAGTTTTTAAAATATATACCAACGAGCATTGCAGATAAGCCTTAAGTTGCGATTTTGCTGAATTTGTATCTTCCGAATTTGAGATGCTGAAGTGCTTCCCTACAAGCAGTGTTGGGCAAACGCCATTTTGCACGTGTGCATAGGTCGGAAATTCTCATTTTTGACCTCAAATTCGGGTTCAACGTTCTCAAACCCCCCGTGAGTCACTTTTTAACTGAAAATTCCGTCTGGTTGAGCCAAAAAAGAGCTGGAAAGAGGCGCGTGACGTCAGAATTATTTTGGCACTGAGAGTCGGCTCCCAGGCGGGAGGAGGGTCGGTGACGTCATCATTATTAACTTCAAGACCCTTGTATGCTAATAGGATACCCTTCATGTTGCACCATTTCGGAAAGCTCTCGCTAAGATCTATCATTTGGAAAAGGAGTACACCCCATTACTTTTATTTTGGGTTGTAAATCAGGCCACTCAATTACTATATTGAACCATACCGTTGGAACCATCCAAGTCTCTAGAATAAAATATATCCAACATGAATCAATGAAATGTGTATTTGGAGTCAGTAATTAGACTTTCAACAAGTAATTGACACGTTTCAATTACAGTAGTAACTAAATAGGTGTAATTATTCACTCTAATTACATAATTATGTTATTGATTCCCGTTGGATATATTGGATTCTAGAGACTCAGGCGGTTCCAACGGTATGGCTTAACATGGGAATTGAGTGGTTAGAGCCCGATTTACAACCAAAAACAAAAGTAATAGCAAAATGGCGTTTGCCCAACACAGTCTACAAGGAACACGGGCAAGTACTGCCAGATCGGCCGCAACTATCACTTTGCCCGATAAATTTCCCAACCCAATGCAAAGACTATTTTTAAAAATTTAAACTCACTGATAAATCGGGAAAATTGGGTCTCTTGCTGTATGAATTAAAATGGTTATTAAACTATCTGTGACCCTTAATTAAATAGGCATAGGTACTTTTAAATGTGTACTGAGTAAATAACGAATAAGCTGTTTGAACTGTTTGAAAATATCGACTGAAAATGGTAGAAGTTCAAGAACTGAAACTGCAAATGGAAACTAAGGAACCCAACTTACTGGATTTGTTGTTTGTTCGAGTGGCAAGGATTAGCTGACCGCTTGATACGAAACCAAATTTGTTCAGAAAAGTCCAAAAAGCCGGATTTGCTTTCAGGTCTTTTTCTTGAAATGATGAGAGTACCAAGTAATCGCTTGTCTGATTGGACAAATAATATATCGATAGTAAAAGTGTAAGACCTCGTAAGTCGGATTTTGGCGATTTTCTGATTTTCAGTGGAATATGTAGTTTTTTAGGACTTGATCCCTGAGGCGAAGCCGTTTTTCGCGCTTTTGTCCCATCTCTTCTCTGTGGCCGTGTGTAGAAACTTGTAAGTCGAAACCTGCCAGGGGTTTAGCAAGACCTTGTAAGCAGGGATGGTCTAAACTGTTATTTTTTAATAACAGGTTATCCTGTTACTGTTATTTTTTAATGGCAGGTTCCAATAACAGGTTACCAGATAACAGCCTGGCGGACAAAAATCGATGAAACCATAACATAATTGCATTTTGTATGAGATGGTTTTTTTCGTCTCCTGTGAAATTTGAAGTTTTGTACTTATACGAGTTCTTACACTTTTACTATCGATATACAATTATGGTACCTAGTAATTAATTCTTCAAGTTGAAAGTGGGAAAGTATTATTGGTTCTTGGTTTTATCGAAGAGGTAGATATAGGAAAGATATTATGAAAAATGTTAAACTTGGAATTGCAGGAAGATTCAAGTAACTAAAACAAGATTTTTTTGCCTACCTATTGAAAAAAATACCACTGACTCTAACAGGAACTTCTATAGTATGCCACATTGCATACCAAGATTTATCATCTGTCGATCTTTTTGGTAGCGCTACTTGTGAAGATCAAAACTCACGCCCGAAAACCAAAATTCAAGCCTCCTTGCTTCACAAGGAAGCGCAAATCCTCTGACATCTCTATGATTTAGATTTCCGGTTCCCTCGAGGACTTCTGCATGCACCCAGCCAATAATCCCTGTGCTGGTGGATCTAATCACTAAGCCCGTCTTCAGGGCAGTTTTTCACCCCGCGGCACTGGAGGCCTAGTTTACGATCAGACCTTTCCTGCTGTGAACTTGAAGCGTGAGCCCCCGCGACCTATCTCTACTCTAAATGCTGCAGCCCTATCATAACTTGCTCAACTGATCTCCACAATAACCTTTCCTCAACCTATCGCGACATCACACTTCTTTTTTTCTCTTTACGAGGCAAAAATTAACTTTTGCCTGATATCCTTGAGATTTCGACACCAATTAGATCTTCTCGCGAAACGGACGATCCAATTTTTTTCACGGTTCTCAGCAGTTTGGCACATTCTTCTAGCAATTAGATTGCAAAAGGTACCTGACTACCTACATTCTTTGTTCCACCAGTTTGGGACTGGTCACGATTTTTTCGGAAGATAGCCCGTTGCAAGATGTGAACTTTTGGCTCTTCCAAATTGTTGCACTAACACTTAGCGCTTAGTGGAGATTGGTAGATAATATAGTTGAATTGAATGATAATGAATGTTGTTTGGTAATATCTTAGTTTAGGCAAGCCCGCTGCGTATTTACAATCCATATCCCGTTTCGGGTCCTCACCTGGACTAGGGATGCATATCGATAGTCGATATGATCGAAATATCGGTATTGTGGCCCCGATATTCGATATTTTACTATCGATATAGTTTAACCGATATATCTAAGTCCTCTGCCAGTAGCGGTAGGCCAAAACCTGTCAAAACTGCACCTTAATATTCTTTCTAAATACTGAGTCTACTTTCATTAAAACATTTTCTTTTATATTTTATTAAACTTGAGAAATAAAAACATTTGAGTTGGTACCTACCTACTTTGTATTTTGTTTTTTCTAACAACCAAGCATTTTTTGACATTTTATGTCTTTACTTTGGCACATGAACGAA
>JAEMON010000004.1:30935371-30947690 GCA_030264115.1 Lygus lineolaris
GCAGCGTTTTTTACTACAAAATTGTTTCCTATAGTTTCAAGGGAAACTGTCTATAATATCCTATAGAGCAAAGCATGGGTTTTAGGCGACCTTAGCTTTATTTTCATAAGAAAAATAAATAATAAGTACAAGAAACCAAAGAGAAACAACCACCAAGACCGCCTATGGGAAACTGGGTGGTGATGCAAAATCGGCGTAAGTACGGCGCTGAGGGTATTCCCCTCCTTCAAGACCTGTCATCCATGCGGGTTTTGCATACCCAAATAGCATTCACTACTCTTAGGTACTTCCACCATTGTTTTCAAACTCCAAAGTAGAAAATAGGTATAAATTCTCTTTCAAATTTTACGCTTTTAAGAGTGTGACTTTTTTTCAAAGAAAAATGTTGAATGTCAGACGGAAACCCGGTCTTTTCTCGCGTTCTTATAGGTTTGATCACCTTAGGGAAACAGAAGAAACTGCGTTTATGTAGAAATATGTTCCAACTTCACTGATCATCTTACTTCGTCGGCATGCGGCCCAGTAGGAAGGAGAAGGAAGAAACTACTGAGGTCACACATGAAGGTACCTACAACTACAACAGACACAAGAATATAAAAGTAACCTGATTGGGTGGAGTGGAGACGACGATGACACCATGCAAATCTTCAGTCACGATGATCCTAACATCTCCAAAAGTAAATCGAGCATCGTCCAAATCTTTTGCAAGCGGTTGAAAGGGTTTGTTTTTCTGGGTATTATATTGTCAACCAGCTTCAGTGCCTCCTTTGAACTTTTGCTGATTGAGGTGTTGGATTCTTATAGATAGGTATCTATCATTTAGATTCAGCTTTCTATATGAGATCCTCCGTTTCGCTCTCTGCGTCAACCCTTTCATCCCTTGAATTCTCAAAACCACCAACAGGTACAGGCTACTCGCATAATATTCTTATACTGAACAAAGATCACAATCTGACGTTGTAAAAATCAGTATTGACTTGGCCAAAATTCACCTTTTTATTCAAATGTTGTCCGCATTCATTATTCAACAGCCTCCAGCATCGACAAAAATAACAAAGGGAATAACGAAGAAACAGGTCGTTATACTGCATCTTTATATGATACTGCAAACCTTCATCGAAATATGTGAGCGAGCACTCATAAACAGGTTGGTAGCTTCCCACATACTAGCAATATATTTCAGGGGTCACTAAATTATTTTTCGTCCTTTTTTCCATGGAGAAACGAATGAATGTAGGGAATAGTTCAAGGTTAGGTTACTAAGACGAAAATGTTATGAGATGGCAGACCCTGGGAGCAGGGCAATTTACATGCATTAGGTACCTATAGCTTCATCTCTGTCGGTGAACTTCCTTTTTGATTCCTAAGGTCAAATGGTCACGAAACACTGGACGAAGGTCAAATGTTGAAAATCCTATGCCAAGTGTGATGTTAGAGCCTTCTATCAACTCCTGCACTTTTGTCTGACAAGTTAATGAAAGATTCAATAAATCTACCAGGAACCCTTCTTCTTGATGACCGCCGGTTGCTCGCATCCTATATGTCTGTCCGATGCTTTATAACGGAATTGTCCATTCCTAATTTGGAAATAACGGCCTCCTGGCATTTCGTTATGTAAGAAGTGAATGTCGCTATAGTTTATCCCAGAATCTTGTAATTCCAGTGGTTTTTAACGAAACAATCTTTTCAGTTCATAGAGGTCGGAATTACGATGACAAGAACCGTTCTACGGGTAAGCCATTACATTTGAACCATTGTTGTATAGGTAGGTCATTTCATGTATTGTATAGGTGGACTATCAAAGCCTCAAAATACTAGTGAAATACCATTAAGGAATACTAGTAGAGTAGTCACGTGCCAGTGTAGAAGTAGGCACTGTCATGTGTGTAATACAATACGCACTACCTACTATAAGACATAAATTAATTGTGAAAATTAAATTTTTTATTCCTCACTTCCGAAGGTAGGAAGCTATAGGAATTGTGTCACGAGAAGGGAGTGAAGGAAGCGGAAAGATGGCAGTCACGCAGTACCCCTGCGACACCCCTACAGTACAGCCTACGGTGTAGAAGGTTCCAGATGCGGAAAACTTACTAACTTGCTTTTTGCATTTTAGAGCTTTATTAACAATGTAAATCCCGTATTTGTCTGTCTGTGGTCAATTCCTTGTCCCAGGCAAAACTATACGAGATGGTCCGATTTCGATGAAATTTTCAGGGATTATGCGGGTTAGCCAATTGACGGTCCCAAATGAATTGCAACGATATCGGACCACTAGTATCCTGTGTCACAGAGCTTACGTGAATTTCCTGAAACTCCGGTTTCTGAGTTCCTAATGGACCTTCCTATGTTGATAGATCTATTTAGCTCAAATTCGGAGGGTAGTTGAAGGCTGACTCTAAGACGATTACTTATGAATTTCATCTTGATTAGATCAGTAATAGCCAATTCGCGGTGATTTGTGATCGAGGGGACCTTTGATGTGGTAAGCTCCAGTATTACACTTATTTTTATTAATTGTGATGGATCGACTCATCTCATTGGTCCTGTTTCACCTTCATCTTTAGCTTCTCTCGAGAAAGACCTTGTGTTTGCTTCATTTGATCGCTAAAGGAACTACCGTGAAAACCACCAAAGGGCAAAACCTCTTGACCTTAATCTAATTTCCTTAAATCGTATTTGCAAAGCAGGTATTTTATTTTCCAGGCTTGTCACGCTCAAGTAAGGGCAGAATCGTGAAGTCTCAACCCCCGGTTAATATTTTGCTGTTACAGCTTTGAGCTCTTATAAATCATCAGCGCGTCTTTACATCCCCGGCACGATCTTCATCATGGCAGTCTTCCTTCACCTCTTGCGACACCACCCTGGCAAGATTAGGGAATAGGATGACAGATGGCAGAGCTCTAGAACAAGAACTGTCAACCCTTTGCTTGAAAAAAAAAACCCTCCCAATTCGGTTCATCAGTTGAAACCAAATTTGGAGATTCTTACAGCCTTTTGCTGTTTATACGAGATTAATACAGAGAATTACAACTCCTCATCCATCAAACAAGGTAAAAAAAGTTCCATTCAAGCAGCATGAGTTGATGATCTAATTTTCGAAGAATAATTTTAACCGATTTGGTAGGTGATTCTTATAGGAAATTCCACGCTGATTCCGAATGTACCATACATAAATGTTCATATGTTTAAGATGGTATTTTACACCAAAATCCTCGAAGAAGACGTTTTTTAGGTATTTTTTTACTCTAAATTTTCAAAATTTGACCCCTTGGAGTATTATAAAAATTCTGGCCAACGAATGCATCCTTTCTTTTGATATTATTTACATTTTGAAATTTTTTAGATTTTTTATCTCGATTCTAGGGTCAGATATCGTCTGGGGTGACACATATATAAATATATATATTATATATATACAGACCATATCTGACCCTGGAATCTATATATATAATATATATGTGTATATATATTGGAATATATATAACACATATGAAAAAGTGCTAAATTTCAGGAATCGTTTTAGAATGGTCTGAAATGGATTTCCATGTAGAAAATTTTGAAAATTTGCATAACTAAAATGTTGAAGCCATTGATGCTTCGAAAAGTCGCTAAGTCCAGTCTCTTTTCTATAGAATTTTTGTTAAGGAATCCATGGATCAATTCAACAACAAACTAGAGATTGCAATTCAGACTTACCGACCAATAGGTAGATATTGAAACTTTTAGTCGGAAAATAACAGGTTTTTCAACTGTTTCACCGACACAGTTTAAGGATTAGAAAATAAATAATTTTACAGATTGAGAAAATACAGTGTCAGACTGGAAAATGATGGGCTTTGCTTCTTGACTCTCATAGCCCTTCGATCGAAATAGGTGAACCAACTACCCTTTCTACCAACCAAAGTAGTTAAGTACGATGATTTCAGTTGCATCAAAGTTATATTATGTCAACTACACCAGTAGGCGGTGTTCTCAGTAGGATTTACGTGCTTCTAAAAGAAAGCATTTCGGATATCATAATCTTGAGATGAACATGAAATAAGTACGAATATGCCAGCCATTTATGAAACTTCGCAAAACTATGCTGGCCATTGTTCATTTTCTTCTATATCTTGAGGGTTTGAAATAAATTACTGAAAGTCGAAATGCAGTTAGGGAAGGTACGAGTATTTGAAAAAAGTTCCTCGTCAATGTACCGAGTATATTTGACTCACGTACAACAAAGTTAAACGGTTTTAAGCTCACCTGGAAATACCCGTTTCCGTATTCATATTGACGAGGAAGGTACCAACTTGATTTCTTGAACAAATAAAAATACAAACCCAACTTGATTAGTAAAACATACGGTTTTGCCCAGTTTAAAACTTTCCCATCAGAACAGGTTCCTTTTGCCATCTATTATTTAATGTTACATTGAAGAAAGAGAGATGGTAAATTTCTCTTATCGGAATCGGAGTAGGTACCTCGGTGAATAATCAACCGAAGTCTTCCATCATGAAATCAGGAATAAATGTCACGGGGCATTCGAAGAACTTTGAACAACTCCCATTTCTTCGAAGCTTAGTATTCATGTTTGAGTGAGGTCTGAAAAATATAAATAAAGGGTATATTATGTACCTACTTATTCATTTTGTTGATTTTTTAGGTACCTAGTTATAGAAAAGTTGTGTTTTGCAACCACCTCACCCCAAAAGCGGCAAATGTTTATGTTAATTGGGTTGGTTGATGGGTTGAGGGAAAATAAGGAAGTTCAAGGGAATAGGAATTTGTGAAATGTCATGGTAATAATGTTATGTATTGTAGTTAATATTATCACGTCTATTAATAACATAATTTCATCCTTAAGCCCTGTGGAAAGGGGGGGGGGCTAGAGCTGCCAGACAGTGACGGAACTTGAACGAATAGGTATATAATTTTACCTCATCAGGCGATGTAAAACTTGAAGAAGGAAGGACTTGTCCAAAAAGTTTGACTTGAGTCGCATCACTTCACACTGTAGCTTGTTGGCACAGACCCATCCATTCAAACCTACTCTGAAAAATAAGGCAGCTAGGTAAGTATACAAACGTAAAACTATGTCAATTACAATGCAAATTTTTCCATTTTTCCAAGTAATAGAGATTGTTCAATAGTAGCCACTACTATTCTCTGTAAATGGTATCCAGTCATCGATCAAGATCGGCGCACTTTAGGAGGGATGCGAGACTGTCAGAAAATAGTAGATAAAAATAATAACAGGATCATCGGAAGATATCAACATACAGGAACAGATGGGCTTCACGAGACCAAGGTAACAATGCCCAGCTATTCGGTTGCATGTTGCATTAACGAATTTCCATGTAGTAGCCTGTATCACGAAAGTTAACTTTTTTTTTTTCAATCAAGTTCCTCGTTCCCAAAATTGAGTATTTTCACATTCGTGTTGCTGACTTCTGTTGAAAGCGTAATTGCAACATGAATCAGAATCGCTGTTCTTCCCTGATCCTTTTATTAATTTGTTGAAGATCAAAATTCAAAATTTACACGGTAGGGAGGTACTACAAGGCGACGACATTCACAGGGGCATGTGCCCAAAATTGAGTGTTTTCACTTTCGTGTTACTGACTTCTGTTGAAATCGTAATTGCAACATGAATCAGAATCGCCTTACTTCTCTCACTCTGATTCATTTGTTAATGATGCGATGACATTCACAAGGGATCGTCTATAGGCCCCTGAGGGGGGCTAAAAAAAATGCTCGTGGCACTATAGGACTACAATTTTCAACTTCTATCACGACTTAGAAATAGGTGTACTCGGACTCATATAAGTATGATTTATTTATTCTTCGTTTTACTATTGGTAGTGGGTGCCCTAAGCCGAAGTCTTAAGGCTGGATTGTAATTTTTTAGAAAATAAAAACAACTTTCTTTCAGTGCGATGCATTTCGAGCAGCTTTATTCCTCCACTCTTCGTCAGGCTCAGTTACAGGTATTACACAGGGATGACATTAGGTGAAGATATTGAGGCCCAACTGCAAGGAACCATAAAAGAAACCGAAAGCTATACAATACAATAGGTATATGAGTTATACAGAGCTGAGTTATATATATGTAGTATAGGTTTTATGGACATACCTTAGGGTAGGATTTGTAGACAGTATGAGAACAGTATACTGTTCAGCAGTGACGAAGAGTGGAGGAATAAAGCTGCTCGAAATGCATCGCACTGAAAGAAAGGTGTTTTTTTTTATTTCTAAAAATCCATCCTTAAGACTTCGGCTTAGGGCACCCAGCTGGTACCTACCAATAGTAAAACGAATATTAATTTACGACCTAGCTATTAGAAATACATTTATAATATTTATTTATTCATTTATTGAGCAGTTGCAGTTGATGATGCCGGGAATCGGAATGCTGATAAAATATAGGTGTACCCTTACAGTTCAAGAACTGCGGTGAAGTAGTCGAGGAATGCGCCGCTGCCTCTCGTTCTCGATTCATGATGGGTCGAATCCTTCTCGAACAGGATGGCGTGTAGATTTTCAGGGAGTGGATGTTGAACGTCGATCTCGTGTATAGTGAACACGTTGGTTTTCCAAGGTGTGGACTTGAGCAAAGATATCCTAAACTAAGAGTATACCGGTTGAACCATCCTCCTTAAAAAAAATTTATATAGGGCAATAATAACAACAACAATAGTGGGGTGAAATGGTTTTTTTCTGGACATGCCAATGTTATAAACTAGTGTTATAGGAAATTTTATGCTGATTCCGAATATATCCCATGTTCCTGTACCTAAAATAGGTTTCAAAGTTTTCCGTTTTTTCGTGTTGACGACTGAAAGAGGAAAACTTCGAAAAATCACCAAAAATCATGGAGAGCTGTTCGTTGGTCTCATTCGACGCAGAATTCTCAGGTCTTCGACTTTTCTTTCAAAAACAATTTTGGGCGGTTCCAATGGTGAAAAACGTGCATTTTCCAGGTCTTGTCCAGAAAACCCCATTTCATCCTACTGTGCGCTGCAGCGGGTGATAAGTGAGTCCCTCCTTTGCACTGTTCCCCTTTGCCCGTCACTTCCACTCCTTCTACCTGAACAGCAGATGTTCACAATTTCTCGACCGGAAAAAGTTTCTGGTAGGTTTTTTGTAGGTACCCACATCGATGCAGTAAACTACTTGTAGGTGCGTTTATTACATCGATGGATACCCACCTACCGGGTTAGTCAGGTTTCTCACCGTCTAGGTTCATGCAGGGGAGACTAGGGATGTTTGACCCATAGGGATGTTTTGAAGTGACGTCAAGTAGGTACTGTGGGTATGCGGGCTATTACCAATATTCGTTTCACCGGGATGTTAGATATTCTAACACACCAAGATGGACCCACAAGGGTGGATACGTTAACATAACCTCATACTAATGGACAGACTATTTACAAAAGAAGAGAGGGTTTATAACTGTTCGAGGATTGAATTCCTTATGTTATTTAATAGGATACAATTACGATACAGGACTTGAATTGCTTTGTATCAAAAGCTATAGAAAGAGGAATTGCTTTGAAGTTGAGAGACAATGCAGTACGGTGCGTCGTATTGCAGTGAAATTTCATTACAATCGCCCCAACCAAATAATACTTTTGCTACATAGGTAAGTGCGCTAAAACGAGCAAAAAATAAGCGCACAAAAAAAAGGTTTGATGATAATATAGGTTTTTAAAATCAAATTTCGAAATTTTCTAAACCCAATTCAGACTTTTTCATTTCTAATAATTCGTATTTTTTTCATCATCCCATAGCATACGTTTTATATTTATTGCGAAAATTCCAAACATCTGAAATTGTTTTGGAATAATCTTAATATGACTGGGAAAACCTACATTCAACTCATTTGTAGGTATGTCGTAGATAATGTTCAGGAAGTTCCTGAATCCACTACTGGTTGGTAGGCACAGTTGGTATCTATATCAGGGTTTCACGAATAGGTTGGTCTATCCTACAATCGAACTAGTGGCTTATTCGTCAAATTCTGCCTCTTCCCTACCGGACGAAATAAGAACAAAGAAGAGAAAAAATTAAAAATCAAACTCACGAGAAGTTCGGAACGTGGAGGGAAGGTCAGGAATCTCCTTTTCCTGAGGAGAATAGTTTGGTCAGGTCCGCACGACTCTAGATACCCATCAGAAAAGTTGGCAGGTGATCTCACGGAGTCGGTGGCACTCAGTAGAGCCGTCATCAACACCAGATGGATCCCGAATTGGGACATTATTAAAAGTAAGGATTGCGATTGAGTGAGTTTTCTGATCAGAATATAAGATCTTAGGTACACAATAACTACATACATAAGATCTTACCTACTAACAGGATAACTGTTCGTAATATTTATCCTCACTATTTGTGTCTTCCAGGCTTATTTCTACTCGACTACCTATCAGTACAGACTAAAAGAGGACAGGGTAGAAATAGAAGAGTGATAATTGGACAGTAGGTGCAACAAGAACCGCTTAACAGTTGAATATTCATCACATGGCGGTCAGGTCCAACGCCTGAATTCAACTGAAGAACGAACGTTTCTATCTAATCCTTATTCCTATATCAGCATTTACTATGAACCTACTAGGTACTAGTAAATATACGAAATCAGCAGAAGCAATTTTTATTGATTGATAACTGATATTGAATGTCCGCTGAGTTGAGGTTGCAACAATGAAGCCAGTCAAAACAAGGCGTCAAAATTGATACTTCCGTAAATGGCTGCAAATTATCTCGTTTTGAACATGATCTCTACATACCTATGTAAAAGGTACGTAAGAGTGTGTCATTCAAGATGATAACGGCATAAAAAAATAATAATAAACGTCAATAACACGAATTTCGAATTCAAATGTCAATAATACGAAAAAATAATGGCCGTTTGGTTGGCCAAAATTTTTATAGCAATCTCAGGGGCCACATTTCAAAATGTTAGGGTCCAAAATTGCTTTAAAAAATTAGTTTTTAGGAACATTAGAAACCTACCTATATAATATAGGTGGTTCGGGATCAGCGCAGTTTTCTATTACGACCCATCGCTGAATTAAAAATTTGCATAGTTCTAAAATTGGTTAAAATTGCATGACATTCTTTAAAGCGAACGAGATGACGTACGTGAACATGGGACATCAGAATCGTATGCACCCGTGTTACGATAGTAGCTATATAGGAGATTTCACGCTGATTCCGAATATACCACCACCAGAAAGATAAGGTAAGACATAGAGTACTACCGAATCGCTCTTAAGGAACGTATTTTTGCTGATTACCCCTCGTCCCTACAGGTTCCCTAGTGATATCTTGAAAAAATAGGTAGGTCCCCTGAGATTCAGAAAATCAAAAGGAATCGTCAATACTTAAGAAAAGTTAGCAGATCTTTTTGGTACCAAGCCTTTTTGAAAGAAAAATTGCAGATTTTAAGGGCCGGTTTATCAATTCTCTAGTTAAATCTCCAAATAGCTAGTCACTGATTAACGATAATCAGAGATTTGACTTAGTCAGACTTTATTCGGGCTTGCAAATGTGATTGATAAACCGGCCCTAAGAATGCTACAACTAGAACCTGAAAACCACAGGTTCCTGTTTTTGAAAGGTTGCGGTAAAAGAACACGTAAGTGATTGGATCAACAGGTGTTCATATTGACAGGTAGCTATACTACCCACGAAAGGAAATTACATATCTCTTGTCATTCCTTGAATCAAGTTTATCTAAGTTTTGGTTTTGATGGTTTCATCCTGTATAATAAGGTTTCTAGCCAAATTCGAACTTGACCTTTTCCTCTTAAAGGTGATTCATCATTTTGCTCTCAGACATAGAAGTGAAAATTTACGCTGCGAGGTACTCAACATACAGTTTTTTAAATTTGGTTGGGATTCATCCAATGAAAACAACTTTTTTGCATTTTGTTTACAATCGGCGTTTTAGGACTCTAACTGAGTCCATCTTCAGGATTGACAAATCATTATGTCTTGAAACAGAAGGTGTTTTCACTGAATGAATCCCGAGTAAGATTGGCCAGCATGGGATTCATATGATTCGAATTAGGCATTTTCAGAGGACCAAAAGGAAGGCATTGAGGTTGCTGTTTGGAATAGCTCACTTCAGCCTTGATTAATTCGCAAACTTGACAGCCATGGATGTCCAAAAATTCACAATTTTTATTGAAAAATCAATGTTTTATCATTAAAAATGAATCGGGAGTGTTACCATTCGATTCAGCGTGAAAAATTACCTGGAAAACGACACCTAACTCCTCAAGTCATGGTCAGGTGGTCAACACCCTAAAACACTCGATTTCCTTGAAAACCCCTCGTTTTTTTGCATTCAAACACAATTTTCTCCCTTAATTTGTGCTCCAACATTGAAAAATACTACACCGTTGGAAAGCTGAGATTTTGCCGCAACTTTGGGCTTACAGTGAAAAAATCACATGCTAGATGGCAGGGACCTATGAGCGATTGAAAGAAAGTGGTGATTTTCAAGATTTAGCAATTTTTCCTCTTCAAGTTCGTTTTTCACCCATTTCGTCTACTGAAAAAACTTTGGGTTTCCATTAAGGAGATAGGGAATTTAACGCTCTTTCCAACGGTATATTCATTTTCAACTTTACACTGTAAATTAAGGGAGTTATGGCTGTTTTAGTGATGAAAAGTTGAAAAAAAACACAAAATCTTAAAATTGAAAAAACTCGAGAAATAAGGGGCTTACAAAAAAACTCTAAGAGACATTTTTAGTTGGAAATGACCTGTAGAATCGATTCCTGACGGTGGTACGACCTTAACCCTGACACCCTGTATACGTTCAAAGCGGATATTTAAGTATGCCCCCTCTCCCAACGTGGTCTGCCCCATACTTACCGCACTTGATAGCAATTTGCTTGGCCTTTACTAACAGTATTTCGCATTCATCTTACCCCATCCCTAACAATTTTTCAAATTTGTTCCACGTTTTTAGCCTCACCTTATCAGATTCCCCATAGCCGCCCTTGGTTTGCAATAGGTACCTAACTTGAAGCGGAGTTTGAATCATTTCTGCAGTCTTCTGATCTTAATCCGTCTCTAATTTGACTTGGAAATGGTGAATTAGTTACTGAATCGAATGTCTTCCTCTGACATCCTTCCACTACGTAAGGTTCGAACGTACCTACATCATAAGCAGTTCGTGCGGTCACTTTAGTGCTCAGATGAAGCAGGTACCTCGAAGCCCTCAGGCCGTCGAATTCCGCGTCGCAACGAATAAGGTTCATCTCAAACTGCAACGCGTTCTTCGTCGGTCAACTCACAACCAACCTTTCACACTCTATGAAGTCAGAGAGCGTGCGCCTAAATCTTGATTCAATGTTCAACTGGAAATGTTGAGCTCCGCCCCATTTCGTCACGTGCTCGACCGGACGATACCGACCTCTCATGCTGAGATGACAGATAGGTCGACTCCAATTGTGTGGGTTCTCACATCACATAGGGTACTGCTGGGAAGATAGTGAAGTTCACAGTAGGTAGGTACTTACCTGCAGGTGGATCAATGGAAGAGATGTACTTACCTACTGATTTTTCTCCTAGTATTTTTTGATGTGCCATAACAAACAAATTGGATGTTCTTTTGAAATCACCGATATTTTTGAATGTCATAAATCGTGACAGATTTTTGTCAATCCTGTCTATGTTACATTTCCATGATAATAATTTGCTAAAAGGAGACTGTTTGGAGAAAATCAAATTTATCGTGGATCATATCAGAACAAGTTTCAAGGCGACAATGAACCCCTACGAAAATGTATTGATGAAAGCCTCCTTCTGTTCAAAGGGAGGCTTTTTTTTCAAACAACACACCATCAAAACATGCAAGTTCCGTGATATAGTCATTTGTCCTATGCAATTGCCTTCATGTTATCTTCTCGATTTCTTTATTTACTTATACAGGCAAAGAGGAATCGGGGTCTGAAAATATCAAGCAATTCGGTGAATCAGGGGATGTCATTCTATTCTTCTTGAGCCATACTTAGAAAAAGGTCACAAGTTATACATTGATAACTGGTACTCAAGCCCTGAACTGTTTCTATGGTTGTAAGAAAAAAGTACTTATGCTTCTGGGACTGTTAGAAAAAACAGGTAACAAATGCCTAAGATGGCAGAGTACCTATGATACATCTGTTTAGTATTATACTTCAAATAATATGATTAGAGTTTTGTTCTCGTCATACCTGAACAAAAACATACTGAATTATTCCTGATTTTCCACAACAATGAATTATAAAAAATATCACAGTTCCAAACACATAATTAGCCTTGACTATTTTTGTTGAAAATACCA
>JAEMON010000004.1:30947700-30965662 GCA_030264115.1 Lygus lineolaris
CCCCAACTATACGCTGATTTTGAGCGAAATCAGCCCATTAGGAACTAAGGCAGGTAGGTATTGTAGTTTCCGGAATTTTACGTTTGCGCATGCGTACACGCTACTAGTAGTCCCTGAAAATGCCATCAAAATTGGACCATAAATTCATACAGTTTTGCTTGGGACAAGGAATTGACCACAGAACGCTATGATACGTAAAAAGTTCCATTCATGCAGCATGAGTTGATGAGCGAATTTTTAAAGAATTATTTTAACTGATTTTGTGGGAAATTTTGCTCTGATTCCAAATATACCATCATGTTCCTATGTTTACGATGGTAATTGGTAATTTACATCAAAAACCTCAAAAAACACTTGTTTGGACCCTTAATTTTCACAATATGAACCCTTGGAGTACTCCAAAAATTCAAACCAACGAACCCATCCTTTCTCTAGTTATTATTGACATTTTAGATTTTTAATTGATTTTTTAGATAGATTCCAGGGTCAGACATCGACTGTAGTGAGGAATTAATATGATTTTTCATTGATAAATGCCTGAAACAGACTTGTAACTCATACATCACAGAAATGCAGACGATCAATTCTGTAGTGTAGATAAAAAGAACAAAAAATGTTAAAACGAATTTATTAAAATTTAGAAACCTTGTAGGTATTCGAAGCATCAGTCTCACCAAGAACTAATAAATACTCGTAGCCCGTATTTTGCCTAAAATTCCAGAAGATTTTCAATTTTTCCCTGACTTTTCCAGGTTTTCCCTGACCACTTTCTTTTTCCCTGACTTTTCCAGGTTTTCAAGGTTTTCCAGACCCGTAGCAACCCTGCACACACACACAAAGTCTTTCCTCTTCAAACAAAACCTTGAAAATTCGGCGAACCTTAATGAATTTTGACACATTCTGAATAAATTTGAGATATTCGTTCTTAAGACCCCCACCCCAACTTTTGTATTTGGACTGCTTCTAGCTGTAAGAGTGCATAAATTTAATGGAGTACATCCAAGCATGTAAATTTTTATATAAAACTTTTGTACGTTGTTCTTGATGTGTTTTTTTTTTTCTAGATAAGACGTTCTTTGCAACTTGGTTTTGTCTGTTTCCTTGACATTTTCAATATTAAATATTGAACCCAGCAAGTTTTTAAATTCTTGGATGACCTCTCCGTTATAATTTTATTTTTCATGCACCCATTAAAAAAAAAGGAAAAAAAAGTCAATTGAGTTCTAAATAAATAAAAACCAAACGAATATTGATAGGTAAAATACCAAACTACCAAATCATTCACATGATTTGTTTTTAAATTTAAAAAATAAATAAATTTGTTTCTTGAAAATTTTTTCACCCGATTAATTGGTGCAATCGATTTTTAGCTTTCGATTGAGAAACAATTTCCATCTCTACTGCTGGGCATTCTCGTACATTTTTTCTTGTCTTCTTTTAGCGAATTTTCGAAGAAAATGAAGCTATTGCTATGGCTTCAAAATTGTAATGCAAATTTATGACAATTTTCTTCCTGGAAATCCGTTTCAGACCATTCTAAAACGATTCCTGAAATTTAACACTTTTTCATATGTATATATATATATATTTATATATGTGTCACTCCAGACAATATCTGCCCGAGGGATCGAGATAAAAAATCCAAAATATTTTAAAATGTCAATCATATGAAAAGTAAGGATGAGTTCGTTAGCCAGAATTTTGGGAGTACTCCAAGGGGTCAAATTTTGAAAATTCAGTTTCAAAAATCGCTAAAAAACGTGTTTTTTGAGGTTTTTGGTGTGAAATACCATCCTAAACAGAGGAACATATGGTATATTCGGAATCAGACTGAAATTTCCTATAAGAATCACCCACAAAATCGGTTAAAATTATTCTTTGAAAATTCGCTCACCAACTCATGCTGCATGAATGGAACTATTTGGTATCTTCTTTGTTTCCCCCTGATCCAGCATCGCGAGTGGAGTTAGTTTGTAACTGTGGTTGGGAAGTTTACATTTTCCGACTCCGCAAATGATTTTCTTGGTTTTCCCTGGTCCATTTTAAAATTCTGACTTTTCATGAATTTCCTGAAGTATAACGACCCTACGAGCATAATAACTAGGTACCTACACTGCGCCTTACTTCTCCTTAGTAGTACTGGCCTTCCATACCATACCTAATATACGTAATAGTTGATTAATAGGTCTAATAGAAAAATTCGATCCATTAGTCCTGGACCACCCTACCAGGAGGCGATTGTGGGAAGGTACTAGTATTTTTCAGACGTGTATTTTATGTCATAAATGCGTCTACAAAATACTTCCCTTTTCCCTTCGGGTCAAGTAAGGAATGTAGAAAAAAGGTCAGATTGATTATCAGTAGATTGATCGTCATGGCATTCAGATGGACCTTCACTCATGGAATAACGGATGGACGATGGTAGGTTCGAAATTATAATAACTCACAAGTTGTATTTATATACTCTATTTCAAATAGTAACTCAAAGAAAGCCAAGTATACCTCAGAAAGATTTGAATTACCTCAGGATACCTCAGGATTTAAGTAGAATTTGGCTTACAAAATTAAATCAGAAACATAAAAACATAGAAGCCCCAGTGAAATACCAGCGCTGTGAAGAGTACCAACAATCATTCTAATAAAAATAATACTTTTTTTCAAAAACATTATAATTGTATACATACATAAATTAAATATTTGTTTAAATAAACTTCTTTTCCTTTTTTATTCCTTTGTGTTTTGAACAGCTAGAAATAAAATGTATCCGATTCTCTCATGACTAGCTGTGATTGAATGGAGACTTGAACAAATTGGACGTCATCCGATGAACATGTAGAACATGTGGAACAAGCTGAGCTCCTAATATTTATATTCTTCTTTTCAAGTTCAATAAATAAATAACCAGTGAGAACCGAACACATAAACTTATCGTTCATCTGTCAAGAGGGATAGTTCAATTTTTTTTATTTTTAGTTTTGAATAGTATTCATTGCCAAAAAGTAATAACATTAAACAACTGGGCTTATAGTAACAAAGTCGAAGGAGGAAAAAATAAAATACTTGATACAAGATGTATAAAATATCGTGAGAACACAGAGTTTTATGATTTTTTCTTTTTTTTTGTAAATAAAAAAATAGAAGCGAATAAAAACTAAAATTGTGCAAGGGGGCGCTCCTCTACATTATCTGTGAAAAAGTTACAAGCCATTAAGCACAATTTAACGATAGAGGGAGAAAGGGGCAGAGAGAGGGGTCGGTCAATGAAAAAAGCACTATGCGCACGTAGATCGCGCACTCATTCTCTCCCGTTCGCACCAACACACGAATAACATTAGTTAATTTTTTTTTGCCTTTTAAAGCATAATAATAATACAATTTGATTGGGATGGTCGAGGGAATAAACCTCGAACACACGGCAAATTCAATTTTCGCGAAGACAAAAATAAAAGCAAGCTATAACACCAAAGTCATGATTTTCTGAGGAAAGAATATATCAAATTCAACGCAAAAGAACAGTAATTTTTTTGGCAAATAAGCGGAGGAATACAAAACTATACGACCACCCAACCCATTTAATTTTTTTTTCGGAAATGCGTTCAACAGTTCCAAAATATCGCATTTATACCTAAATTTTACATCATAATATATATATATTCTCTTTTATTCTCTCTACAACCCTAAACATCTTCTCCAATTTTTTCTCTTCTAAAATTTCTTTTATACACAACTTTCTCATGAGAAAAGTCCACTATTTTGTTTGGTTTAATATACAATCGCAAGAACATCGAAAAAAAACTATTTCAGTTTCACAGTATCATATACGTTTGAAGAAGTAATAAAAATGAAAAATGATAAAACGAAAAAAATGGCAGTTATTTCTTTAAAAGGCTATAAATATTGCAAGTTCTATTTTTAAAATTTTTTTCGTAGTTTTTTAAATAGCCTAAATTTAAGTTTAAAATTAATTATTTATATTATTTATAAGTATTTATAGAAGAGTCTATAAGTTAAATAAAATCGATGGGGTCCGGTTGAATGGAACGTACCGTTAGCACCGCTCAGAAGAAGCTGTAACAAAAAATTAGAGATAAGCAGCCGAATCGACATTTTCAAATAATAGACGGTTAAATAGAACTAAAATATTCAATTTTAATTTTGGAATAATATAGCTTTTTCCAGTGAAATTCATAATTTGTTCAACCTATATTTCATAATTGTTTCAACCAATTTCATACATTTTATTTAATGAGGTATTGGTTTTGAACAAATCATAGGTGGGAAGGAAAGAAGGAACCATGTAGTGATTTGCAGCCAGACGTCTTAGCGAATTTTCGAAGAGCTTCAAAATTTTGGTAATGCAAAATTTAATATATATATATATATAGCTGCACATCACTACATGGTTCCTTCTTTCCTTCCCACCTATAATTTATTGAAAACAATAGCTCATTAAATAAAATGTATGAAATTGGTTGAAAAAATTATGAAATAGGTTGAAACAATTGTGAAGATGGTTGAAAAATTTATGAAATTGGTTGAAAAAATTATGCATTTCACTGGAAAAAGCTATATTTCAAAACTACCAATCCTCCTTGCTTTCTCAAATCTCCTCACCATAATGGGGAATCGCCTCGATTTTTTAAAATTTTGTTCCAAAATTGTAGGAAGTTTTTGTATAAGTTGTAATTAGTTTATTGTGTCGGTGTTTAATATAGCTTCTAGGAAAATGTGTTTGTTCTGAGAATTTAGGGAGTAGCTCAGAACCTAACAACCTTCTCTTGATGTTTACGAGCATATTTAAGATGTTTGGAACGCTGAGATATGGTTGTTATAGCATGCTTTACCATGACCGAACTGTCCAAAAACGTTAAGATACATGTCACAAAAACGTTACGAAAAAATGTCACAAAAGCGTTGCAAAAAAGTCACAAAAAATGCGACCCAAAGTTTTCCCATTTCTAAGCTATTCAGTCAATGAAGCTATAATTTGGTATGTAGCCTCTGATTTACTTGAATTAGCTGAGCGGCTCCTAAAGCCAATTTCTAGGCTATTCACTATATGAAGCTATAATTTTGTATGTAGCCTCCTTAGGACTTTTACTTGATGATGTATATGGCCAGAATCAGCTGAGCGGCTCCTAAAGCCAATTCCTAGTCTATTCACTATATGGAGATATAATTTTGTATGTAGCCTCCTTAGGACTTGTACTTGGTAACGCAAAGAGCCCGAAATCAGCTGTGCAGCTTATAAAGCTAATTTCTAAGGAAAGCTCTGAATTTATTACACAACACACCACATCTCACCCCGCCAATTTCCCCCTCCTTCAACATCCTTCAGAGGACTACTGGTACGTAGGTAAACAAAGTGGGTTTGATTTTTCAATTTGGCATTGTACCTTCACAACATATGAACGACCTCGGCCACCGAAGACCTGGTGTCTGTCTCTCATTTCTGCTGAAGGATGAGCTTTCGGTTCCTACACAGGGGGCTGGCCCCCCTCTGAGTTTTTTTTATCGTGTTTAAAACTTTGGTTATAACAGGTGTTTCAAACAATATTGTTTTAAACATTGCCAACCCTGTTGAAAACAAAGTTTCATGTAATCTGAACTTGTTCATGAACTGTCTGCGGTTGGAACGAAACTCTGAAAGAGTTGTCTGACGCGCCATTACCCCACAATACAACTTAACTAACAGTAACTATCAAAGCACTTACAGCAGCTTTACGAGTGTTTTAGGGTGAAGAAGCTCCTTCTTTTGCCTTCTCCTTTCTCCGGAACTGCGCCAGCGGGGAGAGTCTGTGCGCGCGAGGTTCCAGCAGTAGCTTCGGTGGCCCGTCCGAGAGCCTCGACCCACCTCCTCATCTCATCATCGTCTTTGGCCTGCATGAGGTACTCTGAGCCGTTGGTGAGCCTGTAACGCACAAAAACGAAGTTCCAGTCATGCAGCATGGGTTGATGAGCGAATTTTCAAATAATCATTTCGACCGATTTAAAAAAAATAATTTTGTGGGTAATTCTTACAGGAAGTTATTACGAATCGTTTTATATCATAAGCGAAAACATGCCTCACCATCAATTGACTAGTGTCTTTCAACGTAACCTACAGTTCAGTAAACCCTGCTGGTGATTCTATCCAGCCTCTTCACTCTCTTCAGTCCATAAATAATTTTCTACAGCAATTCTCACTTGTTTACCTTAAATAATATGACAGTACCCATGTTTTCGTCAAGAGGAGAATTAGCAACCCTGCCCAGTACCTTCAAAAACTGAAATTTGATATTGTTAGCTTCTCACTCAATCATCAATTTTATTGAGCCGTTCCATCTAATTAGCTTCCGTTAGCACGGTAGATGCTAGAGGATACATTAATCGTCAGGTCAACAAACAGATTAGGGATGCAACAATCGATGTTGAAAATTTTTTCTCAATCGAAAGTTTAACATCGATTTCATCAATTAACCAGGTGAAAAAAAATCGATTTTTCAAGAAACTTATTTAAACAAATTTTTAATTAAAAAAAAAAAATTTCAATGTTTTGGTAGTTTGGTATTTTACCTATCGAAATTCGGTAGTTTTTCATTTATTTACGAACTACTAACGACGTGACCACAAAGACGACTACAAAAAATAACCTGTATGCGGTAACCAGGGAAAAACCTACCCAACTTCTTCTCTTTGAATTCCAAGTTATGTTCGACATGCGAATCAAATTTCACATTATTTCAAAGTCATTCAGAATGTGTCGAAATTCATTTCGGTTCGCGAATTTTCAAGGATCATTTCTAAGTTGGGAGACTTTGGGTTGGGTTCATAAAAATCGATTTCGGGCTAAAAATCGGAACTATCAATCGATGGCAAAAAATCGGAGGTGAAAAATCGATCTGCATCCCTAAAACAGATTCCTAGGCACCTGGGCTAAAGGTCGAGGTCGAGCTCTGAGTTACAAAAATGGATTTGATTTCTAGGCGGTAGATTTGATTCGCTACATCGCAAAATTCAAAGAACAAAGGAAAGCTCTTATAATTAGGTACCTAGGTACTCACTTTATCTTGAAAACGTGCTTCTTCTTCGTGTAGTCAGTAGCAACCTCAACAGCAGCGCCTGAGAGTGAGATGGGGGTTTCTCCTTTGTAATAGGAGTCCGGCGAGGACTTGGCCGCTTTGGAGTCTTTGTACGCAAGGAGGAGGTTTCCTTTCACGATCACGTACATCTCATGCCATGATCTGCGTACAGAGAATCAAAATGAAATGAAACTAACTTACTTTCGAGTTACTTCGAGGAATCAACTTCAGCAGAACAGTTCGGCTATGGGCCGAAGTGTCTCACATACCAAGTAGTACATCCTACTGTGACACGAGAACCTAAACCGGTGACCTATTCAATTTTAGCAATAATGTGTCCTCTGTTATGAGGATGGGCTCAGTTACACCAGAGAGGTAGTAAATAGTTGTTAATAATGACGAAAATGAAACATTTAATACCCCATTTTGCAAATTTAGAATACATTCACATAGTATAATTTCTCTAGAGAACCGATTTTTATACTACATATTCAAACATGATTCAAGTAACTTTACATTTTTCCCTCGAAATGCTGGAATGCCGTAAATAAAAAAGCATAAGTTGGAAGTGGATACGTTAATAGAGAGTTCCTAGTAGATCCGATTGCTTGGAAACTGCGTGGTATCGTATCCCAGGACACTACTGCGCATGCCCAGAACTCGGTGGTATCGTATTGTCGATACCACCGTGGTATTAGGTGGTATACATACGATCCGTTTTACCGGATCCGATCAATCGTATTATAGTGGTATCGTATCTAATAACCTACTATCCCAGTAGCAGTTTTGTTTTCCTGCCAGGTTAATTTGAAGTCGAGTAGTCGAGTTACGAGTGAGTGAAATCAGTAAGTGAAGTCATTTGACGTGTAGGTGAAGTCGAGGCACTAGTTTTTACAACCTACACCAAGACCACGGAGAAGAACATATGTTTCGCCAGAAACAACAGACAACTAGGCGTCGGGGACGGGTTTCGGTTTCCCGCTTCCGAGTTGTGTTGTTTTTTCGTGACGTGTTCCCGAGATCGAAGTTCCCAAATCTCTGAGCTTCAAGCTATAGATTTAGTTCTTGATTGAACTACAGGAATCCGTATAAAAGTGCGATATCAACCCACTCACATAAAGCTCGAGCATGTGTGGCAGATCTGCCACGTCTGAGGTTTATAGGGAGAAGGAATGGAAATTATCGGAAAAAAGAAAGGAAATTTGAATAAATTGTTCCTGGTTTGGAAAAGGGAAAATGGCGTTCATTCAAAGTGTAAGGAATTCCTGTCACTGCAAGATGCTATTCATGTTTAACGTCACTTTAAGATGCTACAGTAAATTGTTGCTATCAGTGGTATCTGGTCAGCTGGGGTTAGCATTCGCGTGGGGTCGCCCTAGACAACCGTGGTATCGCATCTCGCATCTGTGGTATCGTATTGTATCAAAAACTACTAGGAACTCTCTACTGTCAAGACAATCAAGAAAAATTAAGTTTCAATCTCACGTTTCCGATCTCTAGATAAGATGCTGACGGTAACACGTATAAGAATCTCCAAGATAGTGGAAAAATTCAACTTCAGATTACTGACACCATCTGAGCTTGGAGATCAGGATTATGAGGCATGATTACATTGTACGTTCAATAGTAGATTTACAAAGCTCATATATTTATGACAACAATGATTTACGAGCATATGACAACGTTCAACGAATTGGTAGGTACTATAAACAAATAACAACACAATATTTAACCCCTGATAATGAGAGAATTTGTCTAGCCTAAGAACTCATTCCTTTCCTTTGCAAAAATATAAAATATTTAGATATTAACAGGTGTGTAACACCACCACAAACCACAAATAAATAAGGTACCTACGTAATAAAAAAATAAAAAGTGTTGAATTTCAAGATTTAGTTCCCCGATAGCGACTCTCAAGGATAGCCAAATTTTCCTCGAAAATTTGATCATTAAAGAAGATTTCGAATAATTACCTATTCTAATTCCAAGTTTTTGACGAATACTTACCTAACGTTTCATATGACCAAAATTACAGAACGAGAAATCTCTATTGTACATACACAAGTTGAGAATGTAGGCCTCAATAACTCAAAATGATCATGCATGTACTAACATCACAACTCATCATCATTACATAACACTGTACCGCAACCGGGATACCATTTGTCGTGTACGTATTTTGAAACGTATAAGTAACGTAAATAGACAGTTCTTGCAGGTAAACGAGAAGCGAGTCGGGTTACCAGTAGGGAGCTCAACGCATGGAAATCAGTTAGTGCGCATGCGCTTGTATCTCGTTACGAGTAGTCATCTCGTGGCACGAATAGAACTGGCCTATTCGTCAACGAATGGGGCTCCGAATGGATTCCCGAAAACGAAGGTAACCTTCTTTCAAGGAAACAATACTGGCACCATGGATAGGTATACAACAACATTATACAACATAAGAATTAGTAGATACACGTAATAGATATAGGAAAGGAAAAAGGATCTTCCATAACTACCTACCTGCCTACTCCTACCCGTTTGCTCAACAACCCAACCCAATAGTGTTGCTCCTGAATAGCAAAAAATTGGTTCCAAACATGACAGTCTATTAGGGTAAGACAACAAAGCTGTGACACCTGGCAATTTATGACAGCTCTCAGGAATGCTCACACATCGGGTATTCCAAGCCAGCTGTGGTCCCTGCCAAAGCTGGAGGTAGGTTAGCCTTCCATAATCAGGTCCGTTTCCCTACCATTCACCAAACGGGCCTCATACAGTTCCTGGTACCCATTTTTGAGTATGGAGAGAAACCCATAAGAGAAAAGTCTAAACAACAAGAACTTCAACATCACTACTTGAAATCTACGAATTCCATCCAGTTCGCACTTTAACGTTATTTAATATCTTGTAGGTCGACTTGTGTCCCAACTCACACACTCGTACAATAAGACTCAGGGGTTAGCATCCGCTTGTGCTCTCCCTAGTAACATCCTGTTTGGAATCCCGACTCGCTTCTCGTTTACCTGCAAGAACTGTCTAATAGCTAATAGAATGGATACACGAATGTACGACTTTGGTTCTCCATTGTGTGTCCAGAATTTCGGAATATTTACGTGGGTCGCAATGGATGTTTCAATAATCCGGGTAGCTACTGAATACAACATGTTTCACCAATTTAGTACGACAGTGGAGAGATCAAAATATGGACAACCAAATATCTGAGGATAAAAGGGATACCACGGAACACAGAAGATCTTCTATGTATTGTGTTCCAACGAATAAACGTGATGGAATGTAAATATTACAAAACAATATTATATTGTTGGTTCATGAGATTGCGTCATTGCGGTATCCACGATCCCAGAATTGTATGGTTACGAAGGTGAGTAGTTTTGAGTGATCAGGATCTCAACCAAATCAATGAATTCGGCCTCAGGGAGTTTAGGGTCAAATGGGAAACGGGTGAGTAATACATACCGGCTCAACCTGAATGTTGGTCTAAAAAGTGGGCTAAGTTGAAAAAAAACCAAAGTTAGAGAAGATCAGAGGCTACAAAGGCGATAATTTCCACAGGCGGAGGTAGTAAATGACCGAAATAAGAACCGACATTAATTCACTAACGCTCTCCAACAGTATTTTTAACTACTAGTAAACTAGTAGTTAAAACAAACTAGTAAACATTTCCTCAGATGAAGAGAGATTCACCGATGTGATCGAGAAAATAATGTACCACAAAAAATGGGAAATATAAGTAGGCATTTAGACATTTTTGTACTGCAAGTAACTCGATGAAAGGTACGGACAGATCTATAATTGATAATGTAATGATCATGTTTGATTGATAGTTTTCAAAGAACCAGATGACTGAGTATCTTCGAATATATATAAATATATGTGCAGGTACACGGCTCTATCCAGAATTAAAAATAAAATAGTAGAAAAACATCTGGTGCGAGGCTCCACACTACTTTCCTCACCCCTAAAAACCTGAAATTTTTTTTTTATTTCTCAATCTACTTTTGTGGAGATGAGGGGTATTGGAACATGTTTCTACTTGTTA
Source organism: Lygus lineolaris (assembly GCA_030264115.1). NCBI lineage: Eukaryota > Metazoa > Arthropoda > Insecta > Hemiptera > Miridae > Lygus > Lygus lineolaris. The sequence goes on from JAEMON010000004.1 coordinate 30,958,810, forward strand.
GAAGAGTAAATCCTGTGAATTTCATCAAAATCGTTAGAGCAGTTTGGGAGAAAATCTGATAAATGGGCTAAAAACGACGTTTTTTCACCTATTTGGAATATTTTCTCCCCCTAATAATTGACCTTGAGGCCTGAAATTCTTACGGTCTCATCCTCAGACATGACGAAACCAATCCTCGAAATCGGAATTTTTAATCATTTTTGTAGGGGACCAATTTTCTACACGTTTTGGAAAAGTGTATGTATATACATACGGACTTACATACACTTCTCCAAAACGTGGAGAAAATTGATCAGATGTCGATTAGGACCAGTTAAAGGCGGTGTTTCAAAAATTGGATTTTCTGCTGATCGTAATACTTTCCTTTCACCTTCAGGTGGGCTGAGGAGAGTAAAAATGGATTACACAAATTCAACTCTCAGATAAGTGTAGCTATTTCATTCCAGTCAGCATAACCCGTATTTTCTCATCCCTCAATAGTGAATAACAACAAATTACGAACACAACAACAAACAAAAATTACATCTCACTGGGAGGAGCTGTACCCATAAATTCGTATGTCAATGTCAGCCGACATGAACTACCTAATTTGCTACTACTTAATTAGAAGATTGTGCGAAACTCATAAGTCTCATCCAATTAGAGGCGATGCAGGTTCGATTAATTAGATATAGAATATTTGAGCTGCGCAGATCAAGAAATTGTCGACAAGAGTGAGCAGCTAAAATATTCGAGTTGAACCTGCACTCCCGCTACTTGGAAAAGACTTAGAGTGTATCTTCTATTTTCTATATTGTACTACCTTTCTGCTTTGGGTAGTGTCTCAATCATTAGGTACAATCTAAACAATCAACAGTGGAACGTTTCGAATTATTTTTATGGAACTAATCGTCAGCATTAGGACAGTACATAACCAAATTTATTAAATCTAATCAACATAAATATGGGTTATCACTACATCTCACCTGTTGGATGCCTTTTTCATAGCCTCCCAAACATGCTTCCTCACGAGATTGCCTTCAATCAGAACTTCACCTGCTTGCGGGCTTGGGCGTTCTGTAAAAACGAGAATAAACGTCACATTTCATGAATAATCAGCACGCGGAAAATGTCCGATTAATAAATGGTTCGGCTGCATCGTTTCAGCTCATCATGGGCCCGAAGACTGATCCTCATAGGTCTGTAGACAAAGAATGTTGGAATATTCCTGAAAACGTTGTACATGACAATATCAAGTGATACGATTTATACGCAATTGTGGGTTCAGAGTAAATAAGTCCGTATGAAGAGATGTTCAGAAATCCAGATTTGTGCCAAACTTGTGGTCTTGTCTTTTCGATTCACTCTAAATATAACGACAGTAAATTTTGTAATGTTGACTTCAGTGCCCGAGAACATTATGAACTCTTGTGCAAAGGTAGGTAGATAGGTATTATACAGGGTGTTTCACTTATGATCCGAAAAACTTCTCCCACGTGTTCTACAGGTACTAATTTCCAACAAAGTGTCCCTTGAAGTTTTTTTCTTAAACCACTAAAAATCTGAGTTTTTTCACTTTTAAGATTTTTTTTTATGTTTTCGACCTTTGGTCACTGAAAAGTCCATAACTCCCTTCATATGGCATAATAGTGCATATTTTGACCATATTTGCAAAAAAAATGAGCTTTTTGATGGTCAAAATTATTTGGGAGTGTGAACATTCGATTCAGCGTCAAAAATAGGACATTCAAAACGATACCTTCTACCTCCAACCATGAGTAGCCGTGAAATTTCCCTCAAATGTGTTGGAAAACACGTTTTTTCGCATAAAATCTCGATTTTCTCAAAGAAGTTTCCTCTAAACAATAAAAATGACTATACCGTTGGAAAGCTGAGGCTTTTGCGCATTTTTAGGCTTACAAGCTACAACTTATCACTATAATGTTGGGGATCTAATGAGCGTTTGAAAAACAGGCAGTTTTATAGATTTGACGAACTTTTCGGGCTCATTTTTCACCCTTAAATTTCCCTTCACAAAATGATTGTTAGACGCTCAGAATACGGGAAATTTAACGCTCCTTTCGACGTTGTACTCAGATTTGGTTTTACTCTTCATATTAAGGGAGTTATGGCACAGTTATGGCCTTTTCAGTGACAAAAGGTCGAAAACACATAAAAAATCTTAAAAGTGAAAAAACTCAGGTTTATAGTGGTTAAAAAAACTTTAGTGGACACTTTTTGTTAGAAATTACCTGTAGAACACGCGGGAGAAGTTTTTCGGATCATAAGTGAAACACCCTGTATAAATTGAATGTTTTTCGGTGGTAGAATGCCTTTCATCCAATCTATCTATGGCCAAACTTGAGTTTATCAGGTAGGTGAGTACCTCATTGTTACGTTCTCTCTTCTCTCAAATAATCAAAAGGAATTAGTAAAGCTAGAATGGTTCATTGTCAATCACAATGAGAAGTATTCATGGAAATTACAGGAACTTTGCAAACCTAGAATGGTTCATCGTTGTCAATCACAATGAGAATGGAAAAACCGACGCAGTTGTCACTACGAGAAGGTGAGCTCTTATCAATGTGTTACGCTATATATACCTTCTTCGCGAACATTACAAGAGCGAACGAATGTCGCTGACTTCAATACAATATTTTATGGGATTCCAATTTATGAATCAATCAACTCGCAGAGTTTAGATCGTATCAATTCGAGGAATATTATTTTACAGAACTGCAGTGCATTGTTCAACGTCTAGTACCAAGGGTTGAAATACGATATGATACGTAAAGCTCCAACTGCCCAACAACTTCTGGATACAATAAACCATAACATAGGAAGCATATTACCAGAAATTCTATCGCTTCTAACAAGGACTTCAAGGTCGGTTCAGGTCATAAATCATACTACGACGATAAGACGTTATTAGTGGCAATAAATACAGTCTTGAAGAAAACTTGTGTTTTTTCAGCAAGCATTTTGGAGAACCTATCCAAATCCCTCCTATCACTTTAAAATTCATATGACTGGGTTTATAGGTACACATTCCAGCCAATCATTTTAATTCATTCTCCAGACAAATTCAACATTAATGGACCCAAGGTACCAATAAACTTTTTTCCGAAAGCCACAATCGCAATAAAATCTGAAATGGTAAAGGAAAAAAAACTAGAATGGCGATTTGTTACGGTTAAGGGAGTGTCTAGCATGATGCCAACAGATTTTGAAACCAATATCTAAGCATTATATCAAAGGAATAAAAAAACATGAAGTGGTTACGAATAAGTATAAATTTTTTTTTATAAATTTCGGAGGCAAATGACATTATTTGAAATCGATTGAACATAGTTTTGGTTCATAATGATCATTGTCATGTCTTATTTTAATCGCAAAAGCCAATTTTGATGACTGATGTGATTACGAAGTATGATGAACAGGGAGACTCTCGTCCCTCCATTACAATGAATGATGGAGAACTGTCCCACATTGTGTTTATGACTTAGTTATGCTACACAATTTTCGTTCAATCAACTTCCAAATAATGAAAGTGCCCACACCAAGAACCACTTTTACGATCAGAATGAGAACATGTAATAATAGAACAACTTCGTTTAGAATGATATAGAATAAAGTATACCTGACTCAATATTCACACACTCGGAAGACAAATCCGGACGTGAATACCTACGAGTCACTTCCTGAAATATTACCGAAAAAAAAAAACCAGCCTGCGGAAAAATGATCATGATCTCCAAGGTAGGTATGGTACAAACATAGAAAAACGTACGGGATAGTTTGATGAATGAATAGTGTCGACATGCCATGGGTGAAGTGTAAAAGGCATGCAGGGCGACGGCAGGATGGGCTTGAACGACAGCACAACTTATCGTAGGATACAAGTAACTACTGCCATGCTATAAACGCCTCCTACCGCTCCAAAGGTTTTTCAAGGCTGAATTCGGCACCACGTCTGATACTGTCAAACGAGGCGGCACCATCGGTCGTAAATTAATATTTTTTCTCGAACAAGCAATTCCGAACAGTTTCCTCTCTTTTCCGCTGTTGATGTTTTTCAAACAAAAGCCAAATCGACATTTAAAAAATTCAAAAAAGCGTAGGTATTTACCTCGTTACTTACTTGTGGTTGCATCTACTCATTGGATTGGTGATCAATTTGTGGAACATAATTGTTTTAAACCAAAAACTACGATAGAACTAAACTACGAAAACGTCATGAAACAAAACGGAACACACGCAGAGACTGACAGAGTGACAGTGTTTATTGAGAGCAAACAATATGTAAATGGTGGTTACTTACCACGTACCAACAGAAACATGCAACTGTTCCCAGTTACTAATAATATTGATGGAGTAACCAGCCAACACGTGTTGAAAATATGATATTCTTATACAATATTCTTCCACAACACAGCGGAGAAACGTTTTACGACCAGTAATCAATCCATAAAATGCGAGACGTTCCGACCAAAATAATCAATTTCAACCAGATAGGTATGCAAGAAGAATCCATTTTTTAATGGTCGAAATAGAATGGTAGGCATTATTAAATCCTCCTTCAACTGAAACGCTACTAATACCGATTTAAAAGAAGCACAATATTAACACAACTTGAGGTTTCAAAAACGAAAATTGTTCGGAACTTCAATCGTGTCAAAAGAATTTTATTATTGTTGGAATTTCAGCCCAGATATCAAGTTTAAAATATATGGTACCTAACCTTGAACTTGACTTTTTTCTGATAAATCCTCGTACCAGTGACGAATTTCCGTTGGTTCTAATTTAATCAACCGGTTGACGTTTTAAAAATGGAAAAAACAATTAGTCACAAAGCGGAGACTAAAAATGATAACAGGCCGGTTGGGATAGCTTGGGTTAATTCATAAGTAATGGTAGTGGATGGTTTGTTCAATAACCGCATTGGTACCAAACAGCCATCACTACAACCGATAAGACCGCTGCAATGGATAGATACTTGATTGCCCAGTCCAGTTTCAAAACATACAGCAAAGGATACATAATTTTAAGAAAAAACGCGGCGGCTGTTTTACAGATACCTCGAGATCATTCTTTATTCATAATGATTGAGCTCAATTTTCGACTCAGCTGAACAGGTAGTTCAATATCCGGCTGATCTGACCTGGGAGCTCAATTTTGACTGACGATTCAGAGAATAAATGTATTTTTTCGTCTAATCAAGGTAAAACTCTTCAAAATGGCGACGGGTGACAACAGTGATGAGTCGAATCGTCAAAATTCAGCCAGGTGATACCATAATGGAGTCAACTGATGGGAAAATAATGGAGTCAGTTGTCAACAATTCTTTCATTCTAATGAAAAGTGAAACTCCCACACCTCAAAATGGAGCCCGATGTTGCCAGAAAAATAGTCCTAGGCGCGGTTCACTTTTCCGTGTTATAATAATCAAGATTCCAACGTTAAGGATCGACCTTTTTCTATAAACCTGCCCACGATCATTATAAACGATTAAGATACAATCCTCGTTAAGTAAGCAGTCAATTGGAGCTGAGAACAGTAGCATTGAATTGTCAGGAGTTAAAAAGTACGAGCGTGATCTTTTCCAACACCTCTGTTGGATGGTCGTCTTACCAGCAACAGCCGCCAAGTTGTCTTCATCATCGCTGGCTGCCCCCGACTTCATAGCAGGACTGGATTTCTTCCAAGGGTTTCTGAAGCTCCTGAAGGGCGATTTGGAGCGCGACCTCTTCTTCCTGGACCCTCCTGGACCCCCACTGCCACTAGGGAGAGTATCGGCTCTCCTTGGTGTTTCCATGGAAGCTACGGGTAACGGGGCAAATACTATAGCACATGCAGGGACACTAATCTACGAAGCCGGACTCTTGGGGAAAAACACATATTTCCTTTGCAAAATCGTATATCATGTGGTGATGATGCTTCCGTACAGGATGCCTTACATTAAAGTTGATCGTAATATTATAACAGTAAGTATAGTTCCAACAATAGACGTTTGATGGGTTAGAGGAGACAGAGGAAGATGACATTTTAAAGGCTTGACCCCACCCAATCTATTTGCAATTAAAACCAAGGAGCAAAATGTCTGACACATGAAACTTAGAACAACTAATACAGGAAGTTATTTGGTTGGATTCTATATTTATCTTTTATAACACGTTAAAAAAGAAATTGGGATATAATTATATGCCCCATATATTCAAAGGATCGCTCCAAAACAAAACAGGTGTTACGTTGTATGTTCAATTCAGTCACCAAATGATCAACGATGTTTGGAAGGAAAGAGCCCGGCTAACACATACCTTATCTGTCCGCCACCGATGTTGTTCCCACACATGTTGTAATCACAATATTGCAGTAGTCTTCTATTTGAGCCCAGACCACATGTGTAAAAGTGTTGAGATGATGTTGACGAGTTATGTAGAGAATGTAATATATTATGCAAGTATCTGTTTATGTTATACTGTAGTAGGTAAGCGGCAATAGTGACAATATAAAGATATCATTGAACATTATAGATATAGCTAGAAACTTTAGCTCCAAAGCTAACTTTATCCTCCAAAACATTATGATATTGTAAATGAAACGCAGTTGTCAAAAGGATTAACCCACAAAACAATCGAACCACGAAAATAAACAGAAATAAAATTGTCAACTATTAACACTTACCAAAGTGATAGGTACTTCTTCAGTTTCTCAACTTTATTGCCTTCTAAAATAATGTGAATTACAGTCTCAAAATGCATCTTACTGAGGAGGGATCTGAGTAGGCTGAGTTTGGTCTTGATGGCGGGGTATCCCCAAACTGCCTGTCACCTGACCTTGAATACAATAGTGCAAGGACAATGATGACAGCACT
>JAEMON010000004.1:30965672-31005423 GCA_030264115.1 Lygus lineolaris
CCCCCCCCCCCCCTCTCCAACAGGTTTTCGCCAAACCATTAATGGTTTGGTACTGAATTACTGAATTATTGAAACTGCATGACTAAGTTTTCAAGTTTCCTCTGGGAAATTACTTCTGGATACCTTAGGTAAGTATCTACACTGGTATAAAGAAAACGAGTCAATGCATTAGAGGGAAAACCAACGTACAGGAGGTTTTTTTTGGTGGGCTGATTCTGTTTTATAAGTTGTGGAAAAAAAAACTTTAAGAAAAATGAAACTTTTTCCAAAAATGTTTGGCACATACAGAGCCAAAAATGGAAGTAATAAAATAAATCATTCAAAATCCAATTTCATCTTATCTCCTGCGGACCAATGCTTCCCCACTCACTAAAACCCCAAGAAGTTGACAGTTTATGTTTTGCGTTGGAATAAGTAAAACCATGACAGTCATACCATAACAAATTAGATGTATTCCTCAGAATTTATTTTCTAACACAGGTTAGAAACACACTGATGCACCATCATGGGAGAGATTAGGGGAAATGAGTGAGGGTTGGATGTTCAACTCTAAATTATTTCCCAAATCTCCTCATTTGACTGGAACTTCAAATTATTTCAGAGAGGTAGTCCAGAAACTGCAAATGTATTTTTGTTCTGTCTGTGTGGTACTGGTACAATCACAAAGGCATCCGTTTGCGCAAGAGTGCCAGATGGAGACAGCCATTTTTCTATTACCTGGAGCTGTTCTCGAAGTGGGTGATTTAGGAGTCTTTGGCGTCGTTGGCGCACTCTTTGAAGAGGAAGGCTTCTGAGACACTGCCGCCATTCCGGGCACAAGCTCCCTAACCTCCACCACTGGGGTCGAAGGCGGAGTGCGCACGCCCTCCATGTCCACATCATCATCATCATCCTCCGTTAGACCATGCATCGCTAGAGTGAGTTCATGCATTAACATGCAGAGTTCATACTGATAAATTGAGAGGGAATCGATCCCCATCACTTCGAAACCCAGATGAAACCCTTCCTACTGAGATTTTACCAAAACTATGTAATACTCATGCGATAGAGAAGGGGAGGATCTAAAACCTACTTACTAGGCAACTACTCATTCAATCAAACACGTTTCATTTGAACAACATTCTTTGTTACTTTCAAGTTGTGTCCTTGATCTCTTTGAGATAATGGGGTATTCCAGTGGGTCTAAAAATTAGATGACTTTTCAATATTTTCAAGTTTAAATAATTGTGAAAAGAACGTATAGAGTAGGAGTAGGTGATAACTGTGTAATATAAGGAAGGAAATTTGAATATAAATTGCGGATATTGAAAAAGCATGGGTCCTATGTCATGACATGCCCCTTAAAGGCGTAGAGACGGTAAGATATTATAGTATCCATAGTGATCTCAGTAAATCAAGAACAGTCCAATGTTACTTTCATCATTTAATAAAGTGATACCTAACTCAGATATTCTTATCTAGTCAAATAACTTCTTTGAGGGCAACAAAATTGGAGTGAAGCATTCAATCAACTTCTCCTTGGTATGGATACCACTGCTTTCTTTCAATCAGAGATAGAGGAGGCAGTGAAAAAACCCTACGTGAGAAGCCCACCTTTTCTCAAATCCCGAATTTATATTTGCTTCTCTAATTTTATGTTAACATTTTCTCCAACAGACCCGATTTTCGGTAACCCCAAGTAATACACTTTTAGAAGAAAAATTAAAAACAATTTGACTGGGATACCTTATTATTCAATGAGAAAAGTAATCCACTTTGAACCAATGAACAGAGTAGTCCCTAGAGAATAGCGACCAATTCAAACTCGTTCAGTACATTTTAGCTGATTACGAATGAGGAATAAAAGAAAAATATTGGGAAACGTGAGTCAGTTCGAATGACACTATTGTCAGCTCCTTATCTGGAAATCAGCGTGAAACGTTCCGAATTTGTATGCATTTCGCTTGGGAACACCCAGAGTTATGCAATGAAACTACGTGTTTGCTGAATGAGAAGTTGTGAAGATACTTTTGCGACGTAGATGCCAAAAAGGGGTGGTGCCTTGAATTATCAGCGCTAACAACCACAAAAATACGAGTGAAATTTATCCATACATCTTTTGTGATACATAAAAAGTGCCAATTCCAAAAATTTAGCCATTCAAAATTATTTATTAAGATATGATACGAATACCTAATAATAAACTCCCAGGACGGGCTGTAAAAAACAGATAAAACAGAGATTTTGAAGAAGAAAAGAACAGAAGATTCTAAAACTCACATGAAAGAAAAATGTTACAAAAAACAGTTGGTAAACAAGTCTAAAAATTCAAATAGGTACCTACATCATGAGAACAAAAGGCACCACCTTTACGGAATAGGTTCTCAAACGGAGAAGGTACTCGAGTAGGGAAGGTAGACCAATCAACAATACCTACGTAGAGGAATGGTAGGCATCAAAGATTCATTGCCAGAAATAACGCAAGATACATGACAAGAAAATAATGCCAACAAAAATGCAATTTCAAATTTAATTTTAAAAGTATATTATGACGAAATTTCGAAAGTGCTGTCGAATAGATTGGTAGGGACTTGGTCGACTCGAAACTTAGCACCCAGATAAACGAAGTCTGGAATGTGGAATGTTATACCAAGTAATGTTATACCAAGTAATGTTATCGTGTTGAATCGAAGGTGGTACCTATTCAAAAACGAAGGAAATTGTGTTGCAATAATGGGTACGGCACACTTCCCATTTAATTAAATACAGAATGCCAGTGACAACCCAGCTCAGCAGGTTTATCATAAAATTCATCTTTGAAAGATCCCAAAACATCATTTCCCATCTGTGAATAGTAATAGGAACAAAATTTATTAGGTAATAGTAAAAAAACAAATGTGCAAAGGGAGCCCTAGTGCTTCACATCACAACTACCGCATGCCCTGAAAACAACCATGGAGCTTTTCATTTTCAATAATTCGCAATAAATACTAACAATAATTTCATCACTACGCAGGTAGGTAATTTATTATTTCGCCACGCAAAAAACTACAAGCAGCCAACCATTGCTGTTACTTATTATGTGACTATTGTATACCAAATTGTAATATAACACCGAATTGCACTTGACGGGAGATTGCATTTTATAACACACGCGGTGTTGGAATTAAAAGGATATGTGAAATTGTCTATCCCAATAAACTTGGTACCTAGCATGAAGAACGAAGTACATTTCTTGTGGACTCCATCCATTTCCACTCATTAGAATTGAAAATGTTCCTGACTTCGTCGAATCGTGTTCGACAGCACAAAAAGTTATCTAACCGAATTTAAACTTCAAAAAATGGTATAGGCAACACAATTGTATAACAAATCACAATAAACTACTTCGAAAAATTCAATAAAGAACGCACATTTTTATGGATCGAGAAAATTTTGTTTTTTGCTGAAAATCGATTGTGCGAGCAATCATTGTTGCATTTGATGGCATTATTTTTTATTTTACTGACTTCAAAATAAATAACTGCCAAATATGTTGAAATTGATTTTACGTTCACAACAAAACGGATTATTTTTACGGACAATTCGGGACAAAGTAGGATAGCAGCGGAAATCGAAAACAGTAGGCATGCCCGACTTACCTTCAAACCAAAACCCTTTTCTTCTCCCCAACACCGAAAAAATCATTTAAGCACATGCAATGCGTGTTCAGCAAGTAGCTATTCTATAAAGATGTTCCTACTCTACACAAGTAAGTATTCCTACGAGTGAACAATCCAAGGATAAAAAATGTTTTGTGTCGATTTCTTCAAAATAACATTCACTGCACTTGAGTCCAAAGTTGTTAATGTTTTTAACAACTATTTGATTTCTTTCGAAAGCTTCACTAAGCTCATGAGTTTTCTTGGGTTCTAACCTGCAGGTTTCTCGATAGGCGTTATGTCTAGCTGAGTTGGAGGCTTGCGGACAGAAGCTTGAAACAAGACAATTCACAGTGTTTAAAAAAACACAACGGCACAAATGATTTTTTAATTTTGATGGAGATTTCCAGAGATGACCTGAATTTGATGAGTGGTGATGATACAAAAACACAGAGAAAGTGAAGAACATTTGGTATTGCAAATGAAAACAAGTTTAAATCTCACTCACAAGACAGAAGATTGCAAATTGCTATACCTCCACAGAAGAATCGTCCAATTCGAAAAGAACCGGTTAAAAGGATAGCTTAGTCACGCATAATGGTTAGTTGGACATGCTGAAGTCAACTCAATGTTATGAATGGGTATAGAAGAAATGGAATGACCTACACAGTAGTAAGTATAGGAGAGAATGGCCATGCTCTCGAACATAGAAGAACGTGATGTGATCACAAAGTGGTCATGATCATGAATAATGAAGGGATAATTATACACAAATGATGACGAACACACATTAGGCATGAGAGGCACGTGGGGTTCAATGAGGATCGTGACTTGGGAATCTAAATTTTGACGTACAAATTTCGGTGACACAAAATTGGTAGTATTTTGAAATAATTGACATCATAATTATGTCAATCATATCTTGATCATCAAGAATAACTTACCTTTCCGAGCTTCTGGCTCTGATGTGGTAGCTCCGTTAGTTTGAGGTTCACCGTCGATTCCGTCAGCCCTATAAAGAGCAAAAGCGCGATGTTAAACAACTGTGCATTTCAAGTAAGTCCGGATTTTAAAAGCGTTTCATTAATTTTCAACTATGTCATTTACAAGAATTCGAAGAAGATCAAAAATTATCAGAATCAAGGAACAACAGGCAACAATAAGTAAGAATTTACCCGTCAGCTGCTGCTGCTTGAGGCGAAGAAGGTGGTGTAACCTGTTTTTTAGCCAGTTCCTCTTGTCGCTTCCTTTCTTCTTCTTCCTGCTCTCTCCTCTTTAATTCCTTCAGCTCGAACTACAGGAAGAATGAGATGAATGAATAAGACAGTAAAATCGAGTACCTACATTGCAGATTGTGACTATTCAAATACTCTGACTGGACAAATCAAAACAATACATGAGAAACCGATACAAATGTCATTAATAACGCCTATTAAGAAAAGAATGCGGATTTACTTACGGTGGTTAGTCTTTCTAGAGCTGAGAATCTTTCTTCTTGAGCAGTAGCGGACTTTTCGAAAGATTCGTGCTTTTTGATGAAATTCTCAACTTCATCGATTGTGTGCTGGAAAAATGATCAATGCATTGGAGTTCAAATTTTGAAAATTTAGTCAAAATTCGCTTTAAAAAAAAGTGCTTGTCAGGAGGGGGAAATTAGCAGCTTGAGATGAGCAGATTTTGCAGATAAATCAAGAGCTTTCCAATGAGTGGTGAACAATTTTTGTACGATAAAAAACGGTTTGGGTTGTACGTGAAAAGCATCAGGACGCATTTTAGGGTCGTTTTTTTCGGGTCGGTTTCTTGGGTCGTTTTTTGCCTGATAGGTCCCGGTAAAAGCGTATTCCACGCTAAAAACGTGTTTTTTAAGGTTTTTGGTGTCTTGAACCATCTTGAACATAGGAACACATGGTTTCTTCGGAATCAGCGTAGAATTTCCTATGAGAATCACCCAAAAAATCGGTTGAAATGATTCTTTGAAAATTCGTTCATCAACAACTGCATGAATGGAACTTTTGCATACAGCGGCAATGGCTACCTACCTATATAAACCAATATTATTCTCATGAAGATAATCTTACCCCTAATTCTTGACTAAGGAGGTAAGGTTCTTGTGCGATTAGCCAAGCTTCAGCAACTGCAGCGTCCCTAGCGAACTGGTACACTTCCAAAACTGAAAATTGAAAGTTTCGTTGAGAACGGATCATTCGTGGCCCTCAAAGATAAATAATTTTCGAAGATGAGAAAAATAATTAAGTATCAACACAACGATCGGAAATCAAGAATGAAATTGAATGGAATTATTAATTTATTATGGGAACTATTATTTTTCTTGTACATAATCAGTACTTACTGAGCTGTAAGTTCTCCCATCTTTCTTCCCAGCGAGTGAGAAGCGAGTTTCTTTGGTTGTTCAGGGCCATCAACTTTTCTTTGATCTATAATAGGATGAAATTTGTACAGAAATTAAAACAGATAAGAGCCATGTCTTAAACATTATAAGGGTCAATATTGAAATTTGATCGTAACGAACCTCATTGGAGGCATAGTGATTTCTTGACAAAAGCTCTCGTCCAAGAGATAAGCAAGCGGTGAAATTGTCTTCTCTAGTGTCGATTTCGGCTTTTAAGCTTTGGTGATTGTTCATTAGAAGCTCTACGCCACTGACATCCCTGAAATAAGAATAAAATATGACGCTCCACTACTTCACATTCCAAATCTTGAACAACGGACCGCAAAATGTTTCAAGGGAAAATATTGATGTATTCGATGTATAAATCACTCACCTTGGCTTTTCCGTGGTGTTCATTTGACGGATGACGTCATCCATCCAGAGAATAAGAGTTCGGACCATGTTGAAGAACTTGAAGAGATCTCCAGTGTCAGCCAGTTTGGCTTTGCGCGCGTCACACATGGCTTGCAGACCAGCCCAGGCGCTAACCACCTCCCCTTCCCTGTTTGTGATTTCTTTGGCCTTATCCCCGGCGTACGACGCCTGAAGTTTCTCCGACTCGTCAGAGATGGCTTGGACCTTAAAGAATCAGGGGATTCGTTACTTGAACGTATGTAATGCTAATATATATATATGATAAACCGTTATAATTCCTAAATAAACTTAGTCGACCATCATGGAAATGGGATAAAGGTCCTAGTAATGTTTTTCCCCAAACTAACCTGAGATTGCAAGGTTTGTAAATCTTGAATGAAGTTGAGATGTTTGCGCTGCAGAGTGGAAACTGAGCCAGCATCACGACCAAGCTCATCAGACATAGCATGCTGCTTCTCAGATATCCTACCCAAGACGTCTTTGCAGTCATGGAAGAATTTGTGAAGTTCCCGAGAGGCTTCAAGCATCTGAAAAATAAAACAATCCGCATGAATGGGCATCGACTGCTAATCAAAAATCTGTATCTGATGATAATTTTAAATTTTAGAAACAAAATAATAATACGTTGCAGATTTGTCGTATCAATAAATATAATAACATAGGTAGGTGCCTAATATATTGCAACAACTTACTTGAGTTCTAGTGTTAATGAGTTCGAGCAGATCTTGCCAGGCTTCGATCAGACCGTCCTTCCATTCGGCGATGGTAGCGGAATCTGAATGACCTTGTGCGATAAGTCCATCAGCAATACTGTTGACAGAGCTGACACGCTCGTTGCCAGTTGATTCGGTGTCTCGGGCGAATTCCTTGAATCTCTCCCAAAGAAGCTGCAATTATAGTATGATGATTATTGATGGTGAAGAGATGTTTAAATTCGTGGAGATTAATGCAGACGAGTCTGCTGAGGTCGTACATACGATATACGATACAATACAATATCATATATATCATACATCGTATTGTTTGTATGATATAGCTCTCGTAGCAAACACATCCATCCTCAGGACTGAGGATGGGATTACCTCGACATATCCCCGCCGCCCATAATATTATAGAACACATAATCTACATGAACTCAGCAGAGTCGTCTGCACTATTCGAAGGATTCAAGATCTCCAGAAGTAGGAATCTACAGTAAGTAACCTGTTATTTGGTGAGAATATTGTGAAGTTCTTGCAATGAGAAAGTATCATCGAACATGACCATCAATTTATAAACATGTTTTTTGAAACCATAAAGGTTGTACAGAAGAATTGTTACAACGAAAGTTTATGTCAAAGAAATACACTCACAGTAACATGATCGTAATCTTGACCGAGCTCTTGAGAACTGGCAACGACTTCTCGTTCCATTATCCACTGTTCCAAATCATCCACCTCCCTGTTCAACATGAACAACTGAAGAGCTTCGTCTAGTTTGGCTCGTCGCTCCCCAGCCAAATCCTTGAGTCCAGCGTACAACTTGTCTACTTGGGATTGCTTGACTCCTATTTGATCGCTGGAAATGAACAGAATGTATTTTTACTTATACTGCAGCTTTTAAGGTCGTAGAGATTATTCAGCTGAAAATTCAATAACATCGGTTGATTTATCAATAACAATATCGGCATTCAGTTTCTCAAAATTACCTCAGAGGGTTGTGCTCAGAAGTGAGGGACCTCGCTGTTTCGCCGAGTTGTCTGATGGTGTTAGCATAAGCATCAACAGCGGTTTCGAGATTTTCGTGTTTCTTCATGAGATTTTGAGCGGAAATCTCATCCTTGCCCCGATCCTCAACCATCATGTACAACTCCTGCTCTGACATCCAGCTTTCCGCCTCGTTAGCATCAAAGAGGTACTGCAAAGGAATACAATACATGAATGTGGATGTGAAAGTGTACAAATGAGGTATTGTTTGATGTATGATTAAATAGTCATTTGGCATGCAGAAACCATTTTGGGCCTCACTATGGTGCATACTATTGATATTTTTGGTAATTAAAATAAGTATTTTCTTCAAAAACATTGATATTTTACAAAGTTATGAAAACTCCAAACTGAAGATCACGATGACAAACCTTCTTCAATTTTTTAATCTTCTTTAAAAGACGCATCATGGCAGCTATTAACACTAAACCCACGAGTGTACCTCACGACTGACGTGGAATGATATGTAATAAGCCGAGTATATCGTCACAACTAGTGACTTACTGTTGATAGACATTCTCTTGAAGTGAAATTGATGGAGAGGGCAGGGTTGGGAAACGCAGGCATTCGATATCTTTTGGAATTCAATACCGTGACCGTAAAACTATACGGAGACGCGATGAACCAAACGAAATATTCAAATCAACGAAAGTGTGGGTAAGTACTAGTACGAGTTATCTGACATGATGATCATCTCATTATGTAAGAAATCTATTATAGGTACGTGTGATTATAGGAGCTAATGTATTTTACTTTCCTCAACCCGCCTGAAAAGTGAAAGGAAAGTATTACTATCAGCAGAAAACCCAATTTCAGGAACAACTCCTTAGAATGGTTCTGATCGATATCTGATCAACTTTCTTCACTTTTTGGAAAAATGTCTGCAAGTCCGTATGTATGTAAGTATTCACGTATGCGGATAAACCAGCAAGAATTTCAGCCCTCCAGGTTAATTTTTTGGGAGAGAAACTAAGCAAAGTAGTTTTTTCAATGCACTTTGAGCTTTCCCCGAAAAATCTCTCCAAGGGTTTTGATGAAATTCACAGGATTTACTCTTTCATGAAGTAAAAACAACTTCCAATACTCCTTATCTACAGGAAAATATCCTGAGGGTAGAAATCAGCGTTAAAATCCACAAAATAGCAATGTTTTGGTTTTCTGCCGGTGAGAAAAGTAGTGTGAATCCTCGATGTTTTTAATTCCCCTATAGAAAGGCGTTGTATGATTCCATTCAGGAGGGTTAGGTTTGCATAAATCGATCCACCATGTTCCCTTCCATCTGGGCACCGAATTTCCCGGGAAAACCACAATTTCTTCTGGGTTTTGGAGTTTCGCATTGGGTAGGTATACAGTCGGCTGCTATAAGCCCTTATACCTAATGGAGAATGAGTACTTCCACCGTAGTTATTTTTCAGTCAACTTTTGCGCTTGGTCATACATCTCGCCTACCACGTGGAAACAAGTCAAACTAGTTGCTGACTCTTTTATCCATTTCTTGCCCAAGGAGGTACCAGACTGCTGAGCATGATCTAGTGAGTGAAAAGGAACTGACACACCCATACAACGTACTAATGCAGGCAAAAGTGCAATTGCAGTGGGACAACACATTGCTTACCATCAACAAAATGTTTTCAAGTAGGCACAATTCTTGACGTAAAAAAAAAAACTCCTGGGGCTTTTGTCATGAGACAAGGAGATTGAGTATCTGCTTAAGTCACACCGGCACTAGAAGTAAGCCTACTCTGATGGCTCAAAGCGCCTTGGAGAAGCATCTGCAGCCGTCAAGATTTTTCTTCAATTCTCTTAGATATCATAATTTTTGAGGAAACTGCTGCGAGAGTCAAAACTTCACATAATGTAACACCAACCTGTTGCGCCTTTTTGGAGTTCAGCAATTGGTTCTTTCTGAACTCTACGGCCTCCTTGAGGTGGTTCCATCTCTCCAGAAGCTCGTCCATGAGCTTCCTGAATTGTGTAGCCTCTTCACTGCCCTCTTCAACGAGCTTTTCCCCGCTGTGGAGAACAGCGTGTAAGCGGGGTTCGTGGTTGTCGATTTCGGTAGCCAGGGACTGATTCTTCTTCATCAAAGTGTGGACATTGAATAAGCTATTGCCGTATTCCGTAGATGTTGCCAATGGCATTTTCTCAGCAATCCACAATTTCTCATCCTCGACATCTCGGCGGAACTGGAAAAAATAACCATTTTAGACGAAATTTCAGATTAAATCGTAATTCATCAAAAATACCCATTTTTGGTAGGCCATAGCCCCAAATGAAGAATGCCCTCTGTTCACCTGGAATGCTTCCTTATTTTTCTCGAGATGCTTCTGCCTGAGGACCAACGGTTCTTTCAGTTTCTGGAACCTCTCCTCCACTGCGAACTTCTTCTGTTTGATTTCTTCGATTTTGTGGGGTTCAGCTTGTGCTTTTTCGAGGATAGAAGCTTGTGTTTCCAGTTCAGACACCTGCCTGGCTTTAACTGCCATTTGAGTCTCGATCATCTGAAATTAAATTAATTGATAGGACAGGTAAGTACCCATTATTTATTGAATAAATAAATAATGACTATGATAATAACTGCTTTCCAAAAATTTATTTTTATTAACGAGCAGATAAACACTCGGACTTTTGGGTAGGTTGTAAATTTGATTTGTTTCTTTGAAAACCAAATGTCAATCGGGCGCCGAGAGTTGGTCAAATGAAAAGAAAGAGACTCCCCGCAATTCACAATATGAAAATTAGAACGAGAAGTCCTCCGAAAATCCCCAACTGAGATTAAAATAAAATAGGTAAGCAGAATACTTAGAACAAGCACAATATACAGGCAACAATGCTCAAAATCGGCAATATCTCTATTAGTATTTCCACGTCTGATCATTTTCCCTTCACTTTGAAATGAGATTGACTCTCTTTTAGTAACTACGATCGAAATATTATTCAACAACAGTTGAAATACTTCACCTGTTGTTTCTGCATCAAGATGTTGACGGAAGCAAGATCGTTGCCAACGTCGGCGCTTTCGATCTGCTTCTCGAGGTCGTTCATCCAGGAATCGATGTCGTCACAAGTCTGGTGGATAAGGACTTCGCGATTGGCGTCGAACAACCTCTCGCCCTTTTCTTTGGTCATGTTCTCCAAGTCTCCAAACTGCTCGGAGAGATCCGAGATCTTAGGGGAGACCACTTCAGCAAGCTCTGGTTTCTCCTTCATCAGAGATTCGCCAGCCTAGGACATGATTGGAAAATCGTTTAAATCTATTGTGAATGAACACAAAAACTGTAGAACCTTAATATTCATGCATTGTAATTATAGATTAGGCTACCAAATATAGTCACTTGACAAGACGACGCAAATAAAGCTTACCTGTTGAATTCGAACCAATCTGTCCTTATTAGAAGCAATTTCAGCTTCAAAAGCTTGATGTCTTGTCCATTTGGAGTGAACAGTTTTGGCGCTCCTGTATGACTCGTCTTGAGAAATGAATTTTTTTTCCTGGATCCATTCACTGAGCTCATCGCAATCCTGGAATATCGTAGTAAAACGTTAACTAGTAAATTTCAAGTTATTAAGAAATAACTGAAATGTGACAGATAATTAAAATATTCAATAGGTACACAATAATGTTAGAATCACGAACTTGCAAAAATTGGTGAAGCTCTAGCTGATCCTTCAACTTGTCCATTTCTTCCTGAGCTTTAATCCTGTTGTTGTTGCGTCTATCGTCGATATTCTCGGCTCTCTTGATTACCTTGTCACCTATAAAGTCACAAAATATCGTTAGTTACTCCTCATTGGAAAAACTTCTTCGGTTTTGACCAATTAATAGCTCATTTAATTCTGATCGTTGATTCCAAATCTGCCGGTGGTAATGACTTACCAGCAAAGTGACCGTCTCCATTGAGCTGCTGAGCAAAAGTGACAACAGCGTTTATCTTTTCATCGTTGGCTTCCATCGTTGTGAGGAAGGCCTCGTGTCGTTTAATGGCGTTTTCAGCTTGTTCAAGGTTGAGCTGGAAAATAAAGCATTGCAGTGCTCGTATAGCAGTTGTTATGGAGTTACTCTAATTTATTATTCATTTCGCCAGATGTTATCTAAATTTATACCTTGATCATAATATGATCATATATATATTATATATATATATTCTGAATAAAACTTGGTTTTGAACTTGAAGTGCTCTGACTGACAGACAAGTAAATATAATACCCGTATCTTTTCTCCTGGCGTCTGCCCACTTTCATCCACATCGGTCCAAAATAATCACGCCCAACGTTAGTGAATGGCCTAATGTGATGAGCTAGAAGTTCTAGTCATCGGGCTAATGCTTCAATTGGCCACTAATTTTCTCATATGCAACAGCATATCAATACTTTAGCAATTTCACGAATAAACATTTTAAAAGCACTCACAGGTGCGTCATCCTTAGCTAACACGTGCTCTTGATGAGAAAGGAGAACTTCAGCCTGCCGTGCATCCCTGTTGAACATCTGCAGGTTGAGCCAATCCGAAAGGAGTTGCTGCCTGTTCTCCCACATTTGGTGTAGTTCGGTCCACCCATCCCGAAGAGCCTTGAGACGCTCGCGAAGGAACATGTACTGAGGATCTGATTGAGTAGATGGCTCCTGCAAACGATTTAAAAAAACTCAGTAGTCATCATGGGACTGAATTTTGTATTGATACAAAAAGTGAATAATTATGCACATTTTATGTAACAAAAATAATTCATTGGATACATACTGCGGTGATGCGTTCGCCATATTCCATCATCTTTGTATAATCTCCAGTGTAGTTGTCAATTTCTTCCTTGATGGACTGGTGCTGGCTCAGAAGCTTTTCGGCATCAGCCAATGAAGTGGGAATGTCCTCTGAAGCAACGTCCGTCTGAGTCTTCTGGAGCCAGGACTGGAAGTGGTCAAGATCCCTGAGGAACCTGTGCAGGTCTCCTGCTTCTTCCAATTTGGCATCCCTTTCTTTCAACTGTAATAAAAAGGAATAGCTTCAAATATCAAACATTGATTAGTAGGTTGAGAGCCACCTCTTCTCTTCTCTTTCTACATAACTGTACATTTTCTCCGTCTAATATATTGAGCCGATTTTGATGAAGTTTATCATAAAACATATTATTATTTTATGGAAAATACTCTCTCCCTCCTCATTCACCTATAATAATTGAGGGACACACGAGTAAATACGTCCGTCACTAGGATTTAGAAGTTTTATCGTTTTTGTATCACCAGGGGCATGGAAAAGATTTCTAAACCTGCCGTGCTAGCAGAAATAATATCTTATGTAAAACCACAACAAGGCTGAGTCCCAACTAAGTAACAGAAACCGATGTGAAAAAATGTAACATACGCGAAATGAATTAATCAAATCATTCCAGAGAGTTTTGCATAGTTCATACAGGAAATAGAAGATCAACATCATAAAACCGAAAACTATGAAAATAACATCAATTGTTGAACGAAACATTAATTAATTAGGTATGTATACTTGACATCCCGAATACTGAATATTATACGGCATCAGTGTTGTTAGCTATTCTGTCCAACAAGTTCCAGTAATTTGAGTTCCCCTAGCTAAACCCCTCCTCCCCTTGATTTGATATCACTCCTCCATCCTATTTCCTTGTTTGAAGTTTTCCTTACCATCTATACTACGTATCATAAGGCAAAGATAGTAAAATTAGTCATGATTTAGAAATGATTAAGAAAAACTGAATCTTGTCAAGTAGAGCTCGTGGAGTATGTTTGCGAGGTAATCAGTTCAGGAAACAAATAGTTGTATTAGGTGCCTATATTGAGATGAAAATATCAAATTCACAATGTGGGAAAATGGAAGAGAGAAAGGATACGTAACGGAGTGTTTTCTACATGGGTTTATGTGACATGAATTCACGTTAGGGATGAATCAGAGGATATTGAATTCAACTGTCAAGAGGTAGTTCAAGGTACAAAGATTTAACAGATCATGGTAACAGTAACAGATGTATTAGTGGGATACTCGAAATACGCAGAGGGCAAGACATAATAATTTTTGTAAAACATAATCCGAACTTGTAACGAATTATAAATATTGTACGTGTAATTTTTTGTGTTGGACAACAGGGCAGAGGTAAGGAACAACGAATATAACCTTCGATGAAATTAGGGGGATCAGTAGAAAAGTATACCTGCTGCCCATAGAGCAAGCGAAGGAAACAACAAAGCAGATGTATTAGCGGAATCTGTAATTAGAATGTACATAATGGGAATGAACTTTTAAGAGATTGAAGATCCATAGAGAATCCTATTATTTGTTCTTTCACTGTTAGTTGATTTCTTTATTGAGTATGGCGATAAAAAAATAAAGTTGTGTGTATTAGGTTCAATAATTGCTGATGGTACATACCATCATTGTAAGTTCTTGCCAGATGGTAGTGATCTGAGTGATCCTCTCTCTGATAAGCTCAGCCTCTTCTGGGTGAGTATCGGCAATGGCCTTCGACTCGGCTTCTAGGGAATCCAATTTGGCTTGGATGGCAGCAAGATCGCGCTCCATTCCACTCAATCGTCTCTGTAAAATTGAAAAGGAAAATTTTATTAAGTAAGCTGGCTTGTGGAAGAATCAATATTCAAACACCAAGGTGGACACCGAGAATGACTTGCCTGGAGCGTCATAATACCCGTGAGATCCATTTCCAGAGAATCGGTAGACTGGAGAATCCTCTTCTTATCTTCAATCCAGCTGACAGTTTCGCGACATTCAATATGGTAAGTTTGTACTCCATGAGCGTTGTTGAGATCTTCCCTCTTGGATTCGGCCTTCTCCCTGAGCTCAGCCCATTCGTGATTCAACTGCAATGATAAATTCAATTTGTAGAAAACGTCAGAATCCAAGAAGATCAGAATGAGGAAGAGCTGAATGATGGCGATACTGGAAATCAAAGTTACGAACCTTATTCTGTCGAGTAACAATCTGTTCAGAATTAGGATGCTCAACGTGGAGAAGCTGGCGAGCTAATTGGTTGACAACTGCGACGCGGGAAGCGTTGGAATTCATTTCTTTGTCGAAGCCACTGTAACGGTGTTTCATGATTTCAACATCTTCTATATCCTTTCCAGGACTCATTGTCTCGAGCATACGGTCCTGAAAAAATCCACATGGTAAAAAAAGAGAAAATTGTGAGAAGAAAATGATCGAGATTGGGAAAAAATCGTTACCTTCTCCCCTATCCATTGTTCAACACCATCTGCTTCCGAGAATAGTTTGTAGAGCGACAGGGCATCGAGTAATCTCTGCTTTCTCAACTTAGCAAGTTCGAGAAGTTCCTTATACCTATGACAACAATGAATTATAGTACGTTATAATATAAAAAGATGTAAGAAAGTGAATCTTTAAATATAAATCTCTTGAACTCGTGGTGTTTTTTTATTGTTTTTTGTTTGACTATACCAAACAATTTTTGCTGTATAAAATCTTGATACCTCGAATCAATGGAATTGAGTCTCTCAGTGACTTGCGGAGATGCTTTGCTGTCTTCTCCAAGGTTGTCAGCCTGAGCATGAAGAGCATCGATGACTGACGAGTAGTTCTTGAGTTCGTCCGTGGCCTCCTTGTGTTTTTTGAGGAGGGACTGAACGTTAGCCTCGTCTCTGCCAACATCTTCCGAAGACACAAGTCGGAGAGTATCCAACATCCAGATATCAACGTCATCAGCATCGGCGAAGAACTGGGAAACAGTGACAAGAAACAAAATGAGAAAAATACTAACTTGATCATATCAGGACGGGGGTAGTGCTATTTTTCACTACCTAGATAAGGTTATGTACCGCAATCAAGGAGTTTTGAAGAAGCAAAACTTCCTATTTATATAAATTAATATTGTTCCTTTCTGAGTGCTGCCCCCACTCAATGTAAAGGTAGCCTACCCGA
The DNA here is from genome assembly GCA_030264115.1 of Lygus lineolaris. Taxonomy (NCBI): domain Eukaryota; kingdom Metazoa; phylum Arthropoda; class Insecta; order Hemiptera; family Miridae; genus Lygus; species Lygus lineolaris. Next base: position 30,981,777 of record JAEMON010000004.1, read on the forward strand.
AAATAGGTTGCCGTTTCCTACACAGCATCGGTTTAATGAAAATATAATTACTAATGCATAAAAAAAACAAGAGAATTTTCAATATTGCTTCACCTGATGGAAATCGACGGCTTCTTCCAACCTCTTCCTCCTGTACGCAACAAGTTCTTGAAGGTGCCTCCACATCTCCAAAGTATCATCAAGACGGGACTGAATTCTCTCAGCACCAAAGTGCCCTTGCCTCACGAGGTCTTCACCAACGGCAACAACCGAAGCCAGCTGAGGCTCGTGCAACTGAATCTCATTTTCAAGGGCCTGAAAATGTCGATTATTTACTATATTTACTACTAACAGATCGATAAATTCGAAGGATGTACACGAAGGGAATGATGCTCGGTAATCTCCTTAGTCGACTGGTTATGAATAATAATGAATAAGTTCCTTCCTGCTTCAGAATGAAATCTTAAAATTAAATAAAACTTATATGGGGTTTTGTGGGATATTTATTTATTTACTGAGCTGATCTGAAAGGAAGAACAACCACGCGATATTATACTTTATTGTACAATAGGGTAAAGAAGAGTTTGTGCTTTTGATGGCTCATCTTCAAGATAGCAGCTTGTGAATAATCAGGTGCATTTCAGAACATTCGTTCTAATAACGGCCGAGATAATATTTTTATGATGCAATAAAAGATCATCTTACCTTGTGTTTGGAAAGCAAGAGATTAATGGTGATGAGATCGTGGCCAATATCACCTTGGGAAACGATTTGTTCCTTCTCTTTGATCCAGTTCTCTTCGTCAGCCATGTCCCAGTAGAACTGCCAGAGCTTGCGACTTTCCTCCAATCGGGCTCTGCGCTCGACAGCGAGTCTGACAAGCTCCATGTAAGAGTCCTAGTGGAGGAAATGTGAAATGAAAGGCAAATACAAAACGTTAAACCTTCGAACAACTTTCATTTGAATTTATTGAACTTTCATAAGGTCGACATGAATACTGTAATACTTGCGTAGTGTCACAATTCATACCTGAAGCTGCTGAATTCTCTCTTCAATGATGGTAGTGTCGCATGGCCTATAGCCTTCGGCGGTTTGATCTTCGCTGAATTTCTGCGTTTGTTGGACAACAACTTTGACGCGCTCGCCCAAGACGTTGATATCTGCCTCCACAAGACTATGCTTTTGAAGAAGATCCTCCACGCCCATCAAGTGTTTACCTGAAAACATAAAAATGTATTGTAGAGAAAATATCACTGGAGATAAAATCATCAGGAAATTCAAATAGTAACTCCAATTCAATCAATAGCTATTACGTACGATTGTCCCACAATTGCGTTTTCCATACTAATCATGATAATATTTAATTATCTACAACGCATTCTTTCAACCTAATAACACTAGGGATAATTGGAAAAACCATCTTTCGTTTCTTGAAATTCCTGTTTGATAAACGTACCGTAATCATCGGAGAGCAGGCGAACCTTGAGTTCTTCAGTTGAGTCAAGGATGTAAACCATCTCCTGGAAGTTCTGCTGCAAATGCAGAGATTGCTCCAGTCTGCTGCGTCTGGCTCGAAGGAGCTCAAGAAGGTAGTTCCACAGCCGGAGAACGTTGTCTTTCCTTTAAAAAGTTGAAGACGATAAGTGATGTACCTACTCATATTAGATACCTCATTTTGTTGTTACTTAAATAGATACGATAATAGTTGAAAAGTAACGGATACTTACCTAGCAATGATTCTTTCTATGTCATGGTAGTTTTCAGCCTCCAATTCCTGGCTAACTGTGACAACAGCTTGGACACGCTCTTCGTAAGCAAAAATATCTGTCTCGATGGCTTCGTGTTTCTTGGCAGCTGCTTCAACGGCAGCCAGGTCGAAGCCGAAGTTATCCTATCAGATATAAACTTGGTCAACTCAGAAAAAATCAATGAACGCAAGTAGAAATTGAAGAAAAAAAATGCTTTTAGAATATGACAAAATAATGAATAATATTAACGAGTCGTAATATTATGAGTCTTATTATAGAAAGATAGAGAATCTGGAGCTAAATCACCTGAGAAACAAGCCTCTGGTTTTCTGAAAGCCAAGTCTCCCTCATGCTGGCTTTCCTGTTGAATCTGGCAGCAAGCTGTTCGAGCTTCTCCTGTCGGATCAGTTCCTCTCGCAAGGCAAGTTCTCTGCATCACAAAAAATACAATATTTTAGAAGACTGTACCTCCGTAATTGTAGAAAATAGCACATACTCGTGAAATAGATTACTTCTCATGCTCAGCCTTTTCCAGGCGTTCCCAAGCTTTATTGATATCAGAGATCATTTTGCCTTCACGGGGCGTGTAGGGTTTCTGATTGTTGGCTCGCATCTTGGATTGGAGGGTGAAAAGCAAAACTTCCAAGTTCCCCTTCTCGACGAACCTGAAAAAATATATTCATGCCATAATAATAATTTACAATTTTCTAAGATATATAACAGTGCATCTCACCGAAATCAAAGCTCTAGCTTTTTTTTATACTCACAACAGTTGAATAATGGCAACGATTAGTACCAACTAGAAACCTTCAACCCATCAACTGAAGAGTCTCGGGGAACACATGACCCAAGATAAGGTACTAAGTCCCTAGATTTCAACAGGATAATTTGCAACCATATCTCCTGACCCGAATCTTGGTTGTTCGTCCTATTGTTCAGACAATTTCGGATTGAAACCCGGAGAAGTCCACATATAATAGAGAACGATTTATCTCTAGATGGGATTCTATTATTTGTACCGATCGGAATTGGGAAGTTTTTCAACAGTGTGGTATTTGTATACGATACCGATGTAATATCTCTAGACGTGGTCTTTGTTTGTCCTGATTCGTCTTATCAGCCAGTACGAACGAAAAAATAGAGGTTGAAGTCTGTAAGAACTATGGGATCGGAATGAATGAATAAGAAAGAGCGTGTGTCCTTCACAACACCGCTTGGGATGTAAATGATTAATCCAAACGTGAGTACCTATATAAGAACTACGGAGAACCAGGTATCTAAGATGGTGAAGATGTTCGTTAACTCACTTGGGTGGTTTTTCAACAGTTCGGTAATTGTTGAACTGGGCCAGCTGCTGCTGAACTCCTACGAGGGAATTGGCAAAACGCCTGTCGCCGAGTTGAGAGATAGTCGCCTCAATCCACTTCAGAAGATCCGAAGTGAGCCTTTCGTATTCCTGAACCATGCGGTCGTTCTCCATGGCTATACCGACGACTTTACCGATACGCTTGCCCTGCACAGTCTCCTGCTTCATCTTGCTGAAGTAGTGATAGTACGTGACGACGTAGGTGATGATGGATTTTTCGTCGGGGTGATCCACGAAAACGTCTGCATATTTCAAATGTGATGCGAATAAGTAAGAGAAAAAGGTGACAGGTACTGCATCATAATCATAGCTATAATATACTACCAGCTATACTACAATCTCTTTTTCGAATAGGATCATCGAATACAAGGATAAGCTTTAAATTCAACTAATTCTAATGTAGCTTGATCGCTGTAACACTATTTCAACAACTTTAATAATTAGCACCTCATATTGTTTGAATTCGTTTCAATCTAAACCTCAAGGCCAAGTAAAGGAAGGCTCATTTTATCTAACCTAATAATAATTTTGTAAGCAGGTACCAGCTTCAACATTGCTACTGGTTGTAGATAGTCGGGATTCAGCCAAAAACAATTGGTTTCGCGTCGCACCGGACCCATCTACTACAGCTGCTTACAGGTTGTTCCTGAAGATGGGTCCGGTGCGACATAAAACTTTGAAATATACCTAGTGAATTTATGTAATTCCTTACCAACTGTTTTTGGCTGAATCCCGACTACCTACAACCAGTAGCAACTATGCACCCGAGAACTCTACCTCGTATAATACTTCAACATTGCTTAAATCTATATTACTTAACGAAACAGTAAGTTTCAGAGGTTTAGGGTCAGTTCTGCTTAAGTATTTAAATGGGTAGAGTGTTGAGTAATGGTAAAGTGTCATATATTATGTTGTCAAATTGTTGGGAGATGGTTACAAAATTTGGAAACTCAACAGTTCCCCCTCCCTCTCATGGAGGATATCGATATCAGATACCGGTATGAATGAGGTTCTGAATAATTATGTCGAGATCAAAATGAAGTTCAAAAGTACATTCGACTGAAAGGAGGCGAAGAGAGACGAAAATGCAGTAACCTTGGAGCGTAATCCTCCATCATACCGCTCGAAGTGATGGAGGCTAATGTTACATAGTTTCCAATTTACAGTATGAAGCATAAGTACCAACTCCTCGCTCCACTCGGTGTCCGCATTATTTTGGTCTATAATAATATAATGGCCTTCTCGCCACTGAACATGGCCCAATTCCAATTAATTAAATTTGGTATGCAAGTCCCTTTTTGGGGTCTAGTTGGTCTTCGAATCATAGCGTTCCTGTGATTCATTTCTCAGGATGATGAATGGGGGAGAGTTCATAACGCCGTAAACCTTACACTTTCAACAGAAGGGTATGATTTTCCCCCGTGTTTCGAATGGATTACATTATTTCCGATCGATGGAGACCACCCAGAGCACAATAGGACCAACCTCACCAATATTTACTCCTTTCGAATATTTTTACGCAGGTACTAGCAGTATTTTATATACTTCTGACTTTAGTTACAGAGCTACGTTGCCAACCCCATTATATAGTTATTATAAATCACCAACGCCTAACCCATCGCACCTAATTGGTGAATAAAGGCTAAAAGTTTTGCCCATATACTCTGATAGATATAATACTGATGTGCGTATGCTGCCTTGAAATACGAGAAACAAGAGTGTGACTCCTTTTAAACAGTAGGAAGGAAATGGAAGCTCCATTGTATTGAGCGCTATTGAGTGTGAGACACTGATGTAAGAGACAGACTCATGAATTAGGCCCGATAGCAGTGTCCTACCACTTAACAGTATAATTGGAGGCGCAGAGGAGGAGGGCAATTTGGAGCTAAATAGGCTTCAACTATTCCTATCGCAGCCTCCAAACGGCCCGTTGCCGGAATTAAGGTCAATTTAACGGAGAGATTTCTTCAACCTTTCGTCATCGTAACTGTGAACGAAGGAAATAGGTAAGTAAACGGTTTATCGGATTGTCAGACATATGAATGCTATTACGACTTACGACGTCTGGCATGCAATCGACAGATCAAGATTTTATCATAATTATCGGCGAGGGTCCTATTGAAGGACGTGGGTCATTCCAGTCTACACGTTTAGACCCTTCAGTCTTTGCTGTACATACTATTTTTGAAACCAGCCAGGCACGGCAAAGTATGAATCAATTAGGTCGTTTTCAAATATGGAAGCCAATGCCCAAACGTATAATAATTATCGATATTTCAAATGGAAACCGCTATTTAACATTGCAGAGGCGGATTCTACTGTACCTAACTAATTAGGTAAGTACTTGAAAAAATTAACCGTAACTTGAAAATGCTGAAAACCTTGTTTGTGAAATTTATCAAGTAGGTACCTATGATAAATTATTGTTGAATACCTAACGAATGTGGTGATGAACATTTTGACACACAAACGTTTCTCCCTATAAAAATAGTCGCATCGGCACGGTTTCTAAGGCAGATTAGAACTGATCGAAAGTAGAAGATTGTTTACTTCTATTTTCATATTTTTTATGTACTCTGGAGGCAGTCCGATTTGCCAATTAACTAGCTCATTCGCAGGGTAACGGCTACAACTTTCATCGACAGCAAACATCGACCTGAGGACCTCAGTTCAATTCCCGGTCAGAAATTTTTTTTAGTTCAATTTATTTTTGACATTTTATGTTTTTACTCCGGCACATAACTCGAAAAACGTCACACGAAATCGTCACGAAAAGGGAAGTAACTACTTCCCTTACCACCCTACTACTTTCCTTACCACCAAACTACTTCCCTTCCAACCAAACTACTTCCCTTACCACTAAAATACTTCCCTTACCACCAAACTACTTCCCTTACCATCAATAATGTTGATGGTAAAATAATGGGTATAGTTTGATGTATGGAAGAGGAATGGTAGGGGGAGGTAAGACATAAAATGTCCTACAGGGTTGCAGACTCGTATGCAAGATGTTGAAGTAGTTTCATTCGGTGACTGAAGCCGGAGTGGAAGAGTCGTTGATTGACATTGATAAAACGATTTGTAAATTTGCATACATTTCTGTTTGCATTGAGAGAAGTGTTTCTACAAACAAAAAAATGTTTGGGCTGTTCTGTTTATTTTTTCGTTTGGAAGGGAAGTAGTTTCGTGGTAAGGAAAGTAGTTACTTCCCTTTTCGTGACGATTCCTCATGAATGGAAGTAGTTTGGTGTAGTTCTAATAAATACCTATTTAGTTTGGGATAGGAAATTGGTTTTCTATTGAAGTCCCTACTCAAACGCACATCTTTGACACGTGAAAAATACCCTAAAAGTCTGTGTCGTACCTACGTAATAGTTACTCATTCATACTTAATACATCTAATAAACACGGGTTTTGTGTTTTGCTCTTTTTTGCGCATTCAAAAATTTCAAGAATGGGCTCTTTGCTGGAATTTCGACTCCAACGTACTTACTACGACATTATTTTATTCTGGAGGATTTTTCTCTTCTTGGAACTCACCTTCGGCATCGAGCAATTTCGTGAGGCCCAGTTTGTCTTCAGCGACATTGAAGGAATTGTTAAGGTTGTAGATGGCATTCGACTTGGAAAGCTTCTCAAATTGTACCAAGTCAGGCCGGTGTTTGTGGATGATGGCGTTGAAGGCAAGACCGTCACGCCAGGATGTTGTGAAGTTGCGCACGTTCACATTGTGATATCCAGCAGTCTTCATTTGGCACCACAGCAGTAGCGCGTCTTTAGCTGATTTCGTTTCTTTGTTTTCCGTTTGTTCAATAGTAATATCTTGAATCTGTATGGCAAATGTACAAAATTAGATGATACTGTGACGTTTCTACATATCTACATATTTATGTATATGGATAGGATTCGTTGGTATGTATTCACTTTTGTAGTCGACAGACTACGATAAACGAGGTTAGAAGTATCAAGGTGTCACAAAAGTTGCGTTACAAATTTATTCTAGACTCTACTGTACATAAATATGAGGTGTAAAAAGGATAAAATATTTCCCAAAAATGCGTTACGAAATGTTACGATAAGCGAGGTTAAAAGTATAAAGGTATCATAAAGTTGCGAAACGAATCCATTCTAGGAGTGCGAGGTCTTTGGATTTTTTTCTAGGGTTCATACCTATGAGATTCAACTGGATGTGTCCATACTTAGGTAGAGTTTTTGAACCGTTTCAGCAAACTTTTATTTCACATATTTTGCTATCATTACATAATATATTCACTAGATTGTTTGAAACGAATATTTCATTAAATGATACATCTAGGTCCATTTTTTGAGGATGGTTGTAAGGAGCTGTTACACTTGTGGGAGGGAGGGGAGGCTGAGAAACACATTTTTTGTGACAAGAGGCCTAGGTGAGTACTGCTATACATAGAAGATAATAGGTAATTCAGACTTCTTACGTTCTGAAAGATGTATGTACTAAATAGTACCTACCAGTAGGTAACTTACCTGAAATCTAAGAATAATGGTCCAAATTAGGCCCAAGCTAAGCCTAGCGTTTCCGTCAACTATATCGTGTGATCCCATATTTTCGAGGTGGACCCTCTGATCCTTCAGGAATTGCAAAGCTTTATCTACGTTTTCCAAACAATGGATACGCATTTTGCCTTTCGTGGGCCGGGGCTGTGAAAATAAACAGATTTAATTGAAAACAGCAAGTAAATACTCGTATCTATTACCGAAGAAAGAAATAAAGCTGCAAGGAAATAATTTGGAATTTGTCACATTTAGGAAATTATATCAATAAATGTATAGATTAAACTAAAATTAAATTAAACTTAAAGCTAAATAAATCTATATTAAACCCTAATGTAGCGCAAACGGATAATAGGTTCTAATTTCACCATCGACTGACTGACTATTAACCGTTCATGATCTCCAGTACATAAATCGCAAACAATGTAAAGTTGCAAACATTAAATTAATGTATTTTTTTCCGTATGAATATTTTCGGATTCATTTCATTTATATAGAAGGAAAATTGTGTTAGCAATGCTACGTTCACTAAGCTTATAAATTCAGTCCGAGTAGGTATTTGGGCGGATTTACTATAGGTACCCAAAAGGTATCTACTACTTAACTAGTTTCACAGGAAGCTCAAACTTTCTAAACCAATTTCTAGACTCCAAGTGTAAGTCAGGGGAAGATCCGTGAATGAGTGTTCATCAGGGAAATTCCCACATTATCATATTTATCTATAAGATTGTAGTGGAATAGAAGGAGCTGCATACCAACGATATCGTAGAATTTCCTATTCTAAGCAAATGCTGGGTTGATCTATGAGTTGAATTTGGATCATCAGCAAGGTCAGTAGAATGCAAATAGTTGAATAGGTACAATCCAGTCAGGATTGAGAATATAATATAAGTAGGTAGATGACAACACTCCTCAGGATCATGATTACATTTTACTATTCGGATTACCAGTTTTAAGCCACCAATATGCGCATCTCCAGTCCAAAAAAATACAAGGAATACTATGAAATAATATGAAGGAAAATACAAGGATGCAGTTAGGTTCGTAAGAGGGATCCGAATGAAATGTGAGAAAGCAGAGGATTTGAGATTTCTGGATCTCTAGATTTGAGCACTCGGAAATTTATAGTAAATAAGTACATACATACCTACTAGTCATCAAAAAGGTAGAGGATTGGCCGATTAAATTATTCAGCATCCACAAGAACAGTTCTATCAGATCTCCTGGTCGTATTTACGGTTTTCGGGGGAATGAGTCCTTACGGAGACGAAATATTTTTACAGATTTACGTGTGTAGATATCTATCTACTAAATTTAATTAACAGGAACTTGAGTCCAATGACGCCAGTAACATCTAAATCCGGATGCACCTCTGATTAGTCAATTTAGTTCGGCTTCTGATCCAAAATTAGAGGGCGGATGACCTCACTAACCTCGAGGCGCTTGCGAGGGTTTGAAATCCCCTTTTCTACGGATACTTCCCCAAGCTTACTCATATTCAAAATAAATTTCATTAGGATGGAAAAATCAAATGAAAGAATATCGGCATGTTTCCCTATTTTACTGTAGCTCAATTAATTTGGTTTTTGAAGAAAAACTGGATGATTACCGAATTCCAGCTCTTACACCTAGTTCTAATCCTGACCATGATACTTGGGATTGTTCCATTCGGCACCCCCCCCCCCCCCCCCCCCCCCCCCCCCCACACACACACACACACACACACACACACACACACACACACACACACACACACACAAAACACAAATTTCAATACAAATTTTGTTATTACTATTGTATTTCTTCATGGGGTCATAGCAGTAAATTAATGGGGTATCTCAGAAAGGAGTGTCTATTGGTGTCTACTTTTTTTTCAACAACAATGAAGATAGAGGATTGAATATTTCAGGTAAGGCTACGGTTTGATTCAGGTTAACGAGTGCCTACTTACTGTGAGTTAGGAGCAGTAGAGGATGTGTATTAATAAAGTGGACCACTATCAATTATTGCGTTGATATTTTTTATAACATTATTATTATTAAGGGTGCGCGGACGCCCGGCTCGAGAACGGCCTCAACGATGAGCTCAAAATCCTTTTTATTATTGTACGCGTTTGTGATTTCGAAAATTAAACGATTTACGTATGTTGTACGATCATAATTACATACTTTACGATTTTAATCATAATTTTAAGTTTATCCCATCCAGAGAAAACTGGAAGAAACCTATGAAAAACCAGGTTTTCATCAGTTTCTTCCAGGTTTCTCTGGATGGAATAGACTTAAAATTATGATTCACGTCGTAAAGTATGTAACCATTATTGTATAACATAGGCAAATCGATGAATTTTCGAAATCACAAACGTGAACAATAATAAAAAGGATTTTGAGCTGCGTCGGGGCATCGTTGAGGCCGTTCTCGAGCCGGGCGTCCGCGCACCCTTAAGAAGCAAAAAACAGAATAAACGGGGTATGAAAAAAATGAGAGGGCGTTTGTGGAGGTTAAGAAAAGTTGAAAGGCGAATGGATTCCTCTAGTCCCTTAAGATTGGAAAATGTAAACGGAAAAACAGTTTCTGGGACAAAGAGATAAATTATCCAAGTTTCGTTTCATAGCTGCCATTCCGAACGTGAAAAGTAGCAGAAGAGGAGCTGACGGGAAAATAGGAGTAGGCAATATCCGGGGGTAGTAGAAAAATGGTGGGGCGGGGGTTGGCAGCCTTGACATTTCCTAGGGTTGGTCTGCAACGTGCCGGTAGAGTCGAGAGTCACGCGATTCCGGAATTCGACCAACAGACCGGAGGACGGGCAGTAAAAAGGGAAACATTAACCCGAAATATAAATATGGGCAGGCTAGCACACGTATAGAGGCTCGATTTTCCCTTTCATATCGACGGAAAGGTCAGTCGAAATCATCAAAGATACGAGTAAGTAGAGTGTTCTGTCTCGATGGTCGTAAGTGGGAAGCCCCAAGGAAGGGCGCTGGATCATATTTTGAGGTTCAAAATGAAAAATTCCTACCCATGCAATTTTCCATTACTTAGGTACCTGATTATTTGCATCAATTAATAGCGCTAGCGCTTCTACTCGTAATAACTATAATTTTAGTTGAATAGGTTCATCAAGTTACCAGTCTTTCTCCTGAAAGCACTTCGAGAAGTTGAATGAGCATTTTCCCATCTCGGAGGTCGCAGTAGAGATCGGATATCCTGCAGTTAACTCGCACCAAGTGAGAGTTAACCCATTTTTGGAAAGTTTTCTTTTGGACGCTCTCTCGTTCGTCTAAAACAACAAAAAGGAAACCATTAATAAACAGTCAAGAACCAAAATGGACAAAGGACATTAAAGTCAAGGACTTGGAAAATAAAGATAGGTATTTTTTCACAACATATTCGATAATAATTCCTTTTTCAACTTTCGACTTGATCGAGATAGGTACCTACTAAGTGTACGCCTAACTTCCGTGAGGCGTTTTTTTAAGGATCCGAAATTAAAAAGTTCTAGTAGAATGCTTGAAAATAGGGCTTAATATAATTAATGTGTCTCATCATTTAATTTCTAGAATCTTTCAAGGTAGGTAGTTACTTATCAAATAGATGCAACTGTTTATAGAGTAGCACGCATCTACTAACCTCAGGACATTCAGCCGAGTAAGCTTTCATCTTGTACTTGCAAATAATAAATTGTATCAACTATCTAATGTCTTAGTAAACGCGGGCTCAGTAGTTAAAAATGCAATGTTTCTAATCATCAAATAAGATGTGCCAAGACTCTCCCAGAGTTGATTTCAACGAGGAGTTTAAATTATAGAGCTCGATAACTAAAGTAGTAGTTACCTGGCTGACACTGGCCAAATAATTAGTAGGTAGGTGATGTAAAAGTGATGAAAAGGAGAAAGTTCTAAGATAATAATAATAATGAGAAATCTAAGATGCTGAGATGAATCGTTGACTTTTCTCACCGGTACCTTCATGAGTCCACACAAAATAGGTATGTACTTACCTAGTTATGGACTTATTCAAAGACACTCACGAGTGAAACCCGATATTTTATTTCGAATAGGTAGGTAACTATTAACTGAAGAAATATTTAAAACAACAATTCTGCGTGCTGATTTCATTCCAGCACGTTTCCACTGCGCTGTATAATGGTCTTTGTTCTCTGATTGAATGGAACACGGAAGTGAAGATTCGATCAGTCAGAAGTTTGAGATGAGATGATAGGGCTATGGGCTCACGCAACGAATCCTCCCGGCCATAAGCATCTCCTTCCTGAAAGGGCTGCCCCGACCCAACGGTAGGATTGGTCAATACTCAGATCGCAACTTCTGATTTAGAATTCGAAACACAGGGGCACACCCATACGAAGGAAGGAATTTTGTTCATCAACTTCAACTACAGTAAAATGCCAATATACGACAAGGTAACATAGGTATCGTTGGAAGTTGTATAATGCCCTAGTACGTAGTATTTTTAATAGTTCCAAATGTTGCAAATCGAATGTGACTACGTGCACGCTCCTTCGAGGGTTATCCGAAGAAAAAAAAGTCCATTCATGCAGCATGATTTGATGAGCGAATTTTCAAACAATAATTTTAACCGATTTGGTGGGTGATTCTTATAGAAAATTTTACGGTGATTCCGAATATATACCAATATGTTCCTATGTTTAAGATGGTAACTTACTCAAAAACCCTCAAAAACGCGATTTTTTAAAGCGATTTTTGACTCTAAATTTTCAAAATTTGAACCCTTGGAGTACTCCAAAAATTCTGGCCAACGAATTAACCTTTCTTTTGATATGATTGACACATAAATAGATAAATAAATATATATATATGTGTGTGTTAAATTTCAGGAATCGTTTTAGAATGGTCTGAAACGGATTTCCATGAAGAAAAAGTTCAAAAATTTGCATAATTTAAATTTTGAAGCCATTGCAATAGCTTCATTTTCCTCGAAAATTCGCTAAAATAACGTGAACACAATTCATTGAGAATTGCTAATAGATTTTCCTCAATTCAGGCGTTTGCAACCACATGATAGCGTCTGAACGACGACTGTGAATGATGTAGGCCAACACGAAATGGCTGGTAGGTTTTACCGCAGAAGATTCTACTTACTAAAATCAGTAAGGGAATAGAATAATGATACTAAGAGATGAGTTAGAGAAAATAATTACTTGCCAAAAAGCTTGTTTTCTCAAACGTGAACTTGGTTCGGTTCTATCTACGGTTGTTCTTGTGTTTCAGGACAATGCCCCTGGTGTGATAATTGTCGGTTTAATAATAATTGATAATTAACGACATTCTGCTTGTTGATTACCTACTTAAGTATTACAACTCGTTAGTAGTAAGGTATAAGGTTTAAGGCAATCTTTTAGCCACACAAGCTCATTAGTTGTAGGCAGGTGCCAGGGGTTGTTAGCAGTGAGGCCAGTGAATGAAAAATGAAATGAAAATGAATGCAAAATTGCAAGTTTGCAAGAAGATGCAAAGCTTTGTTTTGTTGTACCAAGAACATGATAATAATATTAAGTTATGACAACTGGTCCGTGGGGTTATAGGCTGGATGGATCGAGAGCTGGTGACAGGTGATTCCAACCGGAAGGGTATAGTTTTAAAAAGCAAAAAATTTAAAATGAAGCTACTCGACCCCCAGAATCCATAATTGGACGTCTGCCTGCACGTATCCGGGGCAGGTGAATTTTACAGGCAATCAAATTTGCTAAATTGGGACATCAAAATAACTGGAAGGGTATAGTGATGAAATATAGCTCAAATTGTAGGGTTTTTAATGCTAAATACGAATATGTACGTCTGCCTGGGGCAATCTGGTCAAATTTCAATAAAAACCTAAGGGCAGCGCACCTACGGACGGCGCTGGGAGACCCGGCATTTCGCCGCGCGGAGTCAATGAGCTAGGTTGTTTTGAATACACAATATTAACGCTTAGAGTCTGAATTTCGATGGCATTGGAATAGCCCACCAAGTATAAATAAATTCCATATAGGTATTTCAAAAAAAGCTCACAAAATAGCTCTGTTAAAATTGTTATTCAAAATTCACTCGTTATCTCTTGCTGCATGACTGGAACTTTAACGAGTAACTTCCTTATGAACTCATCAATGATAATGAAAACTAGTATAATATTTGACTTTTTTATGACAATTTTCAGATTTAAGCAGGTAGGTATTTATTTAGCAAATCTAGATAAGTACAAAATAATCTTTTGTTCTTCCCTACAATTTCCCTTCCGATTATTTTGATGTCCCAATTTATCAAGTTCTATCTCAAAATTTGACCAGATTGCCCCAGGCAGACGTACATATTCGTATTCAGCATTAAAAACCCTACAATTTGAGCCATATTTCATCACTATACCCTTCCAGTAATTTTGATGTCCCAATTTAGCAAATTTGATTGCCTGTATAATTCACCTTCCCCGGATACGTGCAGGCAGACGACCAATTATGGATTCTGGGGGTCGAGTAGCTTCATTTTATATATCTACCTTAAAATATACTACTCCTAGTTCTAAGAGGCGTTCATTAGGTAGGCACTGTGTAGCTAAGTGACACTATTACACCTACCAATATCTTTTCGCTTACCATAGGTACAAGCCTAAGAACAATATCAACACTTCATTAATAAATGTTTTATGTGAATAATTCGTTTCACATAAAACATTAATGGAGTGTTGAAAATTGACGTGGACAAGAAATCATAGTGAAATACAACCTACCTCCCTACAACTATGGGAATACTCAATAAAAAACACATCACTTCATAGTTCCTAGAGGTACATCGTTTCAAGCAAAATCATACGTACTTATTTTGATAGAAAAACAGTAATGAATAACAATATCTCACCAGCAAGAGCTTTGATTCTACTTCGTTCGAAAAGCCTTGAACTTGAATTTCCGCCGTCATATTCGAAATCGTCGACGATTTCCTGCTGGGTGACGCTGGGGTCCCACCGGACCATCGAGATGTCCGTCGTCATCTGGAAAAGAGAAGAAAATAAAAGATTAAAATTACGGACAGTGCAAAATAACGAAGAGTAGGTAGATAGGGACAGGACTAACAGGATTAGGAATTATATGATACCTTACCTATAAGTGGGAAATTTAGTACCTATTACACTATGCATCCTTAGGGGAATGAACATATAAGAAAAAAACCCTACCTAACGTTATTGGTCTAGTTGATCATTTTTTTGTACAAAAAACCAACAGGCGTAAATATAACCAGATTTTAACTTTCCTCAGCCCATCTGACAAGTGAAAGGAAAGTACATATTGAAAAATTCATGGAACACCCTTCTTGGAATGATTCTGATCGACATCTGATCAACTTTCTTCACGTTGTGGACAAATTACTTCACGCATGTATGTATGTATATGTAGGTACAATAACAACAAAATTCAATAATAATAAAAGTATAAGGCCAGCATTTTTGGAGTACTTAAAGGGGTCAAATTTTGGAAATTAAGGGTAAAAAGTGTGTTTTCGATATTTTTGGTGTAAATTACCATCTTAAACCTAGTAACTTATGGTATATTCGAAATCGGAATCATCACAAATTTTCCAAGGAGGATTACCCATAAATTATCTTAAGAAACATTATAGTAGGAAAACCGAAAATTGGCTCATTAACTCATGCTGTATGACTGGAACGTTTTCAAAGTCCTCGAAGGCCGGTTTCCGAAAATACCTCTTCTTCTTTCACTTAGAATCGACCAACTGCCGGAGTAAGAATGGAGTAAGTAATGGACTAATCGGTGTAATCCCTAAGTGTGTGTAATGGATAAGGTGTTCTGGAGCGAGGAGAAGGTGAATGCACTTTAAAATTTTCCGCTGTCCACGGGACCGGGAATTGTGGGAAACCGGTAAACAGTAGGTACCTATTATAATATTATATAAGAAAGGTAGAATAAGAAGTCCTAGTATGAACACAAGAATGTAGGTATAAGTACTACAAAATTAAGAACTGAGCCGTAGATAACTGGTGATTTATATGTTCCTCACCACTGTTGGGGGTCGTGAAATAAATAAGTTAGCAGGCTACCAGGTGATTCGTTGGTGGTAAATAATGTTGGGAAAGCAGCCAGGAGGGTTCACGAAATTGTTTTCTATGAATGAATGCGCTACGTGGGCGCAGAGTTGAGCTAAGAATTTCAAATAGGAGGGTTGATTACGATGATAAGCACAGTTTGGATGACTGTAGTCGAGGAAGCAGGTATACTTGGCGCGCGCATATTACTTTTTTTTTTTGAACATTCGCGAAATTCCTATCAAATTACGTTATTTATATTATATACACTGACATTAAATAAGCATTCGAGAACTGGTGAAATAAAAGAAATTTATTATCATCACGAAATTATAAAACAGGCTATTTCCTAGATATTCCATGAACCCGTTGGTAGTTGGCAAACGGTATTGTAAGAGCAGACAAAATGTATTAGAATAACATGCAATAAAAATGCTTGAACAACGATATATTCTCCTGGATTGAAAATTTGAGAAAACGAGAAGGGTTTGAAAACGTTGACAGAACACCGTGTCGTTGGTATTTGTAAAGGTCTCGGAAATACCACCTCCCTCGTCCGATATGAATAGCCTTTGGCGCATCGAGGTAGGTCATCGAAAAATCTGTGATTCGCAGTTCCCATTAAGGAAAAGCTTAAATCATCAGGCCGAGTGTTATGTGATCTAGAGTAGAAACAAGGCCGTAGTGGACGTGAGGGGAGGTGCTAACAGATTGTGAACGAACGAGTATTATATTATACTCGTACATACTTTCAGCCTTTGTATTTTGGGACTAACTGACACTGCAAAGGGTTTTTAATGATTTTTTAACTATTGTAACGGTTTAAAAGATGTTCTTGTTATAACATAAATGTATGTACTGTTCTTCACAATGCTTACAGACAAATCCTTTTTAGGAGTAGGGATTCTGAATCGAACCCTGTGTTTTATGTACGTATGTAGATTTTACTTATCAATTTATCTGACATTCCAAGCCAAATTCAACCTTGAAATACACTTTTCCAAAGCGTGGAGAAAATTGATCAGATGTCGATTGGAACCATTCTAAGGTTTTCTGCAGATTGTGATACTTTCCTTTCATCTTTCTGATGGGTTGAGGAAAGTAAAAAATAGGAGGGGAGGGGGGGATTTTTTTATTTGGGGGGGGGGGGGGGGGGGGGGGGGGGGGGGGGGAATTGATTATAGAGAATTTATTCTCAGTGCTGAAATCCGAGTTTACTAAAGATGATATCGTTCTGAATTCCCAAACATTGTTAAGAGGTAAACCGTACGTTTTTTTAAAGTTTGTTCAAACTTGTGACGGTACGTCCGAGCTCTCAACAGGTAGCGCCTGGGTCGCTCGAGACCCAGTTCCCGCTTTGTTCTTTTTACGGCCTAATCTATGGCTGCTCCTGGGATGGTGATTCCATACAAGAGCTGTCACGTGATCAAGCCAATTATTATTACACTATGGCTAGACCGGGTTGACAACGACATGACGTACCTCAGTTACCGTTATTGCAGCAAGGGGGAGGGGGGAAATTATGATGTACCTAGACCTACCATCAGATTTCACCCCCTCCCCTCAGCTCTGAGCCTTGACAAACTCGGAAACTCCATTATTTTTCGAATACCTACACCACAAGTTTGTAGATGATTGAATGTTATAACAGTTAGCGAAATTTCGAAGAAAATGAAGCTATTGCAATGGCTTCAAAATTTTTGTAATGCAAATTTTTGAAAATTTTCATCATGGAAATCCGTTTCAGTCCATTCTAAAACGATTCCTGAAATTTAACACTTTTCCATATGTATATATACAATATATATATTTATATATATGTGTGTCACTCCAGACGATATCTGCCCGAGGGATCGAGAAAAAAAAAACCAAAAAAATTTTAAAATGTCAATAATATCAAAAGAAAGGATGAGTTCGTTGGCCAGAATTTTTGGAGTACTCCAAGGGTCAAATGTTGAAAATTTAGAGTCAAAAATCACTTTAAAAAAAAGTGTTTTTGGTGTAAATTACTAGGTATCTTAAACATAGGAACATATGGTATATTCGGAATCAGCGTGAAATTTCCTATAAGAATCACCCACCAAATCGGGTAAAATTATTCTTTGAAAATTCGCTCATCAACTCATGCTGCATGAATGTAACTTTTTTCCTCATATTTCCTTATCCGAATGGCATGATAAATGTATGGACTCATGTCATTTTATTGGGTAAGTATGTTAAATCATCTTTCGTTCGTTTTCGTTTTCCACTACCTGGACCTTGGAAATTATTGAAGACCGGATGATCGGAGAATAAGATGATGATTGTAAATCGGTGGGTACTAGTACCTACACTCATACATATCTATATTCAAGTTTCGAAGAACTTACGAATTAGGAAGGGTTGTGAGAACACAAAATGCATATTTTATTTGGTTGAATAGGCAGCAGTTACCTTTTCATAAGGCTCAGCAGGCGGAGAGCCCAAGGGCATTTACCCCAAGATACTTTCCCTTCGTGATCTTTCCCTCAAAGCCATTTGAACGAAGAGATATCTCAAGAGATATGACATGGTGCTCCTCAACTTGTGAACGAATTGAGAGTGCGAGACCAACACTAAATAATACATTGTGTAATCAATACGTGTAGAAAAACTTGATACTATGATCACTGGAAAATCTACCGAAAGGTACGTATATACAACTATATTACGAGTGTAATGAGCTCAACTTTCTCCAGACACTTAGAATAGAGAATTAGAACCAGAACCCATAAATTGTAAAAAACTCGTAAAAAAAGGGTCTTTCCTAATACTGATAAATATCGATGAATGACACGTCAAAAACAGATCATATAATTTTCAAATACACACACTTTGGTATTTATACCAATAGTGGCCGGTCAGAACAGGAAGGCGGAAAGTTGGCTTACCACCTTACCTACCTATAAAACCTTAGGTAAATGAGAGAACGAATGGGGAAAAATCAATGAGTGAATAAGGGAAAGGAAGGTCTATCAACTCTTTCAGTACCTCTATATGGTTTCAAAACCAAATAAATTCTACATAAAGTTTCATTCATGCAGCATGAGTTGATGAGCGAATTTTCAAAGAATAATTTTAACCAATTTGGTGGGTGGTGTTCATAGGAAATTTCACGCTGATTCCGAATATACCATATGTTCCTATGTTTAAGATGGAAATTTACACCAACAACCTCAAAAAACACGTTTTTTAGCGATTTTTGACCCTATATTTTCTATCGATATAATTTGAAACTAAGAAAAGGATAAATCAGAGAGAACATGTTAAAAACGCTAAAAATATGGTTAAATCAATATAATATTATCGCATAATTTGGGAGATGCTCCGCTTAGTATAACCAAGTAGACACTGTGGGACACCGGGTCACTTAGTCAGTCAATAGCATACTAACTTGGGGGATACTTGCTTTTAGTGGCAAATTATGTGCTAAGCAGAGCAGGGAAAAATGACACTTCGGAAGTACTTGCAATTATTTTATCTTGTACTTCATGAATCATGTACGCAAAGATAAGTAGTACCTACAATCAATCAGGTCCCGGGATTCTCTTAATTCAGTGGTAAATAATAGTGGGTCAAGCAGTACAGGGAAAATAAAGGCACTGGAGTATTCATTTATCCTTAGTAGCGAAAAATCATGAGCATAGCCGTGTGAACATATCTTTCAGATCAGATCAGCATGGTCCGAGCAATCTGAAGTCTGTTATCTTTAAAAGTGGCTAGACGAAAACACTGGGTTGACAGAAGGCATGAAAATGAATAAGAGCATTTCATGAATGGTCCAAATAATGTGGAAATGATGGTTTCTAGAACGGGTGGGGCACATGCGAGTGCGACCAAGGCCTACTTAAAGCGGTGACGTCACCCCCACTCCATGGGCATCGCTTGGAATCCCATCTTGAAGGAGCCTTCAAAACGAGATGGGCCAGAGGAAACGCTTAATTGTGAGAGATCTCAGCTCGTGTGATCGGGGCGTGGTTTGCGAACAGATCGATGAAATAATCTTCCGACCTAGAAATGCCCGTCAAAAGCTTCGACCGACAAGAGTTCGGGATGATTTCGGTCCTCACAAAGAGATGAGGGGGAAAACACTTTGGTGAATGGATTGTGATGAACGACAGTTACTCCAGTTTGGATGGAATGCCGTAACCGAGGATGAAGTCCGTAAGATTTTGATTAAAAAGGAAGAAAATAATACGTGGATGATACGTAAAAAATATCCCCATTGTGACAAAAAATTAACTGGAACTAGATATGGTTTAGGACAACAAGTGGTGAGGGGGGGGGGGGGGGGTAATTTGCTGCTTTTGACCTCAGAATCAGATTCAGCAACCTCTAAAACCTATATCCCAATTTTCAGCTCCGAAATCCGAGTAGTTTGGTGGGAATGAGCTAACGAAAAAACGCGTGACGTCATCAGTCAAATATCTTCCTCTCAAACCCTTTTTCCTTCTCCTTCTTCACCCATTTCGGTTCATTTCAGACCCAACATCTTGCAACTTTTTGGTCAATTTGGTGCTCTTCGGTAAACCTAAGATTTGGAAAAATAAAAAATGCATGTCTAACGTGAATTTTAAAGAGAAAAATAAAAAAAATGCACGTCTAACAGGGATTTTGAAGAGGATGTTTGAAAATTTGATGCACTACAATTACGTTGAGTAAAATAAATTGAGTTGCTGCAACATGACTAATCATTACCTCTCTTCATTTGTGGAAACCATATCGAACCAACAAAGAAAAATAATATTGAAACTAAATTACGAAGAAAATAAAGATGACAAAAACTCGGCCCCCTCGGCAGGGGGCCTGTACCCCCGGATAATTTTGCTTAGAGCCTATGGCTAAAATTCAAGAAACATGGAACATGCTTTATCCGCTCTTTTTGTAACAGTTAGATGGTGACAGTTAGGTCGCATTTGTGTGACTACTATTCTCTCCATGACTGAAATGAAAAAAAAAAGGGAAACTGGCCCCGAGTCTTTCCGTAGGAATAACACCCACTCTCCTGATGAACCTAATAGTCTGTTTACAGTGAAAGGTATACCGAGAGATGTTTACTCCTAATTAGTTGGTAAAGTTAGCAGGTGAGAAGAGGACAATTTATCTTCTGATAACATAATAACAATAGCGAAACAAAATGAAACAATAGGCATTTTCTCCCTATTTTATTTCATTTTAGCGAACATTCGAAGAAAATGAAGTTATTGCATTGGCTTCAAAATGTTAGTAATGCAAATTTTTGAAAATTGTCATCATGGAAATCCGTTTCAGACCATTCTAAAACGATTCCTGAAATTTAACACTTTTTCATATAATTTATATTATCACTCTAGACGATACCTATCTGACGGAGGAATCGAGATAAAAAATGCAAAAAACTATTTTAAAATGTTAATAATATCAAAAGAAAGGATGAGTTCGTTGGCCAGAATTTTCGGAGTACCCCAAGGGGTCAAATTTTTAAAATTTAGAGTAAAAAAAGCTAAAAAACGTGTTTTTTGAGGTTTTTGGTGTAAATTATCATCTTAAACATAGGAACATAATAACATTATGTTCCTAGGTATGGTATATTCGGAATCAGCGCGAAATTTCACCAAATCGGTTAAAATTATACTTAGAAAATTCGCTCATCAACTCATGCTGCATGAATGGAACTTTTTCCAATAGAAAAACACAGAGCTTTTGAAAAAGGTGCAATAATAAGGATATTCAATTATCGAAAGTGAGCGGAAACGAATCTTGATTGAGATGACGTTATAGAGGAAAATGGACTCCAAGCACGTACATAGGTACCTACCAATGGAGGGCCTAACATTCAGTTCACTTTCAACATATATGTTTCACAGACAGTTTTGAACAGAAAATTGGAAGTCAGAAGTTTTCAAGGTCGTAAAATCCGACTTTGAAGGAAAACAATTCAGACCCACGAAAGTTCTCTATTCGCACTTAGTTGGAGGGTATGTGAGGGATGAGGAAGACATTGGACTTCACTCGAGGATTCATTGTAAAGTGTAGAGGACCTCATGTTGTGTACTGTTGGTTGTAACGATCGTTGTTGTAGAAAGTTCAGTAGGTATATATTTAGTACCTACTTAAGCTACCTTGGTAAAATGAGGTGATGGACATTAGAATTTGTATTTGCCAGGATTTATAATACGAACATTGATATAAATTAGGTAACCCCACATAACATGTGCAATCTATTTGATTCGAAATTTTGACACTAATTTAGGATCAGAACTGTTGGACACGTTTTCTATTCTATTTTGTTTGAGAGTTGTTCCGGCCTTTGATAAAGTGGTTCTTCCTATTGAACCTCCTCGGGCAGGTACCTAATAAGATTTTCATCTCCTTTTCAACGCCTTGATTACCTTCCGGGATTAAGAAGCTAATAGCTCTCCCACCCAAGAGGCCCTTCTTCAACTAAAAGGGCTTAATTTTATTTTTTTTCGTGTGACCGCAGGCAGCGTTGACCCTTCAGGGGGGCGGGCGGGGGCGGGGAACGATATTGATCCAACGCGCCGCCTCCGTGGCGGCTCTGGGACCAGTAAGGTGGTTACAGCGAACAATACCGTCCCCCATTCGCCCCTTACCAGACCGAGTTTTACTGATAAAACAACTTAATCTTGATGAGAAGTTCCTGAAAATCCAATCCAGAACTCAGGCAAGTTGGTGAACGGGTTTGAGAAAATATACCTTCCGGAGTTTCATGAATCATTACCTGACTGCTAGTTACTCGTCAAACATATTTGAACGAATAATTTCAACATTATGGAACATTTTGAACAAAACTATGTAACAATAGGTGAAAGAATGCAAAAACGAGTCGACGTGGAAAGGAATATAATATGATTTATTATTTCCAAGATCACAATGTCCTCTATAACTTAGGCAAGTTTTAGAATTGGAGAATCAATCCCCGTAATTTCATAATTTTATTATAGTCAAAAGTAAAGAGAGAAAACCTCATTTTACATAGGTACTAATTCTTCTCAAGCTTTTGGACATTGACTTGTTGGGAATGGGTCCAGCAGCGACCTGAAACATAGCTCCTTGCTCCTAGACACTGAACAATGAGCTGTCACTAGGAATACCCTCGATCACGATGAAAGAAGAGGTCTGAGGGATTCTACCATGGCCTATGTTACTCCGAGGAACTTGCTGGTCATTTTGGTCCAACAGATTGGGGTGATTTAGCAACAAACAAACAGACAGACAGACAGACAACAATAAATGGAATATCATTAGGATACTCTTTGGTTTTCTCACTACCAAAAGTACAGAAACCATTAAATAAAAATAGGTTAACTCCTTTGAACTTGTCCTGGGCAAAATTCCGAAATTATTCGACCGATTTGTGATGACATTTTCAGGATTAATACTGGTTAGCCCCAAACCGAGGTGACATGAATTTTATCGCTATTAATCCGGTGGTGGCTTTTGCATAAATGCAAGCGCATAGGTATACATGTTAATTTCCCCAAAAATCGATTCACCACAACCTAATCGCCTGATTCCTCTAAAACTTGAAGGACCAGTAAAGGATCATTATTCTTCAAATTTTGACGGCATTTTTTTAATAGGGGACGGTTCCCTATGAATGGTAGCCATTCAGCATGCAAAAAAGTTAATTTCCCCAAACACAACATTTTATGCTATTGGGAGATGTCCTCAAAACAGCACACGTTTTTTCATTTTAGCGAATTTTCGAAGAAAATGAAGCTATTGCAATGGCTTCATTTTCGAAGAAAATGAAGCTATTGCAATGGCTTCAAAATTAAAATTATGCAAATTTTTGAACTTTTTCTTCATGGAAATCCGTTTTAGACAATTCTAAAATGATTCCTGAAATTTAACACTTTTAGCGAATATCGAAGAAAATGAAGCTATTGCAATGGCTTGAAAATTAAAATTTGCAAATTTTTGAACTTTTTCTTCATGGAAATCCGTTTCA
>JAEMON010000004.1:31019837-31032611 GCA_030264115.1 Lygus lineolaris
TTTTTTGGGTGTACCAAGGTTTTCCAGATTTGGGCTTACCCTGCCATGACACTGAGACCTCATCGATCTATTGTCACATACCTAAAGCACATTTGCAAAATAATATAAAAATATACATTCTAAAAGTTTCCATCTTTTGGGGCGCTCCCGGAAACATGGCAGTGATAACAAATCAACGCCTCAAACCGTGTATGTAAGTATGAAGGTTCCTCCTATGGTACAGGAACTGTGAAAGTCTTGTGTTCTGAATGAGACATGACTAGAGAAAACGTGCCCAAAACCAGTCTCCGTTCGTGGGAGGCGGATTGCGAACAGATGGTGCATTGCAGTCTGACGGCTCTTCTTGACCCTACCCTCTCACCACGTTCTTCTTTTCTTATAAATGCTCTCTTGGGAAATTCTAACTTTTCATAAGACGCGTCGGTTGGTGTTGAGAACAGCGAGAACAATTTTCTGTTCATTGGGAGTAGTCTGGTTGGGGCAGCTGATGAAATATGGTCAAGAATTCTTCTGTAATTCTGGACAACATCCCATCCCATATAATAGGAAGGTATCTTCGAGGGGTCAACCACTCACTTAGTCCGTAGGACTCGGTTATGATTTAGTCCAGCTTAGTCTCTATCAGTCCGATTTAGTCCACCATAGTCCGTTTCAGTCCAGCCTAGTCCTATTTAGACCAGCTTAGTCTTTTATAGCCCAGTAGTGGGCAACGTACCATATATGTACCGGCGGATGGGCTGCTGGATGTAAACACCAGTGACTTTTGGACTCCCAAAGGTTCAAACATCATGTTCAGCTACTGTTCCATCAGTTGTGCGCGTGTAGTCGCCGTGATCCGACCCCTACCCGTTCTCAAGGGGATCTTACCATTCGATTTGTGGGATTTTCTCACATCATCATCATGTTCGACGAAGAGTAAGTATTATTATACATTCATCATTCCTAAAAATGTTCTTTCGTAATATTTCGGTAGTATAGTTGTTTACTGAATGTAATACCATGGATAGTGGTGAATTTATGTTTATCACATGAATATAATCAGTTAAGTATAAAGTTGTGTGTCCCATATGTGGTACATTGCCCACTTCGTACGTGAATGACAGTCATTTATTGTTTCCTGGTTTTCGGGCAATTGGCATCAATATATCGATTTAAGATGATCAGAAGGTGATAGGATAAATAAAAAGATTGTTTAAAGGCAAAAGAAAAGATTAATTTTTAATAACGGCCTTTTCACATCAGAGACGCTAAAAAGAATGATTCTTCAAGCCGACCCAGCTCCTAACGAAAACGGGGAATTCACCTAACATGTCATTGGTTGATGAAATCCGAACACGTCATAATGGAGAATCCTCGTTTCAGTTGCCTTTTCACTCGACCGTCGGAGGTGCGCTCTGGCGAAAGGTTTAGGTACCTAGCAGCTACCTCTCTAAGGAATGGTGGGAAAACCGCGCCAGAAGTCCGTCAGGGCGCCTACTTTGAAATATTAACAATTTGTATCAATCAATTCCCGAAAAATAATTGAGCCCGGACTGACGGTGCAGCAGGCTATCGATCTCCTTCTAGCTGACAATGATCAGGTATTCGAGAGGGAGATTCATAATGCTCCTCCTGAACCAAATTATATTACCGATGAAGATTCAGGAGATGCAAATTTCGGCCTTATGTCCATGGATAACCTCACCAAACGGCAGTTGGTAGCTGAGGCGGAAGTAAAATCTCTTCATGATCCTTTTTCATCTGTAATCACAGGTGAGTCTATGAATAGTACTCATTCAAATAAGGAACAGAAAATGGTACTGGCCACTGATCACCTGGATGCTGAATGTATCGCTTCAAAATTCCTGGATTCTTCATCGACACGCTCGCCACAATATTTCTCAGCTGGACTTCAGAAGAGGAATTGCACTGACGTACTTGAAGAAATATGTGACCCAGAAGAAGGCAAGTGGACCCCGGTCGACGAAAACGTTGGATCAATCAAGATTTGACCGCAAAAATAATTTCTTAGAGACAATTCCTAATCAAAAACGACGACGCTGTGGTGGAACAAATTGTAAGACCAAATCATGCTATTACTGCGCAAAGTGTGATGTACGTAAGATTATGTGCAGACTGTTTAAAGACTTACCACAACATGACAGAAATATTGAATTACATATAGATGAATCTAAATTGCACGTCTCACATCACAAAACGTTACTTTTTTACTGTTCAGTTCAAAATATTTTCAATTTTCCTATACGAACCTACTTACTTATAAATAATGCACAAAGAAATATACCTACGTAATTTCACAATAAATGTTTACCTGCTGTACATGTGAATGATATAATTCTGATTTTTCGCAATTTAGTCACGAATAAACTGTTTTTCGTTCATAAATTCACTTGATTTTTCCTAAAGAAGCACATGGCGCGGGAATAAACTACCGTACTGGGGATTGGGCAACGTACCATATATTATAGTACAGCTGAGTTTACCAAAGTCTAATTATGCGAAAGATGAAATAATGGTATGTTCTCCATTAGGGAGGCCCTTTTGAAGAGAAATCAGAAGAAATTTCAAAAAAAAAAAATATATAGAAATCGAATTAAGGCCACTGCTGGGTTAGTCCGCTTTAGTCCTACATATCAGTTTAGTCCTATTTAGTCCACCTTAGTCCGTTTTGTCCAACTTGGACCGTTTATTCCTATTTATTCATATTTAATCCAGCTTAGTCCAGATTAGTCATTTTAGTCCAGCTTGGGCTAATTTATTCCCATCTAGTCCAGATTAGTCTTATTTAGTCCAAGACAGTTTCAGTTCTGGGACACTTTTCTAGACAGTGGTTGACCCCTCGGGCATCTTCGAACCGGAAATTATAATATTGTGAACTAGGTAATACACATTCGGACAGAAAACGACCATAAATGCTAGTATAATCGTACTGAATAACGATAAATATGTAATGAGTAACGCGAATGACCAAAAGGACAGTTTTGGTCAATGAATAGATCAAATTGGCTAGAAGAAAGGAAACACAATGCTAGCCGAAGGATAAATCGAATCACTTTGGATCTTGGAAATAACAGCCCAATTGATATTCAAAAAAAAAAAAAAAAACAACACATTTCAACCAATATAATACACTGAACTTATTAGATGTCCATCATGGGACCGAGCTCAGAGATATCTCGCATGGATAAGAGATGAAAGAGTAGTAATGTAAACAAAATGAGATATGATACGAGCTTGAAGTTTACATAAATAAAACAAGCCCTTTTCAGAAGAGACTTCTCATTATAATCCGATGATTAATGACCCTGTTGACATCAGAATGTCAGTAAATTGATAGATCTTATCGAAGTAATAACGAGGGAAGTCTTCACTGCGTACCAATTCGTAAATAATAATAAGTTTGTTCCAAGCAGAGGTGCACAGTGGGGAAAAATAGAAAAAACGTGATCGAAATTGATTTTTTCAAGTTCGTTGGAAATGTCCACTATTTTGTCAGCCTTATGTAGACATGTTCAGGATAACGTTCAGTATTTTAGCGAATTTTCGAAGAAAATGAAGCTATTGCAATGGCTTCAAAATTTAAATAACACCTGGTGTAAATTACCATTTTAAACATAGGAACATGGTATATACGGAATCAGCTTGAAATTTCCTATAAGAATCACCCACCAAATCGGTTAAAATCATTCTTCGAAAATTCGCTCATCAACTTATGCTGCATGAATGGGACTTTTTAATAATAAAATTCCTTGTTTGTAGTTGAAATATCCATCTAAAGTCGGGTAAAAATTGCTGCAAAACTAGTAATCGTTCATAATTTTCTCAAATTTCCAACGGATCTGTCAAATATTCTAGTAAATAGGGATGACAAAAAACATTGAAATCGATGTAAAGATTTTTTCAAATATCGGTGCTAACGTCGATGGGGGCAAAACATCGGAAACAAAACATCGATGATGATACCATAACATCAGAGTATCAGGCTTATGACAGGGTGTAGGATACGAGGGTGTAGATCATTGTGAAGTCGGAAACTGAGGTGAGAGGTTTGGTCGAGCTCGGGCCAACGTTGAGAGAAGAGGAAGCCGATTGAAGCACCAACAGCCGCATCTAAAGGTCACCGGCCTTTGTTCTCTCTCTCTCTGCCCCCTTCTGCCCTTCCCAGCAGGGCCGGGACGAAGCTGCCTTTTAAAACTGGCCGTTCCCTCTTCCCTCCACAGCTGACGGAACCGTTCGTTTCCAAACCGATGGACAGTAATAAAGCCATAAAGATAGAATGATCACAGAAGTATCTACCGTCGATAACAACCAAGGGTAGCTTGGATTCGATGGTAGGTAGTGGTAGATTACCAACTACTGTAAATTAATAAACAAATTTCATGTTTCAAAATGTGACTACTTATATCAAAATAAATACCTAGATGTACTTTGAGGAAGAATCTCCGTCACTAGCAAGTCGATATTTGAGGTGGCGAGCTCATTCAATCGTGATTTGGTGGGCAAATTGATAGATTGCAGAGTAGAGATTTCAAATAAAAGCTACTCGTGAATAATATATACCTCGCAAATTCCAGATGATACTAATTTGGTGAGAACACAGAAGCGAGGGAAATAAAGAAAACGGGAGTTAGATAAAACGTTGTACATTTCCACTAAAATAATCAATGAGTAACAAGAAATAGACGACGTTCATTTCTCAACTCTGGTTTCTTTATTTTCCACAACTTCATCGCCAGTGACTCAGTTCTTGGCGAGGGAACCTCCAGTGGGTTCGATGAATTTTTGTAATAATATTCATGTAACCGAGCCGATTGTAGTAAGTAATAAGTATGTAACACAACTGGTATTGAAAATGTAGAAATAAGTAGGAGTGTAGAGAGTAATTATACCGATGATCAAGGAATATTTTTTGGGTTTGACAAATATTGTAAGAGTGGAGTGGAGCTCGTAGTATTTTACAAGTGTCGCAACATTTTTCCATATTTGTACTTAATTAGCGAACAGAGCCCTATCTTACAATTACAGGTTTTTCCAGGTTTTCCAGACCGCAAAAGTGATTTTTCCCTGACATTTTCCTATGCGTTTCGAAAGTCCCCCCCCCCCCCCCCCCCCCCCCCCCCTCCCCAAAAAATATTGAACCCGTACAATCCCTGAAAATTTCACCAAAATAGGTGGAGTAGTTCTGGATTTATGGCTATGAAAACACATTTGAAATTTGCGCAGTAGCTATTACTGATCCAGTCGTGACAAAATTAACAAGTAATTGCCTTGGAGTCGTCCCCAACTAGGTATAGTCTGAATTTGAGCGAAATCAGCCCATTAGGAACTGAGCAATTGTAGTTTCAGGAATTTCACGTTTGCGCATGCGTACACGCTATTAGTTTACGACGGTGATGGAATCAAAAGGGGGCCGCTATGGGGCTAACCCGCACAATCCCTGAAAATTCCATCAAAATCGGACCATAAGTTCATATAGTTTTGCTTGGGACAAGGAATTGACCACAGAGCGACAGGGAACCAAAATTGTTCAGAACGCTCTGAAACGTGAAAACTTCCGTTCATGCAGCATGAGTTGAGCCAATTTTCAAAGAATTATTTTAACCGTTTTTGTGGGTGATTCTCATATACGAGGTAGGACATTTTGCTCTGATTCCAAATATACCATTATGTTCCTATGTTTAAGATGGTAATTTACACCAAAAACTTCAAAAAACACGTTATTCTACCCTTAATTTTCACAATTTGAACCCTTGGAGTACTCAAAAAGTTCTGGCCAACGAACTCCTCATTTCTCTAGTTATCATTGACATTTTAGAATTTCGCATATCGTCATTTTAGAATATCGTCTGTAGTGAGGGAGCAATTTGATTTTGTATGATAAATGCCTGAAACAGACTTGTAACTAAGTTACAAGTCTGTTTCATACATTTAATATATAATTCTTATATATTACAGAAATGCAGATGATCAATTCTGTAGTTTAGATGAAAAGAACGAAAAATGTTAAAACGCATTTATTAAAATTTAGAAACCTTGTAGGTTACCGAAGCCATTAGTCTAACCAAAAACTAATAAATACTTGTAGCCCGGATTTTGCGTAGAATTCCAGAAGATTTGCAATTTTTCCCTGACTTTTCCAGGTTTTCCCTGACCACTTTCTTTTTCCCTGACTTTTCCAGGTTTTCAAGGTTTTCCAGATCCGTAGCAACCCTGAATTAATTCGAAATTAGAATTCAATTTAATTTCTGGCTACAGCGCAGCAACCTGAATTCCCTGTGAAAGAGAGCAATGCTTTACAAGGGAATTTCTAGAAAAAACACCCAAAATCGCGATCCTGTACATGAGACATGAAAGGCGACTCACTATATCTCAGGGTGGTATTAATTTACCTAATTGTCCTAGAAACTCTTTGCTTCTGCAGAAATCAACTCTTCAGGACACAATTTCTGAGCACCAACCACACGGATTAGCAGTTACGCTTGGGATAGGCAAAACGAAGGCATATCACGTCATATCGCTCCAAAACAAGGGAAACACTCATCAGTCGAAATAGTAGTGTTTTTCAAAACTCGCTATTGGGGCTGGCTTTCCATATTGTGAAACGATCATTTCTTTCCTGCCCTTGGGCGGTTGAGCCCTGCCATGCTCTCCCCCAATGATGGCCAATCACGCCTTCTCGTCACGAAACCTCCCTTCATTTCCACCGACCCTTCCCATCAACATTGATTCCAACCAGCGGGCCACAATTTATTTAATATGACCCAACTAATTTGTGGAGTTCCCTATCAAGAATGGTTTTTTTTTTTTCAACGGATTCCATGAAGAGGATTTAGATGAATAAATCAATCAACACCTGTACCTAATATACAGAAATCCGAAAAGAGCGGAAGTGGTAGGTGTCTCTCTCGTTTCCTAGTTATGTTGCTATCCCCTACAGTTCATAATGAACGTAATGTGAGCTTTTATACAACATAATGAGTTCCAGTCATGCAGTATGAGTTGATGAGAAAATTTTCAAAGAGCCAATTTGGTGGGTGATTCTTATAGTGAATTCTGCACTGATTTCGAATACACCATAATATGTTCCTAATGGTAATTAACACGAAAAACCTCAAAATCTCGTTTTGTGACCTTTTTTTTCTTCAAAATTTGATCCCTTGGAGTATTCCAAAAATTCTGGCCAACGAACTCAGACTTCTTTTGTAATTATTGACATTTTGATTTTTTGTATGGATTTTTTAGATAGCTTCTGTCAGGGACATTAGACTCCGGTAGGTTGCCCACTCAACTCCACTAACAAGTCAGGAGCAGTAATGGAAGATTGCCACTTTACTCCCATCGCTGTAATCTCTGAGGGACACTTGACACCCGGCGTTGACTGGACGTTGACCATACGTTTGAAATTTACAATCATGATCACTCAGGTACATACATATGGAAAATTATTAATTTTCAGGAATCGTTTTACAATGGTCTGAAAACGGATTTCCATGGAGACAATTTTCAAAAATTTGCGTTACTAAAATTTTGAAGCTAATGCAATCGCATGATTCATCTAACAATTTATTAATATAGCCGGTGCAGTACCTACTTTGCCTATCCTGATAAGCCCACCTCTGCTTCTCAATAGAAAAATAAGAAATCCCACGAAAATGAATTAATATGTTGAAACGCCCTGGTGCTCCTAGGTCAAAAGTTCCCCACTCTCCCCTAAATATGTAGTTAGAGATAGTTAGGGGATTTAAATGAATCCCACCGGTTTCATTACATCGGAAAAACGTCACTGTTTTCGAATTATGATTGTTCCAAGAATACAACATAACCGAATCGAATAGATTGACATAAATATCATGGAGTGACATAGGATCAGTATTTTGGGCTCTTGGATCTCTTTTTCCAACTAACAAGCACTTGAAATATTCGAGTGCGAGATAGGGATGAAATAGTCAAGATAGGAAACGATTAGGCGTATTGAAGTGGTTGGATTGACAAGTACCTACATATTTTGAAGCGAATCAATAAAGGCGGAAGAGGGGCAATAAACTCACTTGTTGATACATTCCTCACGCTAAAACTAAGAATCAGAACAAACACCGTCTAAATCCGTACATCATATTTTTGGACGGAGAGATCGTAAAATCATAAGAAGACCCTTCGTATTTATGCGAATAATGTACGTAGGTAGGTAGTAGGTTCCTCCTTCTCCAGACATAATGACCTGAAATCTTAATGAGCTTCTTTCAACTGTTTTATGCCCAAAAGGAATCCGCAGTTTGGATGTTGCTTGTCTTATCCTCGAATAGAATCTGTTTAGGCCCTGCTGGTCACCCCCTTCAAGCCGGCCAGAAATAGGCAGGCCTCTCCATTCCTCAGGCTCCATTACGAGTCTATGCCCATTGCCAAGTGCAGAGACCCCCAGAAATCTCCAGGGGCACTCCCTTTCTCTTGGCGAGATGGAAACTTCTTTATTTCGCCCACATAACTCCAAGAGGGGATTGGAGTTGTGTTGTTTGTAGTTTTATCCTTTTGAAGCTGTAAGATGGTTTGCCTTCTCACCACACCTGCACCTAATGGGGACACCCACGCAAACAAGTCTCTTCAGAAAAATACCGAGGAGCAGTCCGTTCTGAGACAATACATTCAAACTTCCAAGCTATGCTTCATATGAATCTACTGGGTCAACGATAAATCTTCTATAACCGCTGTTGGGAAGGTTGGTGAAATGGAGCGACCGCTGCGAGGCAATTCAGGTAGACATGACTCATTGAGCTGAATCGTGTCGTCTGCAGAAGATGAGCCACATGCTTTTTTAGGTTCCTAAAAATAGCAATTGCACTAACTTCTAAATGGCGAAATTTTTTTGGAATATTTTTATATTATGACAACCACTTATTCTCAGCCTGCAACGAGTCTCCGAAGCCGCCAATATGGAAACACCTACTGTAGTACCTAGGCTGTACAAAGTTTTCTATGTAAATGTGAAGGGTTATTTCCCTAATAATAAAGATATGATAATATTATCATTTGCCTATTAGGGAAAACCGTGGTAACTAGCGTCGAGGTTAAAGATGGCGCTTTCGATGTAATTTCAATCGTCAGGCTGTCGCAAGAGAATACTCCACGATGATATCTAAAAATAGAAAGCACTCCTGTTGTAATCGACTTGATAGTTAAGACGAGAAATGCTGGGATACTTAGTTCTCTAGCCTTGTTTCGACCGATTCTCCCCATTACGTGGTAATATTATGTGAACAATTCATCTCTATAAATAACTTTCAAGTTTCCTCCTCTCGTTTTTAATCTTTTTCGGAGACCGTACTTATTTTTATCGTACGTTAATAATTTTCTCGTCTACTTGCGAATGTTCAAATGAAAAGAGATTCAGAAATACTGGTGATATCATCCTTCGGAGAATCAGCTAGTCAACCACGGGATGAATAGGTTAAGGTCTTCGCGGTGATAATAGTAATGAACTCTCTGAACTCAACTACCTCTACATGATGAAGTAAGTATTCAGTGATTGATCAATAATTATCTGATCGCACGAGACGGTGATTAACGACATAATAAGAAATGATAATAACCTACGAAGAAATCACTAAGGGTATGCATGGATTTTTTACGACTATTTAACCTTTTTCCCGACGAATTAGAATTTTTCAATTTCAAATTAAACTTTATGATTTCAGGATGGCAGCCAAATCAAGATTTCAAAATTCCCAGACTTTTCAAGAGATGTCCCTGACAAAAACCATGTTTTTTTAAAGGGAATATATATATATATGTACAAAATTTGTTTTCCCAGACATTTCCTGACAAACATAACTTACTGACTGGCAGCCACGCTGAATATCAATTTGATCTATTGTAGGGTGACGGGTCTTGTCACCTAGGTATGTTGGTAGCGAAGATCGAGCGGTTGGGTTTGATTTACGGAAAGAGAAAGAGGAAGGGAGCCTATGCAACTCAAAAGAGAAAATATATTACTTAACCTAACTTTATAGTAACTAGAAACTTTTTTATGAAAATATAGCGTAAATAAGGAGGTTTGGTTGGGTCGTTTTCCAATGGAGAAACGATCAGTTAGAAAATCTATGCACAACGATATATTTATACTCTAACTGACAATGGTATAACTTCTACAAACTCAGATACTTGAGAGAAATTTACCGGCTTTAAACAAAATTCACAGTATCTAAAATCAAGAGTGGGAGTCCAGGATTTCTTTTACTTTCTTCAACTTGAATCTTGAAGTTTCGGGAATGTTCCCTGATGCTGACACCACAAAAAGGTGCTCCCCGGCTAAGCCCACAGCTCAGAGGGTACTCTGGCAGAGCTATCGTACTAGTTTGTCATGTTCACGTGGCGGGGTACTATAGTTAACACAAATACGAAAATAAAAAATTCATCCATTTCAGGAAACATCTCACAAGGTCATGTAAAATTCAATATTCCAATGAAAACAACATTATTCTGATTGTTCTGAGTGTAAATATGAGTAAGTGCCCTACTTGTAGGTATTGCACGACTCAGAACGAACCTACGAATTAACCCATCACTGTTTTGTTGTAGAAAGTCCAACATCCTTTAGGCGAATTTAAAATCAGCTGAGATCTATAGAAAAGTACTAGAGAGAACTATAAAAGTACCTACTAGTGAGAACCATAAAAAGTGCGTAGCTGAGAATTATAAAAAGACTTTCTTCGTAGTAATAAATTACACTACCTACGAGTAGTTAATTTTCATGCGAAGTCAATATTTCAATGAAAATAATAAATCATAATCTGGTAGTTACCTATCAAATACACTCTCGCAGAAAGGTTTTGATGCAACAAACTCAGGATCAAAACCTTGAGAACCTAAGGTTAAACATCCGGGCTCATATTTATGGTTTCCGCCCCCATACTATCAGCACCTAGCGGTTCGCCACCATGGCCGAAGCATCCCCCGCGAGGGGAACTATTGAGTTTACAAATGGTTACGAGCAGACCCTGAAAATGGAAAAACTCATTTCATATAGGCTACCGTTTTATGCAGATTTATTCAATGTTTATGAGGCCACGCGGTTTATTAGAACTACGGAGAACGTACTAATTATATAATTGCAGAGGAGTCGTGTTCTCCTGATGTGTGTTCTTCTCCTTGTACATTAGGAATTCCTCAAAAGTTAGTATTGGTGTCTGAGGCCATGGTGTTCAAATATATTCGTTTGGTTCAGCACCGTTAAAAAGGGAGACATCTGTCGTTTTCACTTAGGAACCGTGAAGTTTATAACTTGATAACATTGAGAGGTTGTTCTCTGTATGAGGGATCTCTGAAAGAAATTGGGTCCAGTCCGAGTACTTAGAACATAATAAAAATATTATTATAGTTTGTTCCTAGCAATGTTTTGGGGTTCGAGTCACGTTGTGGCACCTGGTGAGGAGACCAGTGTCCTGAAGTTTTCCTTTTTGGACAGGGTTACCCAATGATAAGTGATACCATCCCCCAAAACCACAAAACACTAAAAAAATATTGCGCAAGATGTCCGACTGGAAGTCGGGGAAAAGGAATCCGGTGCCAAGAGCTAACTCTCGTATCGATCGTCCAGGCAGAGCCCCGCCAGGCCGTCCCGTGTTCCTAGGGTAAACTTCTCCCTATCATTGTCAGCTATCGAGGTGGTCGCTACACTGAATGAGTCTTCCCAAACCCTCCTTTTCAATGTGGTCGCTCCTCGTAACGACACTTTTTTCATCTTGACGAGCTGAGAAAACCGCAAACTCCTCCGAAGGCTGTAAGAAACCTTGAAATACGAACTTCTCCTCCGTTTTCAACTCATCTTCTGTTAAAATATTTACCTACATCGTTGATTCATGGATCCACGAACAAATAGGTAGGTATTCAATTTTAGTGTTTAACTATGTTGAACAGTAAAAAGCCTGCTAGATCACTATCAGTACTAAAAGTGGAAGGTATAATAATAATTATTTTTATTATTGGAATTCAAAATTTTTTAACCTCTTGGAATTACTTCATTAGGTCAAATTAAAAATGAAAAAATTATCACGAATCAAATTACGCACGAAAATCTACGAGAATCCGTTATTGATTGGGGACCTACAGATCTACTTGAAATTTGAATCCTAATATTATTAATTATTAAGTACATTGGATATTGGATGCTAATGCAAGGGCTCTACCAACAATTAATAGTTATGATACCCATTATGATACCTACTAGATTATCGAGATACTATCCGTGAATGTAACTATCTACTAGTATGTACTAGTAGCATGTACTTACTCGTACCCACCATGGTCCTGTAGATATTTTGGGACACGACCAGGTAGAGTTGGTGAATGGAAACCGCACAGAGGAAGAAATCGTTTTGACCTTCTGTTCTTTCGGTCATCCTTGACACAGTGAGCGCACAAGATCATACGCCTGTAACTTGTTCTCATAATTTCAACAAGAATATTCATCATTTCATAAATATATGATGCACGGATTTGTGAGGGTAGTGTTATTTTATTGGTGGCTAATTATTATTGAGGAATCAAAGGCCATGCCTGGAAGAAGGGCGCGCAGCACGAAAAAGCGTTTTTGGGAAAACTCCTACCACAGTTTTCAATGTTTAAATTTTCTGATGAAAATAAGTCAATAGGTTTGCACCGGACTATCTTTTGATTACATGACGTAGGCAGATACCTATTCAAAATTATTTACATTCATATGAAAAAAGGGAAAACAAGCATTTGGAGAATGAGTGGTTGTGTGGTTTTTTTTTTTTTTTT
>JAEMON010000004.1:31054423-31066107 GCA_030264115.1 Lygus lineolaris
GTTTTTGGGAATCCATTCGGAGCCCTATTTGTTGACGAATAGGCCATTTCTATTAGTACTACGAGATGACTCTACCCGTAACGAGATACAAGAGCATGCGCACTAACTGACTTCTATTCGTTGAGCTCCCTGCTCGTAACCCTACTCCCTTATCGTTTACCTGCAAGAACTGTCTAATGTGTTTGTGTCCGTGGCGTCACCACCCGCATCCTTCTCGGTTCTTCCAACTGGCTGGCTGGCCACTTCCATTTTTCCCCTTTCGTCCCCCCAGCCAACTTTCTCTTCGCCACAAGGACTGGCTCGGCGTCGGGCAAATTTCCCCCATTATTACCTACCTAATTGTTACTTTTTTATTTTGCTTTTTTGGCATACCCCGTCTGCATTTGAGAAGGGTTTTTAGACGGCTGACATAATTCACATCATAATAAGAAAGAGGATACAGGAATGGTCACCTATCGAATGAATTTGTGTTCTAACCTAATGATTGAAGATATTGAATCGTATTGTCGACTCCATATAGTGACGAGTCTTCGCAGGTGGCTTGCTTCTGTAAGAGATCCAGGGCCTTTTCGTGTAGTCCTTTGGTTTTATATAGAACGATAACATCACCATATTTTTCGTGCTTCTTCAGGATTCGTTCGGTTTCTTCTAAATTGCAAAAGTTTCGACGAAGCAGAGGAGCGATCAGAACATCATTCGTCTACGAAACAACGTGATGATAAGATGCAAATTTACTTTTTCCAATTTATTGGTATCACACCGATTTTGATATTGAGAATAGTATAGTATGGTTTACCTGAAGATAACACTTCAAAAGAGTAGTATCAATGATCTGCATGAGTTGGGGTTTCGATTTGTGACCATCACTATCTTCTCTGAGGAGTTTGACTCTAACCTGAACGATGAAATGATTGTAAGCATTTTTAGATTCAAATCGGATGACCAGGAACTACAGTTACGATAGCTCAAGGATGGCCCCGGAGTCAACCGGGTTACCCCATAGTTCTTATAGGATCAACTTGGGTAGGTAAAGGTTTGCACAGGGCTAAGGTGTCAATTTTAGGTTTAACATTCAGAAAAAATCCGATTGTTTAATCTACCATCAAGGACCACATTCATTCAAGGGCTTCATTCCTCCCCCTGATTTTCGGAAAATATATACAACTAGGTTTGCTCCAAGCAAACCTTTACATGGATATACTACCTTTTAATATTATGTACTCCCAGTTCTAATGGTCGAAATATCAATAGCTTTTACCTCAGTAAGGTATCTGATCAACGCCAGATATCCGTTTTCCATGTCTTGGTCTGATAGACTGCTCTTGGTGTCTTCATCTCTGCTGACTAGTTCAGGGAAAAGCTTGATAACATCGTAAGGATCTGTGTACAAATATCAATGCAATCACGTCCTCAGTTTCATGAGTCAACTGTTGATAGGTACAAAACAATGGTATAATGCAACGAATTGGATTTTCAATCATCCGCCCCACATTGTGCATCAGGGAAGCACGATAGAAGTGACGGAGCTGTGAAGAACTGATCGGGTTCATCGATGGTGCAGCATGGATGTTTTACAGTAAAATGTGCGGGTCAGGATGTTGAAGTACGACAGCTCTACTAAAGGTTATTATTATTTTAAACTTTCCCAAGAGTATGATTTTTATAGCCGATACCCTTCTTCTTCCTTCTTAATTTAATTGTCGAGAGATACGCAAAAATAATCAATGCAAACGTTAACCTTCTTTTCACATTCAAACAGTACCCAGGTAACTTTCACAAAATTATGCAACATTTTAAACCTACCTGTTCCGAGTTTTAGAAACTCTTCCATAGACCTTTCAAATTTTTTAGTATGAAATAAGTCGAAAGCAAACAGAGTCTGTATTTGATGAACGTTCTTCTTTTTTTCTTCTTCACTGTCGTCTGAAATATTCTGAAAATGAAAAAGAACGCATAGGTACATATCCAATGGGGAATCATCATCAATTTTTCAAATTTATTTTTCTGAAAGATAATGGCTCAAAAGAAACAATTATTAAGTCATAGGGCAAAAATAGTGTATCTGTAATTTTAGAAAATTTATTGAAATATTTATGATTGTCCTATGGCGGGAAAGTTACGTTGAAAAGGGTGCCGTCTGTCATTGGCCAAACCCGTCCAAGATGCCAACTGAACAAAACGAAACACAAATCCCATCACTGCTCAGGCTCCTGATTAGTGGGAATATAATTTACTTAATTAATAAATTTATTATTATTATTATTAATTACTTAATTTTTTAATCAATTGTGTAAATTATTCCTCTTCTCACTGCTCTCAATGCGATCTCAGCACATTCTTTCGGTTCAGTTCTTTTAGTGCGACGTATAGGAAAGGGTTTCTCAAGAGCCTTTGGAATGCCGCCCATTATTCAAACAGCTGAGATTTTATTTCAAGTTTTCTCAACACCAGAACGATCAACGATTTTTCTCTTTGTACCAACAGTGTTATGTTATCCCAAATAACAATACGGAGGCAGAAAACATTTTATTTTCTCATACACGATAATTCCCAATTTTGTTACCTATGTTGGTATATAATGAATCTTCAATACAACCCTTGAATTATTCGGGCACACTACGAAATATCTCTTCTGCAAGAATACAAATAATATGGTGGTTACCTACATACTACGGCTTAGGAGCTTTTATAGAACTGATCTTAGGTACAAGCAACGACTTTGTATCTTACGCTTGAATACATTTTATTTGTACCTCATTTTTGTTGTGTTTGAATACAGTTCATTACCTAAAATATTTATAATTGACCCACAAACCACAGGATGCAGCTCATTGATGTCAAAATACAATGAAAAATTGGATAATATATGGCAACAACTTACCGCCAACTTTAGAGCCAGTTCAAAATGTTTGTCAGCAAGTAATGTTTTGATTTGCTTATGAACGGGAACAGCCTGCATTACCCATATGCTTTCTGTAGAAGCGACGTAAATCAGGCCTGGCTTGGCTACAGCCAACATTCGCCCCTTTATCGGTAAAGTTGCCAGAGAAGGCGGAGAATCCACATTCCAAGCCTTGACTTCCAACACATCCGGAAGTAAGCCCAAGAGGTAAGGATCGTCATGCCCTACAAAAACATGGAATGTAGTTGACTATAGAATTTTGATTGAGTGAACAGAAATATAATCAAGCTTGCAAGCAAATCAATGATGATCTCCCAAGTCAATTGGAAAAAAATTCAACATAGCGGACACTCCCATAGGCATCCATAAGGAGTAAAATAGCAGGTAGGTCCATGCTATAGTGAGTAAAATTCCGAACAATGTGCATGGTGACGACCCTTACGTCAAGATCCATAGTCAAAGATGCAATGAAAGACTGGATTTATACGGCGCTCTAGACAATGGACCTTGAAGTAAGGGTCATCATGCACCTCTCGCTGTCAGGGCAAACACTACTCATGGAATAGGAAGAGGAGAGTAGAGTGTATCTTCCTTCTTCGATGACTCTACTATTCATCTATTGAAAATCTCGTCAAGGGGTCAGTACCTACTACCTGTTTGCAGTGAAGGGGGTTGGACGAGTCAAACCTTAAGTCGAGATCATTCAAAAAGGTATTACGGTCGTTTGGGGCAAGCCTCCCCCACTTTTCAAGGGTTGATGCTTCCAATCGCGGTCCGGATAGTGCAGTACTTATGGGAGAGGAAGCTCAAGGGTAAGCAGATCAGCGTGACCCTCCCAGTGACACCAATTACCTCATAGTCTTACTTTGAACCTGGTTTACCAACTGTACCGGCTAAATTAGTTGCTGCTAAAGGAACGGTTCCAAATCGTTTGGAATCACGATTTTTTAACCATGCGTCGAGGAGGCAGGTATTTGAAGCAAAAGAACATGAGAATGAGGTGAAAACAAATCAGAGAAGATCTCTCACGGTTCAAGTGAATGTTCCACTACTCCTACAATTCGCCCTACGACTGGGAGAGTAACACTGGGATAAAGTTTACCTGAACTCACTCAGGGAATGGCTCTGAAGTAAAGATATTTTCAAAATATTACCTACCGATAGCAAGAGGCACATCTGACCATCTGATGAGATGTGATAGAGGCGTATCTCCTTTTACGTCAAACCGCACAGTCTGCGTTTCATTCAGGAGTAAGAAAGAAGATTCAGGTTCATTTTCAGTTGAGATTTTAGTAACGAGAGGTTCGCATTTTCCAGTGGGAAACAATTCTTGTGTTTCTCGATTCAACTGTAAAACGGATCAATAGGTAAGGTAATCAAACCAAGTAAGCAGGTAAGTAATATACGTATTAATTACAGATGATGTTGAAAAAATAATTTAAAATCGGTATGGACCAGGAGAATTTCAAAGAGCCACCAGTACTATGCTGAACTCACAATATAATATATATATTTATATTAAGAGTACCACAGTATCTGTTTTATAATTAGCTGAAACATAATCGATTCTCAACTTGAGTGTTAACTTACGAACGCCATGTAGTAGCCACCTTTGCATCCGATACAGATGGACTCTTTGACCCACGACATCACCCTGGGGACGTCGGGTATCGTTAGATCGCCGGCTAGATCGTAGAAATCTCTGTTCTTAAGATAATATAACTGCAGCTTACGCTTGACTGACACGCACATTCGTACTGTAGAAGTCACTCCTCCTGAGAGAGTTACTTGTTTCTGGAGTAAAAAAAGTATCAATTAAAAGAGTATCCTTTGGATCAAATAGATTGAAGATATATAGTTCTAATACCCGACAATGGGTGTTGAGTTTTACATCAATCCAGTCAAGAAATCCTCGATAGGTACGTCGAAATTATCGTATCAACGGGCTTCAGTTGGTGATGCTGACATGACTGCTGTAGAGAAAATGTACATACAATACGTCGGTTCTGACTGATGCGATGAAAAACGCAACGCCCGGTATACATTTTAAAATTATAATTATTTACAGAATATAATTTACCTTTAGTAACTAATTACATATATAAAATTTAAAAATATACTCCTCTACACCCTTCTTCTAGCTACCAAATCGAATAGGTAACTTAAGCTTAAAGGTCAGTATTGTGAACAAAACAATAATAAATTTGTCAGAGTAGCATCCAGATATGCCATATCGCATGGAACCCAGGAAAACCTTCATGAACCCATCGTTCGCGCATGAGTCGCTTAACGCCTATGAATTGAACGAGTTTGTGAATCTAAAAGCATGTCACAGAAAGATATACTTACGAGGAAGGTACCTACCTCAATGAATTACAGTTAAAAATAAGTTGTCTATGATCTGACCCATCGAAATAAGATTAGTATAAGGTAGACAGGATAAGGAGTAGATCCTACTCTTATCTCGATGCTCTGACAACGGAAAAAAAGGTCCGTTTCTTCTTTAGGTGTGACTATGAAGGAGTTAGATTTTAGATCTCTTACTAGGGATGGCTCAACTTCAACACTTTTAGAACTAAATATAAGAAAATAATAATATTATAGGATCATAAATTATTATAATTTATGCAAAACATACCTGAACATCGAGTGTAAACAAAGTAGCTCCCTTAGTCTTGTTAATGACTTTGATGAGTGTGAAATTCGAATTGGACAAGTCGTGGAGCGATATGATGTTATCCGACAGCCGAATAACGAGCCCATGGTCTGGGAGCACATCGATTTGTTGGATAGGCTTTTTGCTGAAATTTTTGTTGTATGAGAGAAGCTGAATGTTGTACCTGGAATCGCCACCGGGAGTTGGCTCGACGGTGTAGTACAACAGGCAGCCTTGTTTCGTTCCAACCAACAGTTTGTCCTCTGAAACAAGGAAAATAAGTGTTGTCATTATAAGTGCTGAAAATGAGAGTTGTACGTACATACTTACATACCTCTACCACTAGTCGGTTAAAAAATACCTAATTACCTAGCCATGGCCATACAGTGGTATCACCAACATAACTACATACTAACTATCCTCTGTGAGTAGGAACCTATGCCATTTGAAGATTGAAACTGCACAGTACTCACCATTGTTTTCGGGTTTGTTCTGATAAACAGCTATGCATGTGATCAAGGAGCACTCAGCTCCCAATCGTTTGAAAGCGCACTTTTCATACGTTCTCATTGATGAGTTGTTAGGCATCAACTTAGGTTCTACGTATCTGTTAAAGTCGTAATATGTATCTATGAATGGATCCTGTGTAAGCATGAAACGCCCATTCTAGGAAGATTGTAAAAACTAATCACAGCTACAGAGATAAATCAGATTCAAAGCAAGATCCTCTGTCTAATAAATATTTTTCCACTGCATTTCTAAGGGTCGGTTTATCAGGGTTTATCTCTTATTCCTTGGTAAATCACTGACTACAGACTGCCAATAAGTCACTGATTAGACTTTATCAATTTATTAGTGATTTAGAGGGAAAGCATCTTTACATTCAGACAATATTCATGACAAACCGCAGCTTATTCACGTTAGGTAGGTATGTTCTGCGGATTAACTTGTTGTTTCTACTATAATTATTGTTATCATGAAAATCTGACTCCCCAAATATAAGTACGTTTCAACAAAAATTGTATTGAGAAAAAATAGTATAGATCCGAACAAAAATCAAAAGGTTAGTAACGATATTTTTTAAATCAACTACACTTGAATTTCGTGAACACATGATGAAACATAATTTTGTGAAAATAAACAAAATCATCCGCTACAGGAGTCTCCCTCCAGCAATGACGACTCTCTTGCCACAGGCGGTACGCGCAGGCAGCGGTGATATCTGAGCACTTGCGCTACCTGTGGATTTTCACCAAGAGTAAAGGCTGGCTTCAGTCTGTCAATTGAGATGGCTTTTTCCTTGCCGTTGATGTTCAACTGGAAAATCTTCTCACCACGCTCAAGGACTGGGTAGGGAACACCATATGGAGGTTGAATTGGACGACGGACAGCATCATGGTGAACGAATACGTGAGAAGCAGTATGAAGGTCTTTATGCAAAAATAAGCGTCTTGATCCATGTGAAGCAACAGGTACAGGTTAAAGCTGCTCCATGTTCCGTACCAGACCAGGCTGGCTGGGTCTTCTGTTTGCTGGAGTAGTGGCTCTAAACTGTCCGGGAAGTCGTAGCGTTGTTCCATATGCCTTTTTGGATGCCGATCACTGCAGGTCTTTGTTTTAACTGCAGAGCGGAGACCAAGAAGAATAACTGGGAGGATGTCGACCCAGTGTTCCGTGGCATGACACTTGATAGCTGCCTTGAGATTCCGGTGCCATCGTTCAATTATGCCATTTACTGCAGGATGGAAGGCAGTGGTGTGAATACGTCGAGATCCCAGAATAAGTGTCAACTCGCGAAACATAGAGGACTCAAACTGTCGACCTTGATCTGTGGTGATCCTCAAGGGAACACCAAAACGACTGATCCACCCCATGCAAAATGCTCACCCTTACTCAGCAGTAATACCACAAATTGGCAGACATTCGGGCCACGTTACGCAATAACGATAACCCTGACTCGATGGGAGTGGCCCAACAATGTCCAGGTGAACAAGTGAAAATCGTTCATCTGGTGTTGTGAAAGAACCTGGTGGACTTGTGGTATGGCGCTGTCTTGTCTCCGAACTCAAGTTCACTCAGCGGCTTTCGTAGTTGCTTTTCTTCTGAGTCGGTGAATCGTTCTTCCAGGCGACAGCGCAGGGTCTCATACATGTTTTGAGTTGGAGGATTAGAATGATATCGTTCACTTGAGAAAGTACATTGCTGGAAACAGCGCAAACCACAATCTTGGGTTGGACCTCCAGAATGGTGGAACTTTGATCGCTACCCTCCCAATTCTGGGCACATCTTCTTAAACTGGTATACAACTTGAAGACCCGGCACACCTTGACCTGGTACTCTCGGTACGTCGTTTTCTTCCATTCAATAATCGGGGTCACCACTTGTTGTTACCTACTATAATTATTGTTATCAGACTCTCCAAATTTAAGTACACTTTCTGGGTTGAGGTTGGAAGTAAATTGGCTTCTTCCGTATGTTAAAGATTTGTTTACTTGTCCAACATGTTTCG
Organism: Lygus lineolaris; assembly: GCA_030264115.1. Classification (NCBI taxonomy): domain Eukaryota; kingdom Metazoa; phylum Arthropoda; class Insecta; order Hemiptera; family Miridae; genus Lygus; species Lygus lineolaris. Next base: position 31,062,491 of record JAEMON010000004.1, read on the forward strand.
CAGTTACTACTGCCTCATCAGGGACTTCTTAAGTTGCTTGTGCGGGCTGGCCCGCCATTTAGTCGTTATTGAGGGATGAACTTCCTATTAGGAGATCCTAAAGTATATAATTACGCCCTGTGGTCGAGCCGGAAAATATATAATTAAGTGCATTTTTCTTTAAAAATGTAAAATTCTGAAGCTGCATGTTTTAGAGGAAAAGAAAAGATGGATACTTATCCATCTTTTCGATTTCAACAGAAATTGTATTAAGAAAAAATAGCATTGTATTGAAAGAAAATCAAAAGGTCAGTAACGATATTAGCATGGAACGACATTAGCACGGAACATGGTTTAGCCATGAACTAACTGCCAGAAAACGTTATCTTCTTCTTCTTCTTTTCTTGATTTATCAGAAACGCGCTTATTTTTCTGATGCTTTTCACGTACAACCAATCGTAGCTAGGGAAATATAACTTCCTCATATTCCACCCCATACAAATCGTTCACCACTCGTTGGAAAGCTCTGAATTTCTTACACATCACACCACATCTCATACAGCCAATTTCCCCCTCCTCCCACATCCTCCAGAGGACTACTGGTACGTAGGTAAGCAAACAAAGTTGTTTGAAGTTTTCAGTTTGGCGTTTTGATGCTTCACAACATATGAAGCATGCTGGTAGAAGCATGTTCCATGTTTTTTTGAATTTCAGCCAGGAGTCCTGAAGTAGAACTAACCGGGGGTGCACGGGGCTGGTCCAGGCACAGAGCGCCGAATTTTTTTTTAATAAACTAAACTTGAATTTTGTGAACACAACATGATTGAAACATACTTTCGCGAGGATAAACAGTAGTATTCGCTACAAACTAGTCTGAAATTAATTTATTCACAATAAAGGGAAAGAGTAGGTACTAGGTAGGTTCTTAGATAAAAACGAATTCTCACCAAATGCGGAAATGCATTCAATCTGTACAGGCGGCCTCAAGATATTCAGGGACTCATAAGCTGAATAAGTCCTCGTCTGTCGGTTCTCCATTGTAACTTCAGAAATAAATCGGCGGTGTACTTATTCGACGTATAAATAACAACGCATAACGCAAAACTAATGAAAAAAATACGAAAGAATAATGAAATTGAACAACAATGATAAAAACGGTGACTTGTTGTATAATCAGTTAGCCATTTGCCTAACTTTAAATATGACCACTATTGCCAACTTTTGAACACAACGTGTACGTATAACAGGTAGGAAATGTGGGAGACAAGACCTCACGAGTAAGATGATGAGAAAAGATGGTTGAGAGCTTTTTCAAAAATCAAATCAACTTCTTGAACATAACAACCTAAGTGATTTGAAATTGAAAGAGTGAATTACAATAATTGTAATGTATTGGCATAATTTAGGCGTGTAGAGAGCACGTCAATTCTGTGCAGGTTGGCACTGACCACGCCCTTAACCATGGAGGTAGTCTTTCTGTTTCTACCTCCATGCCCTTATCGAACAATGTTGTTGTCGTTAAACTGTGGCTTCGTTGAATCCATGGAGGATACGCGTACGCGAAAGTTCGAAGCAATACCTCTACTTCAAACTGTTTTCCAAAATAGATGGCGGGATACATCAAGAACATTTTTGCATACCAAACGGGAAAATGGTTAGAAAATTAAGCGAGACCTCCTCAAGGCACTCTCGTAGGAACGTTCTGTTTTGATGTCATGTCAGCCAAGTCAACTGCGGATTGGTAATTTATTAGACCACCAACGCTCCAACACTTCGTAAACATGCAACGAAGCGGCGTCGGCCTAGCTCTCCTCCTACTCCAGACTCCTACCTCGTAGGCATCTCCAGCATCTTTTAGGCTGTCTGTCCATTTTATTGATGGCGATCCTTATAATTCAGTAATTTAAAGTTGATTGAATTGAGTCCTGCTGCGGCCTTCCTTGTTTCGTATCTCCAATAGTTCAGGTAAGTGCCCAAGCATTACAATAACTATCAATCAACGTACGATTGAAAACGTAATGAAATCTGTAGAGGAATGGAACAGGTGGTTCCAATTTTCTGTTAGTCTGTTCTGAAGTTTTTATCTTCCTAATCTGTTGGTTGGTAAGGCCTATAACTTTTGCTGTTTCAGGAACAGGTCCAAAATTATGACGTTGATCGTTAGCTTACCATCTACCTGTTGGTTTACTCATCTTGGTACCCACCTAGTTTTCAGAAGTTGGTAGATTTCAGGGCGTTGAATCCAAGAATCTATTGTTAGGTACCTGCTAAACACTCTCAGAACCTTTATGTTTACACTTACTATGCATCCTACCTTCTTGGGCCATCGAAGGCCTTAATTTGTCGGCTCTAACTACAGTCATCCTACGTAGGTACCAAATTCCGAATAATTTTGTTGCCAAGCAAAATGAACCCTTGCTTCTGAACTGATGTACAGACATCTCCGTAGATTCTAGATTCCGTAGTTTCTACTTGTTGGAAGAGTAAGTCCTATGAAATTAATCAAAATCGTTAGAACAGTAGTTAGGGAGAAAAGCTAAACAAATGGGCCAAAAACGACGTTTTTTCACCTAATTGGAATATCCCCCCCCCCCCCCTAACAATTGACCTGGAGGACTGAAATTAGTAGGGTCTCATCCTCAGACACATACCTATATGTACATACATAGGGCGGGTGGGGGCAAAGACCCGCACGGGGCAAAGACACGCAGAGGCTTTTTGGGGGGAATGCATGCAGTTAAAATTTCGGCCACCAGGCAGCAGTTTCGTTTTCATAACAGTCAGTTGCTCTCCAAAAATCGAGCGGATTTCGTCGACGAGGGCAGAGAAAATGCGGAAAGTTTGTTTTTCTTTGCTTTCATATAGTATTTCCCCACATCATAACCTAATTATTTCAAAGATGTTTTGAGCTATTGCCAAAGTCTAACTTGGAGCAAAGAGCCTCATAGTTTAGCTTCACATTCCTGTTCCAAATCCCTCGTCATCAGTTGTTTACATTGCTAGGAGTATCGCTATTTTGTAAGTATGGAAATGGGGCAAAGCCACGCACTCTAAAAGGGGCAAACCCCCGCAGTTCTGAAAGTCCCCCAATTTCATGGAGCCCCCGGGGGCCCCAATTTCATTGGTAAATTGTTCAATATGTGTAAATCTCGTTCAATACTAGATGATGTTCAGTCAAATAAAGGTATCTTCTCTTCCTATCACCCACTCAATTTATGGAAAAAACATTGTTTGAAGTCCCTATGAGGGTTGAGGCGTTTCATGACAGACAGCCAGTTGAGACTACAGCTCATCGTTTGATATCGGAAGGACTTTCTATCGGGAAGTATTATTGCAATCAGCAGAAAACCCCAATTTCTGAACCACCACCTTTAACCTTTCTTAATCGACATCTCATCTCCATGTTTTCGACAAGTTTATGTAAGTCCGTATGTATGTGTATGAACACGATTGCAGCCCCTACGAAAATGATTAAAGAATTCCGATTTCGAGGATTGGTTTCTACATGTCTGAGGATGAGACCCTAAGAATTTCAGCCCTCCAGGTCAATTATAAGGGGGAGAAAATATTCCAAATAGGTGGAGTAACTTCGTTTGGAAACGTCGTTTTTAGCCCATTTTTGAGATTTTTTCCCATAC
>JAEMON010000004.1:31074477-31089346 GCA_030264115.1 Lygus lineolaris
CCCCCCGTAGACCCCCCATTGAAAATCCTGGGTGCGCCCCTGCTTACGACTCTACTTGGACTTAAACATTACATCAATATTCATCTGACATTCTCCGGAATCGTTGATCTCAAACGAAACTCAGCAAACTATCGGATTACCTACCTTCTCCTTCTCAACATCACCTTTTGCACCCAACCCGTGGATGAAGTCGCCAACGCGATGTTTGACCGCCCGCGTAAAAATAGCAGTCGGATCATTGCTCCTTCTGATTCTCAACTAAAGTCTCCCCTACGCCCAGAAATACACCATATTCTTCCGCATTGTTTTCAGTCACGCCAAGGTTTGACTCGGAAAATGTGCTTCAGAGAACCCTTATAATGATTTGAATAGGGTGTGCCCATGGTTATGTTTTACTTGACCAAATTTTAGATTTCAGTGAGAGCTTTCCAAAAAGGTACAATATGGGGTGTTCTGTGTATGGAATTGGGTTTTGAAATTAACAGTGATTAACAGTGTTGGTCACTGGAGGTGGCCTCATCACTTAAATTACGTCAGGCGCCTGTTCCAGCTATTTTCTGGTACGAGACAGAAATTTAGCTGAAATTTGTACATGGTTTTTTTTGTGCGCACTGAACCTGAATCTGAGATAAAACATCTGGTGCGAGGCTTCACACTACTTTCCTCAGCTGTATTTGGCCTTCAATCTATTTTCGTGGAGATGAGGGGTATATTGGAACTTGTTTCCACTTGTTGGAAGAGTATGTCCTGTGAATTTCATCAAAATTGTTAGAGCAGTTTAGGGGGAAAGCTAAAAAATTGGCCAAAAACGACGTTTTTTCACCTATTTGGAATAACACATCCATACATAAATACGTACGTACATACGAACGGACTTACATACACTTTTCCAAAACGTGGAGAAAATTGATCAGATGTCGATTAGGACCAGTTAAAGGTGGTGTTTTCAGAAGGTTTTCTGCTGATCGTAATACTTTCCAATCACCTTCAGGTGGCTGAGGAAAGTAAAAATTTCGAATTTCTAATCCTTGCGCGCACCCTATTCTTTGTTTTTCTTTAGTTCCTTAGTTCTTCTTCCTTAGTCTTCCTTCCTTAGTTCTTCTTCCTTCCTTCCTCGTATTTCTTGGTTGATAGGTCGTTCAATATTGGCGAATGCCGTCGTATAAGACGTAAACCATGTTATGACTTATCAGTATTAGAATGTTGCATCACGTGTCTGCTTAGTCTCAGAATCAGAATACATAAATATGGGCGAGGGTACCTACCTCCTGTATGAAGTAGTTAGTTGGCTGGGTAAATTGATTAGTTTATAGTTATCAACAGGGCCATCGAGAGAAAATCTGGTCCCGGGGGGACACGATCAACGGGCCTCTCCTTTTTTTAAATAAATAAGTTGAACTTTTCAAATAGAACATATTAGGTAGGTACCTAAGTAAATAAATTCAGGAATAGGTAACAGGTGAATAACATTCAGGTGTATCAAATAAGTCTCCTAACATTTTTTTACTCCGCTTAAAAACCGACTTTTTTATTTTTGAGATTGTTTCGTATTTTCGACCTTAAGTTACTAGAATAGCCATGCCTAACGTCCTCAATTTAGTGATTAACGATGTATAAAATTTGCGCATTATAAATTTTTTATGGTAGATTGAGTTGGCAAGGAATCGGACTAAAATGGGGTTCCTCAAATTTTCAAAATCACTTTTTTTTCTAACGGCCCTATGTCTCCAATAAATAGGCGAATTCACGTGCACGTTGCAGGAAAAACTTTCCCCGAATCTTAGATTTTCAATAGTGTGGTTAGTTTTCATTTTACTGTAGGAATTATGGGAGAAATTAAAGTTTGAATGCAAACAAGCGTCGGGTTTTTCCAGGAAATCGAGTGTTTGGGTGTTTACGACTTGACCATGACTAGAAGAGTTTGGTATCGTTTTCGAAGTAGTTTTAGCTGAATCGAATGGTGACACTCCTGATTCATTCTGACTGTTGAAAAATTGATTTTCCAAAAAAAAATAGTGACTTTGGTCATACCAGCACACGTATTTTGCTAATCAATCAGCAAAAAAATGGGTGTCACGTGCTGGTATCTCCAAGAATTCGCTATTTTTCTTGAAAAATCAATTTTTCAACAGTCAGTTTGAATCTGGAGTGTCACCATTCGATTCAGCGTGAGAAATTACGTCAAAAACGATAGGTACCAAACTCTTCTAGTCATGATCAAGTCGTTAACTCCACGACACTCGATTTCCTGGAAAACACCGACGTTTGTTTGCATTCAAACTTGAATTTCTCCCATAATTCCTACAGTAAATTAAAAACTAACCACCCTATTGAAAACCTGAGATCACCAGGCCTGAGAAAACTCTCATTTTAGTCAAATTTCTTGCCCACTGAATCAACTGTAAATGTTCTTACTATAGGGAGATAGGCAATTTGACGCTCTATCCATAACGGTAGGTATCCTCAAATTTGAATTTACTTGGTAGATTAAGGACATTACGGCTCTTAGTAACTTGAGGTCGAAAACACAATAAAAATCGAGCGATCTGCTCAGTTGAACACCGTGTGCAGAATGGGGGGTTGATGGTAGGTAATTTTGAGGTACGAGTATGTTGAGCTTAGATGATTCACCCCCCAAGAAGGCCTTATTTACGTATTCACTTTTTAAAATGATTTATTTCTCTGATTTTCTTTTCTTTTTTTCTTCCTCAAATCCGGGCTCGGGGGAAACGTCCCCAGTTCCCCCCCTCCCTTGACAGGGCTGGTTATCAACCAGTGTCGAGTAGCGTGTATTATGAACCTGGCCCCTGCAAGCAAGAAACGCTGCAAATTATTACACAACGATTTATTATTTTCTGTATGGATCGCCCATCTACAAAGATCCTATTGACATAAAATACAGACCTACCGCGAGGTTCACAATCATCTCTTGGCGACAATGAGTAATTATTACGAGTATTATCCGAGAGTTGTATCATTCATTCTTAATGAAATTCAGTAACTAAGGAAGCTTCTGAAAATAACAATAAACTTGGTTCGGTGGAATCGAAAGAGAGTTGCTTGCATTCGAACGGAGATTTTGCCTACTCGGGAAGAATTGCGATTCACACTCGTGTTTCTGCCCTTTTTCTTTCATTCAACCCTTAAGTGCTTACAGGGAGCGAACGGTTGGTTCTAAAACGCTCCGCAAGGTCTCATTCGACGCTAAAAATTGTGTTTTATTTTAAATCGATGGAAAAAATATACCTTCCTATTCGAAATTTTCGAGCTAGGGCTTTTTGAAAATTTCATCCCCTATTTTCTAACCCTTAGGTAAGACTGGCGGTAACGCCAAGCTTCGCGGCACAACTAGACCCCGAATGGGGCCGGTATACCAAATTTCATTAATTTTGGTCCATGGTAACTAAGGAAAGTGCCGCGTACGGCGGACGGACGGATTTTTTTTTATTTGATTTTTGGATTCTACGTATCTTGAAACGTAAAACCTCAAATTTTGAGGGGGGGTTAAAAAAATTTTTTTCGTGCTCGATTCCAAAGGTTCATTATTGAAAATAATACCTAAACCGAAATAACGGGCCAACTACCATTCTCATTTCATATTGGATTGTTTCATGAATTTAGGTACCTATACGTCAGCAATGTGATACTTACCTACAGAAAATATGGTCAGGTGCGTGGGAGAGGCAAAAGGAATCTTTCGTGGTGCAATGTTCAATTCTGGACCACTCAATAAGCAGAAGTTATTATTTTCATGTATAAACAGGTATGTTGGAATCATGAGTTCAGCTATGTGACGAATCTACTAATCACTAACTTGGGGGAAATTTTCCAAAATTTAATATTATTTTCGATTTGAATAATTACGAAACCCCGGGTGACGGATCGATTCATCACTCAATCAACAACTCGTTTCAAATTCTCAAGTATGAATAGTAGGTCCTAATGATACGAACTCGGTGTCAAGCTCGGAGAAGCCTTTCTAAACACATTGTCGGGCTTCTTTGATCGTTTGAGGCTCCCATCTACGAGCCACGAAGTCTTTTTCAGGGGCTTCTGTGGCTCGTTCGCTGAGGTCTTGGTGAGCTGAGTTCGTGTGCCAATGAGTTGTTGGAGATGCGAAATAACTACTGCTACTACTATTTGAAACCATCGGAGTTGAACATTGAGCTCACAGATTAGATGAATCAATAATTATTGAACTCCCTAGTCTAGCTGAATGTTAGCTCATATAGGAGATGCGGATGAACTATTGCATATATGCTGCGTTTTACGTTCGATGAGGCACGTTTCTATTAAATTGGACTAAAGCGCGTTTGAAGAATGTGTGGAAACGATTTCCTTATCATTTTTTGATGAAGTTTCTGTCTTGCAAATGAATTCATATGCAACCAACCGTTCTCATCGTTATATTTTCATTATCAACACGATCTTCAGTAAAATTGTTAGTGCTAAAAAATACATTAATGTTACTATTAGGTATATGAATCCATAAAAATTGGAGGGAGGACAATACTACAAAACTTTAAATTACCTCCTGGTAATGTCCACGTAATACACTTAGATGCTTATAGGTATCTATTGAAGTCTGGTGAAATTATGTTGCTAATGCCTCAGGAAAATAAGAAATGTAGACATTGCTTCCGAAGCTACGACTTTATATTATAACTCTTATTATGTCGTACTGCCTGAATAGGCTTGTGGATTCGATGACAGGCAGTTGGAGTGGTGATGTTATAGCAGATATGAACCAGCTTCCTGAATTGCGTACTGTAAGTGTTTATCGATGGAGGCCCTTGTTGCTCCTCATTGCTAGATACTTTTTGACATTTATTTACAAAGAACTAATTTTCCAGTAAAGTGAAAAAAAGGCATTAGTTCACCAAAGTCACAAGCTGAAGCGAAAGGGCAGGTGGTCCTGCATGTGACGCTCAGACGGCGGGTTGCTATGGTTACATCCTTTCCACCACCGATCATTATTTCCCCCTCTCCTAGGCCGCCTGCAAAACCTTTCGCGAAAACTTATTGGGACAACCCTCTCTACATCTCTCTTGTGCCATTATTTTCTTCGAAACCAAAATCTCTTCCTAATACAAGTTGCGACGGCGAACGTATCTACGATAAGAAGAACACTTGCCTCGGTAAACCTGTCTTTTTGAATACCGACAGTAAATGGTAATTTAATCTAGCGAAATTCTCACCCATTCTACATTCATTGTGGGTTAACGCAGCTTGTAACCTGAGGCCGGTTCAAGCTTGTCATTTTATTTTGACTTCGTCCAGTTCAAATCCATATAATTTACTTCAATTTAAACAACTTCTTTGTGAACCTCTAGAGTTTCTCTACATAATTGAATACCTACATAATTTTGGAAATACAATTTTTTTTCTTCTAGCTGAATCCATAAACAACCTTAAATGCATTATGTGTTGTTGCGACCAACGTTGTGTTGTCGATATTGAGTTGCTTGGGAATGATGAATAAATATTAATTTGACAAGTTGACCAAATAAATTTGACAAGTTCGTTTCCTAGAATGATCGTGGATGAAAACGATAAATTGATAACCGTGGATGGAACCATTGAATTATAGTATATACATATACATATAATATACATAATACGTATATACATATATAATATACGTATATACATATAATATACATAATATGCATTATGTGTTGTTGCGACCAACGTTGTGTTGTCGATATTGAGTTGCTTGGGAATGATGAATAAATATTAATTTGACAAGTTGACCAAATAAATTTGACAAGTTCGTTTCCTAGAATGATCGTGGATGAAAACGATAAATTGATAACCGTGGATGGAACCATTGAATTAATATAGTATATTATTAATATTGGCCCATTTAACTACGAGTATTTGCTATTAACTAACGAAGGCTCAAATGAAGCTTTGTTTCAAAGTTTGATATTCATGTCCTTGGCTTTGGGTCTTTATTACCCAGTAATAAATTCTGAAGATTTTTTCACCTTATCTAAAAAATAAAAGATTTGGGAAATGTTCAGTATTTGATGCATAACAGACCCTATAAGCGTTGCAGAACCTTGTAGGTAGTTCTTACCTACTATAATATTGTTTCTACTATTTAGGTATGTCATTTCTATATAAATACCTTCTGCCTATTCCGAACAATACTCATCTATGAACTACACATGCAGCCGACTAATTCTACCTCGTGTAATTACTACGTTTTGATGGTGCATTGCCGACTAATAGGTTTACCTACCTTATAGTTTTCAGCTGTTTCTAGAAAACGAATACTCTTATAGGTTTCTACTTGGATTGCTATCCAAACCCGCGGAAATCATAAGTTATTACAAAGAGATACCTGCTTTTAGGTTATTTGACGGTATTATGTCCAAATCAGTGCCTCGTCGGGTTGGTTTTCAAGTAAAGAATCAGAAGTAACCTTGAATGATTGTGAGAGTATCGAGTTATCGATTTAGCCAATCAACTTGAAACGGGTTATTGACACAGCCAATCACATTTCATCCCGCTTTCATACCTTCAATGATTGTGGTTCGGTCGTTCGTAGACCTCATATGAGATGAATCTCATTTTGTAGATCCCTCCATGAATGTCTTAGGTATTAAATAGGGCCGGTTTAAATAAAAAATCTGGGGTAAATTGTTTACTTGGATAATACCATGTCTTTTGGCTGGGGGGGGTGTCAAGCCAAAATTTGGGCGAAGACATGAGAAAAAAACTGAAGCCATAATCTTATGGTGTCACTTGCGACCTGTTCGCTACGGTCTTGTGATTTTAGAAATACTTGAGTTGACATAATCCACTGTTTTTCCAGGAAAGGTGAATCATTTTATTCTCAATAATTACTTACATCGAAGACCCGTAACCTGTAAAAATATGGCATGTCCTAAAACTAACCTGTAAAACCACGTACGAGTTTTCAATTCCAAGTTCATTAATGAAAATGGTGTTCAAACAACTAGGTACCTACCTTCTCACAAAACGAATAATAGTAAGGTTCAAATTTGGAGCCCTCTTGAAAAAAACAAAAAAATTAAGCGGTCAAATTTTTTTTAGTTTAAAATGAATATGGATACATTATGTAAAACGAGTTACGATTGTCAATATCTCGCCGGAGTATGGAATCGCATTGGCGTATTCCCATTGGAGGAATTTCAACGGTAGAATCTGGCAGAATCGAATTTGTTCTTTGGATTCCGCCGTGTCTCTGTATTCTCCGTCCTGGGGTTATTCACGGTTTCTCCCATTGTTGGCCGACTTATCTCGGAAGAAATTCTTTGCCATCTGAGGTTGGGTACAAATCTGGTTCCACTCGGCGATGCCAAGAGTCTAAATCAGTCCTCTTTCGGATGCACCGATTCGCCGTTCCGCATGGGATCTCTGGTTTTTGTTCGTTCTCGATATGAAATTATACCAATATAAAAAAATCAATACCTATAGAAAATTGTACCAAAGTCGGTGTCAGCTTTCCAAGTCCTCTTTAAAATGATCAACCGTGTTTCACCGTCACTCCTGCTGTTTTACTCGTGCAATGAATTAATCGCCCGCGGAAAACGCCCTCTCACATTTCTGTGTAGAGTATAATTATGATCGTTCGAAAAATGTGAAGTTATAAAAATGGTAGAGTTTGTAACTGATTTCAGATCTTTAGTACATCCCTTATCAACCAAAGAACACGTTACGTGGACGCAGAGATGGGCAAATCCATATTCATGAATATTAATTTATTCATACCTCTCCAATTTCTGTGAATATTAACATGAATAAATTTTTTATATTCATGAATATTATAAATATGAATTTCAAAATTCAAAAATACTCAAAATTGGGAGAACGAATTTTCATATTCACGTATTCAATGAATATGAATATTTGAATACGAATATTCATATTCACCTATTCAATGTATTTGAACATTCAAATTCATATTGATAATTCAATTTCATTCTAATTCTTCCTGAATACCGTGAATATGGGTGATTTTTGGTATTTTCAAGATAAATGAGTGGAATAGACCTCAAAATTCATTGAAATTCCGAAACATTCTCACACAAAAACCGTGAATATGGTTGATATTTGGTAGTTTCTAGATCAATGGGTGGACTAGACTTCAGAATTGAATATATCTATATCATTGAATAATTGAATATGAATATTCGCATTCGTATTTGTGAGAATGAATTTTGAAATTCATATTCATATTCACAGAAATTGGAAAAGTATGAATAAATTCATATTTATATTCATGAATATGAAGCTGCCCATCTCTGCGTGGAAGAAAAATGATTTTTCACAAATTCCAACGGATACAACCCGTTGGGTTATAACCTATCGGCCATTTCCAAAAATGTTTAGGTCGTTATAAAACTCACCTCATACTGTAGCATAGGAGAAAAAAATACCTCCCATAATATTGTATCTTTTTGGAAAGCTCTAACTGAGATATTTCGATTGAGAGAGTCTACTACTAGAAAAAAACGTTTGGTTGAAAGTAATTCCACCAATCTCTCTCAGTTTTTCACACAATTTGTCATAAAGGATCACATTTTTCTGTGAACTTTTGGTTGTAAAAAATCAACAGATGGAACAATTTTGTTTCGTTTCCTAGGTAAATTTATGTTACATTTTCTCTTGGGGATTCTTCATTGCTGTGTTCTTTGGCTTTAGTTGATCGGAACGTTCTGTAGAAATCGTTATGGAATCGGTCTCAAATTCTTCATTAAGATTATTTTATACGAAAATCCGCAATTTCTCGAATTACTCAAAATTTTCCTATCAAATCATTCGCAAAAGTAAGCAGATTATGATACTTCTTACTCCTAAGCCTGCCTTGGGGATGCCTAAATTATCTTACTGTCAAAATTCATCCCAACGCCTCTCCTTGAGCTCCCGCTGCCCCATCAGTCTGCATTCTCGCAGTTGTGTGCGACTCGTTTCTTGACCTTGACGACAACTGACAATAATTTGTGACCTTTTTCACCAACACATTGATATGGTAACAAGACAGACCTTGAATTTCAAACTTGTGCGAAAGATAACTCAGTTAATTACCTTAGTAGGTTATTCCTTATTGATTAGGTTATTTTTTGATTTTCCACTTGTATTTTGTTTGCATCAGTGAATTCGATGTGGGGAGGGGGTCCCCCGGAAAATGTTGATTTCTAATGCTCCTCTTTTATATTATTAGGGTATTTTAAGAGCATCTTAACATCTTGTGTCTATCCAATATTATATGTATGAATGTATCATGAAAACCAAGGTATTTCATTCAATCACGCTTACATTAGGGTCTTGTTAGGATACCTGGGTGCAGTATAAAACGTCGGTAAATTATGCATAATGATATTATTTTGTCAATTTCGAACATGACAACGAATTAAATAGATAGACGTACCTAACTTAAACTAGCGAGTATAATATATATCAAGATAATCTGTATAAATCTAATTAGAACTATAAAAAACTACCTACAGTCTGTGGATAGTAATAAAATAGATGGCTCCCCTTTTCTGAGGTGTTATAATCAACTTATTTATATCTAACTAAATAAAAACAAACGAAAAAGAAACTAGAATTTGGAAAAATATTCTTAGGTTTCAAGTGGCAAAAACAAGTTATGGTCTACAGAACTGAGTCCAAAACTTCATTTTTATCCTAGCAAATCTATCCAGTATCCATATCCACTATTTTCATTGGATCAACTCTATCCGCTACCCTCTGTGGGTGTTTAGCAGTGCTACGAGTCTATCGTTTCTCATCATTGTCCTCGTCCAGTCCTCCAATCTTCGAAGGGTTGATAACGAGCTCTCGGCATTAGCTTCGCGAACTGGCTGAGTTGAAAACAAAATCTTCATTAATTCGTGTATTGCAGGATAATTAACTTGATCCAGAGGGGGGATTTCCTTCTCCCCTCTACACCCTATGTGACTTTCCATACATTCTGATGTGGGTCAGTACGTTGTGTAAAGTATACCCAACTTTCAAGGTTGTGTGGTTCAGTGCATGTTTGAAACTGTTATACTAAGGCTAAGGTCGATTTGCATGAGCAACACGTTACTGACTCGGGATTTTCGTGGGGATGTCTAAATTTACCCTTGATTCTGCGTCAGATTATTGTGTACAGGTTGCCCTAGTGACCCCCGGCGCCCAAAGATCGATTAGTTCGTCCTCGGTGAATCGATATAGTACTAGCGTAGATACTACTGTCAGACATCGATTCCTGCCTGAAGGAGTTGGGTCACACCTTCCACCCCTTTGATGTCAGCCATCAGCGAATCTCATCTTATTCAAATATGACTATTTCATCAAATTTTATTGCTCTCGGTTCAATTTCATCCTATGTGAAAATTGTAGGATATAATCTCTGATAGATATAAGGATTCGGAAGTGCCTGCCTTTGTCTAGTTCAAAATTAATGCTAATTATGTAAAATTTCGAAAATTGTCTCCATGGAAATCCGTTTCAGGCCATTCTAAAACGATTCCTGAAGTTAACATTTTTTCACACACACGCGCGCGCGCGCTGTTATTGCCTTCAATTATTTATGATTAGGTACCTATCGGTATTCAATATTGGCTGATGAGAGAGGTATTACCTACCCCAGAGGCGGCGGCTTGTCAGGATAGGCAAGGCAGGCACTGCCTATAGCCTGTAACCAATTCTAACTTTTCTTTCATTTAATATAAATAATTTATTTTTAAACTTAAATATTGTGTCTAGATGCCTAATTCATTAATTTTCTTAGGGCCTTTTCATAATTAATTGGATTGGAACTCATATTGCGATTATTATGAACTGTAGGGGATAGCAACATAACAGGGAAGTTGGAGAGAATTGCGTAGTCAAATTTCTATGGCCAAAGGGAGGTAGATGACCATGATGTGAAACTCGACTCCAATGGTTCATTATGAAAATAAAAAATGAGAAACAAGAATTGATTTTCCAAATCATTTTACCTCTGTGTGAATGTCTGGTTCGAGCGCGCACAGCTTTCTCGTTTGTCGGTTGTATTACCATCTTTTTGTTTACCCCAAATGTTGACATTTCAAAACCGCCCTCCAGCCACCTACTTATGTACTTAGCCACTTACCTACTTATCTTCCTATATTATAGTTAAAACTATGATTTGATATTGTTCACTAAAATATACCCAAAATGAAATTGTAGATGCTGTTGGAGTTGGAAAATTATTCATCTGAGCGCACTATAAACAGTTCATTAGGTACTTAGAACTGACTGAAGAGATTTTTCGAGTATTTCTATAACTTACAGCTTGGTTTTCCTGGACTAAAATTTGTAGTACCTGTATAACTTAATCTTTGACCATTTTCCTTATGAACCTATGCAACAAATAAAACCCGACTCCAAACCTATCAATCAGTTTATATTCAAACGTTTGATCAAACTCAGCCAACTTATGTCTCGTCAGTGATATCTTCTCCGATAACGTTGATAACCCTCTCAACTTTAATCCTTGGTTGTAATATTGCTATCTGCGAAATGAACACCTAAAATCAAAGAGGATCTACAAATTAAAAATTGAATCAGTCAATAAAGACCAGAATAGATTATCTCTAAAAAAAAAATTAGCTATCGTTAGTCTACGTCTTCAGTTAGGAATAACCGATCAAAAGTATTGTTTCAAATTGTCAAGAAGCATTTAAGAATAAATAGGGAACCCAATAATAAGAAAATATAATTCGTTCTGGTCCGAACTCTATTCTGAGTAAAACTTGGAATGGATTATCTCCAGATTCATTGGGTTGGACTGTATGAGAGTCAATCAAAAATGTGTAAGACCGATAATGTGAGTGTTGCCTTCATTGGGAATGTTCGCCTCTTGGTTTAACAAGGTTATATCTGCAGCATCAATCTTGATTTGACAAGGGTTCTAACTCCAGGCTCGATCTTGGTTTGACCAGGTTCAAAATCCTGTAAGTTTGTTATGTTGATCACTCCGAAATTGATACAATACCTATTATTGTTTCCGTATCGTGGAAAATACCACTGATCCGATCATGATGAAACTCATAGGGCATTATCGAATCACCGATCCTCAACTTTCCACCAAATTTGAGCGAAATCGGACCATTAGGTCGCGAAAAATTGATGTTTCAAGGATTTCATGTTTACGCATGCGCAGAGGCTACCGTTGGTCGGCTGGTAATGAATTTCATAGGGGACCATCTAGGGCCTAACACACGTAATCCCTGAAAATTCCATCAAACTCGGATGAAAAGTGTTAAAGTTATACTCGTTGCAAGGATTTCATGTTTGTGCATGCGCAGTAGATACTGCTGATCCGATTTTGATGAAACTCGTAGGGTACCATAAAACCTTCGATCTTCAACTAGGTACCCTCCAAATTTGAGCGAAATCGGACCACTAGGTCACGAGAAATTGATGTTTCGAGGATTTCACGTTTACGCATGCGCAGAGGCTACCGTTGGTCGGCTGTTAATGAATTTCATAGGGGACCACCTGGGGCCTAGCCCGCGTAATCCCTGAAAATTTCATCAAAATCGGATGAAAATTGTGGAAAAGTTATGTGTGTTGCAAGGATTCCCGGACATACAGACAAGATACGAAACCAAAATTGTTCAGGAAGGTCTAAAACGTAAAACGCGAGTTGAAATTTTAATATTGGAGGAAAAAAATTGTTCACTTCCCAAAAGTGAAAACAATGCTTCCGCTACCTTGGTAGGTATTATTGTATCTACCTGATCCACGGAATAATCAAAATGCAACTGTTTGCAATGGCATTCTGTAGCATTTGAATCTCACGTATTTGAATCTCAAATGCTAGAAAACTCAAAATCCTCCGGAGGATCGTGTTGTGTCGAATGTTGGGAAAACAATAGAGGGTGAATGTTACCCTCTGAATGTGTTACCGGCAGGTGGGAGTCTCATTGTTGACGCTGTCGAGGTCTCCATGGAGACGAGAAGAGACCCCTCTCCTCCTCTCTTGCGCTTCATCACGGTATCACTTAACTCTGCCATCTCCACTGCACAGAGGAGTGAAGGAGGGCAATACCTACCCTATGCCACTTTTGGGTTCCTCGAGAGTGCTCGAGCAACCCCTTCAAAAATTTCGGTGCCTTTACAAGGGAGGCGTCAAAAGTGAGGCTTCTTTTTCTCGTTTTTTTTTAATCCTTTGACGAACAACGTCAGCTGGCTTTCCTCTAGAATTTCCTGCTCTAGAAATTTCCTGCTAGAAATTTCCTTTCGAAGAATCTGTCGCTTTGTTTGCTTATGGTAGGAGGTAAAGGGGTTGTTCACTTGTTCAAGAAAGGATTCGTTTCCCTATGGTTTACAGTAAGCATGTACATTGTAAGTCTGTCGGATAACTTGCTTGTTGAGGTGCTGGAGATTTAGCATGGTTGGTGTTTGTTGGATCACCTGACCGTTGGAATTGATGTGGATTTACAAAACGTGTATTGCTATAATGGGGAAATTAACTTGTATGAGAAAATCACATTTTTCTGCCTTTATATTGATGTTTGGAATAAAATAACACTGCCTATACAAAGAAAAAAATAATTCATCGTTCGGGTGTGGAGAAAACTTGGAATAAAATCTCAGCTGTTTGAATAACATTAGGAATTTCAAAGGCTCTTGAGAAACCCTTTCCTACGTCACACTAAAAGAACTGAACCGAAAAAGAATGCTCTGAGATCGCATTGAGAGCGAAATGATGATAGTTGATGAGAAATTGATGATAGTTCTCCATTAGCAAGTACTTACCAAGTAGTCTTGCCTAGTGTGGAGTGTGTTAGGAAATGCACTATTCCTTTATGCCCTAACAAATTGGTGTTTATTCCATCTGGAAGGGTAAAACCGGGGGGGTGTAGAAATCGCACTCTTTCCTTATGCTCCGACAAATATTGGGGTTTATTCCATCTGGAAGGGTACATTGTACTAAGACTGAGGTAGAGAGCGATGCCTCGTACTACCTTGGGTGGCAGTAGGTTAGAATGAGCCATTCCATTAGTGTCGTCCCAAGGCCTCCATCTTGAGTATTCTTACAGCCTCTCGCTCGGAATGGGAATATCTCAATTCCCATATTGGTCGGTGCGGTTTTCCGAGGTAAATCTGAGAGTAAGTTCCTGTAATGGAATATGACTTTATGAGCGAATTTTCAAAGAACCAGTTTTTAGTATTTTCGGGCTACGTACCTATTTCAACAAATTTTTTGTACTTTTTGACTACACAATCTTATCAGGATGTTTTTTTTTTCCTTTTTTTGGGAAATTTTGCGTTGATTTTGAATACCATAATAATATTAAGTTCTTATAGGTACCTAGATGTTTATTGTTTACCGTGTTCTCCCCAAAAATCTTTGCTTTAAAAACATCAGGGCCCAGTTACCGTCTGACCCCTGTCATTTGAAACTGGGTTTTGCCACAGATTCAATAATCATGTTTAGTGTACCTACCTACGGGAAATCTCATCTGACAAATAAGGCTGACCATTATTATGATTCATTCGACTAGTTTTGGAGGCACTCGGTTTCCTGAACTATTTGTTAGCATATCAGCATAAGCATGAGTCATAAACATCACCTCATCACCCAACCTACATGGATCATCGCGGAAGGCGGATTGCGATCATGTCGCAGAAAGACTCAGTGACTCACCCCGGGATTTCATGACTGGTTCTCGAGGTTCATGCGTCGACCTTCCTCGCGATATTTATGCTCTTGACGACTTTCCTCGTTCGCTCTCCCCAATACCAGATCAGCTTAATCGACATTATTCGATTTGGGAAACTCGTTTTCTGACCCGTAATTTTCAAAATTTGACCCCTTACACCCATAAAAATTTTAGGCCAAAAGACGGTTAAACATTACCGTCTAAACCAG
>JAEMON010000004.1:31097467-31149884 GCA_030264115.1 Lygus lineolaris
CCTATAGCAACGATTGGTTGTACGTGAAAAGCATCAGAAATAATAAACTTCCGTTATACTTTTTCGGGCTGAAAAAAACGTCACACAATTTTTTCAAAAACTCCAAGCTAAAAGACATGTGTCCATGTCAAAATAACGAATTTGAAATGGAAACATTCTGAAATTGGTTTGGGAAATTCTGAATTAGACTTCGATACGCTATTCCTACCTACATTGTTATGATACGATTTCAAATTGTGTAAACACTCATGTCCTGGCCGTGTTCCAGATGTTTTTAGGTTTTTTTATTTTTTATTTATTTTTTTTTTTTTCATACTGATTCCAATGCTCTCCTTTTTACGCCTCGGGGAAATCAGAAAAGTGAAAAGCAAGAAGCTTAAGAAGAACAGTCCAAAATACTTCATTGCATAACAATTCCGATAAAACACGGTCGTTATCGATATCGAAAGAAAGCTTTCGCAAACGTATTGGCATCGAGGGGAAACCCGAAGCGTATCCAAAAGAACACGATGTTTCGGCAACTTCCCCCATTCATGCGGAGGGGTTGTCCCGAACCCGCGTGCCCCCCTTGCCGCCCTCGGAGTCCCGCCGCCCCCTTGGTAACACCCGCGCCCCCTTGGTAACCCCCCCGGGTGCCCCTCCGTGAAGTGGGTCAAGCCCGATCGAGCGAGTAGCGGTCGTCATGGAAACCGCGAGGCCGCCTCCTGCTCCACCGCTCCCCGCCTCCAGCTCCCCCTCCAGCCCTCTTCGGCGCCTGCATCCGCGTTTGATCTTCCCGTAGCTTTTGTGAAGCAACGCCTGGCGGTTCGAATTTAAACCGACTTTGAGTTTTTTACTTTCCTCAGCAGCCCACCTGAAAGGTGAAAGGAAAGTAATGCGATCAGCAGAAAACCCAATTTCTGAAACTCCACCTTAAACTGGTCCTAATTGACATCTTTCTCCACGTTTTGGAAAAGTTTATGTAAGTCCGTACGTATGTGTGTGGCCACGATTGTGGCCTTTAAAAATATCCGATTTCGAGGATTGGTTTCTACATGTATGAGGATGATCCAACTGGAATTTCAGCCCTCCAGATTAATTATTAGGGGGAGAAAATATTCAAAACAGGTGAAAAAACGTCGTTTTTAGCGAATTTTCGAAGATAATGAAGCTTTTGCATGGCTTCAACATTTTAGTAATGAAAACGTCGTTTTTATCACATATATAGCGAGTTTTCGGAGAAAATGAAGCTATTGCAATGGCTTCAAAATTTTAGTATTGCAAATTTTTGAAAATTTTCTTCATGGAAATCCGACAACGATATTTGACTCTGGAATCGAGATAAAACATCAAAAAAAATTTAAAATGTCAATAACATCGAAAGAAAGGATGAGTTCGTTGGGCAGAATTTTCGGAGTACCCCAAGGGGTCGAATTTTGAAAATTATAGTCAGAAATCGCTAAAAACCGTGTTTTTGGTGTAAATTACCATCTTAAACATATGGTATATCCGGAAATTTCCCACTAAATCGGTTAAAATTATTCTTTGAAAATTCGCTCATCAACTCATGGTGCATGAATGGAACTCTCCCTCCCAACTAGGCAGACTTTTTCTTAAAATCTACGCCGAGACCACTAGTAACGTGTGCGAGAACTGTACGATTTCCCAGTTCCTAATGGATCGATTTCGCTCAAATTCAGAGGGTAGTTTGGGGCTGACTCCATGACGATTGCCTATGAATTGCATCACAATTGGATCAGTTATAGTCACTGCGTATTCGCATACGTGAAATCTTTGCCACACGCTTACCTTATCTTCCACGATTTTCATCTGATTTCGATGAAATTATCAGGGATTGGAGGTTTCGCCCTAGATCGTCCCATATTAATTTCATTGTATTTAGACCATCAGTTCCTAACCATTGCACATGCAAAACCCCCTCTAGCATAAATTTCTCACGGTGTAACGAACGGATTTCGCGCAAAATCGGAGGATAATATAATATTCTAAATTCCCCCTATTGGCCCATTTCAATAATGATCTATAGGTACAATATTTTTATGGTTCCGCACTGGGGTTGCCAGACATACTTTAATTTAAAGTATCCTATTTCATTTTCGTTCAAAATACTTTATACTTTATAAAAAAAATTAAAAGTATACCAAAATACTTCATGATTGAAACTAAGAGGAAAAGTTCATCGCACAATATTTCAAGAATGATAACAACCTTTTGGCCTCTGCGCGATGTTGTAAAAAATACTAGAATGCGACTGCGAGATCTCCCAGATTTTCGCCCACATTGCTTGTAAACTTACGCTTTTTCTATTCACTAAAAATTTCTTTCAGGGTCTGCGCATGATTTTTTTTTTACAATTTTTATTGAAAGGGAATCGATTCAAAATGGCCAAAGTGGGGTTATTTCATAATTATGTGGTCTCCCTATGTTTTATCGACGAAGAGAAATGTGAACGTTTGAAAAAATGCGCGCGGAAATGGAGCGCGCTGATTGGACGAAGCGTATCCATGCGGAGAATGTCGGAACCCTATTGTTCTGATAGTTCGAGAGCAGTGCCGTGCAGCAGGGGGGTGTGACGTACGTACCTCCCCGCGAAATTCAAAACATTCCATTTTAACGTGACGATTTCTACTCTCACATGGAGTTTTTTGTCCTGATAAATAGTGTTTACTAGTCATGGCAACTCGAATAACATAATTAATGGGTTTTTTCCAATTTTTATTTCTCGTGCGCAGACCCCATTCTTTTTCTAATTCACCATGACTAATTCAGTTTTTTGTCAGGCAAATAGTTATTTTTCTAAATTGTCAATGTTCAAAATTGTTTCCAGAATTTGCAATGTTTTGTTTGAGAGAAAGAAATAGGGATTGAATGAACGTAACTTTGCGTTCCTTACTTCCTTAGTCCTTATGTGCCTAATAGATGCACGAGATATTTTTTTTAGTGAGAACGTGATTGAAAACCATGTTTCTGATTACATAATAATTATGTAAGAAAGAATCATGGATAGCAATATGACTAGGTATTTCAATCTCTCCATATTTCAGTAAGGTACCTATACGTATTATGTACCTACCTTACTGAAATATGGACTCGTTGAGATTGAAAAAACCTTTAATCATATTGCTATCCAGGATTCTTCCCCCATTCATCATACCGAATTTTCTCGTTCTCAGTAATGTGACACATCCAAGCCCTGTGTCATGATATGAAGAATACCTTACTTTAAGTCGGCAACGTTAGCTTTGATGGATACTTTAAATTTCATTGAAATACTTTATTTTTCCTTGGTTGCGGCCAGGATATACTTCAAGTCATCCGAACAAATCTGGCAACCCTATTCCGCACCCACTCAAACGTTTGAAACCATGAATGAAATATGATTCCACAACCTAAATATATGACCTCCAGAACGTAAATATCATTGACACCTTTTTTTTTATACTTGTTTTAGACACAAATAGACAATAATTATATTCCATTCTATTATAATCTAATCCTCATTACCTTCTTTCTAAGTTGAGGGTGGCAACTAATGGGGTCCAACTACTGGTGCCGTTTCCCTAGGTATACCTATTTTTATATTCACTAATAGGTATACCTATTAGGTATATAATATTCACTCCCTAGGTAGATACATTAAATTCTCCTTCTTCGTAAGACGGGTGTGAATCTTCAGTCTCCACCGCTACGGTGTTGTTTATTCTGTATTTTGTCCGACGCTGTACCTACTTCTGCTCTGTCGCCGAAATGGATTTTGTTTATCCAGCACTGTTTAGGAGTCGCCCTTCAAAGTTTAAACAACCAAGCAAAATGTGGAGGACGGCGATTATTCCTTTGTTGTACATAATTCGGTTTCTCTGTTTATCTTTTATTTATCGAAACTCAAGATAAATGGGCACAAAGCCTTCACAAGATAAAGACGGCATTCTTTCCCGAGAGTCAACACTCGAGGCAAAGAATGCAACTGTAAAAATTTTACTCCGGTTTTCCCACCTGGCAGCTTATTTATCTGCATTGAAAACTTGAATATTTTAATCATCTCTCGATCCTCTTTATACTTATTTATTGAATCTTGCGTCTGACCGTCTACAGTAATGTGCATTCACCTTGCTTCCGAGTCTATACCATCATGTTAGCATTCTTTTCACTTTCGGGAGGTGAAAATTATTTTTCCTCCAAAATCTAAAAGTTTCCACTCATCCGATTTTGTTGAAATTTCCAGGTATTGTGGCAGGTACTCTTGATGGTCTCGTATGAATTTCATTCAAATTGGATCTGTAGCCGAAATATTTATAATATATTTATTTTATTTATATTTATATTATATTTTTTTGGAATCGAGATAGAAAATCCAAAAAATTGTAAAATGTCAATATTATCCAAAGAAAGGATGAGTTCATTGGCCAGAATTTTTGGAGTGCTCCAAGGGTTCGAATTTTGAAAATCTAGAGGCAAAAATCGCTTTTAAAAAACCTGTTCTTTGAGGTTTTTGGTGTAAAGTCGGAATTTCCTATGAGAATCACCCACCAAATTGGTTAAAATTCTTCTTCTCAAATTCGCTCATCAACTCATGCTGCATGAATGGAACTTTTTATTTACATATGTGTCTCTCCATTATCTTATCAATCTAAAAAAGTTCTATTCATGCAGCATGAGTTGATGAGCGAATTTTCAAAGAATAATTTTCACCGATTTGGTGGGTGATTCTTATAGAAAATTTCACGCTTATTCCGAATATACCATATTATGTTCCCATGTTTGAGATGGTAATTTAAACCAAAAACCTAAAAAATCACGTTTTTTAAGCGATTTTTGACTCTACATTTGCAAAATTTGACCCCTTGGCCTTTTGACCCCTCCAAAAATTGAGGCAAAAATTCGCATTTCTACAATTTAGAAGACATTGCAATAACTTACTTTTCTTCGAAAATTCGCTAAAATAAAAAATTTCAATAATTGAAAAGGGATGAGTTTGTTATGGGCCGAATTTTCGGAGCACTCTACTCTAAGGGGTCTAGTTTTAAAAATTTAGGGCCAAAAAACGTGTTCTTTGAGTTTTACCTACCATTTTACCTACAAATTACCTACCATCTTAAAAAGGTAGTAACATACCGTCGTAATTTGGTATATTCGGAATCAGCGCGAGTTCCCTATAAGAATCACCCAACAAATCAGTGAAAATGGTTCTTTGAAAATCAACTCATCAATCAACTCATGGTGCAAGACTGGATATTTGGAGACTTAGTAGGGTAATATATGCAATGCAAAGTAACGAATCACCCGAAATTCGTTCCACAGTTGAAGGTGATGATAGATTGATGGTAACATCCATTCTAAGGGATGATGATCGCATGCGGATATGACGAGGGAAGGGAGGAGGGGGACACGTGGCGTCCACGTGACCTTGTTGAAACTAAACTACTGTGTCAGGGGCACCGTCCTCAGCGCTAGACAATTGCGGACTCAGTCAACCGGATAGCTCAATAAAAATTCAAAGTTTTCTCCCAATAAATAAGAAATATGTATTTTCTTTCTCTTCTACATAAATACGAACTTTCCAATGTTGTCGTTAATTTTTCATGTTTAACGAAAAAACTGTCATGTTTTCTGTTACAGATAATTTTAACCGAATCAGCCGTTCAACCCTTCAGCACCCAGATATTATAATCTGCTATGCACCTTCTATTCATCTGGTTAGTAAATTGTCTATTACTGTCAATTCTTGGGTGAAATATTTGGTAAAATATTTTTTTTTTAAATTATTGTGTTATCTACCGATTTATTTACACCTTTGTTCATAACTCGGCTGGACAAGGATATAAGCTTGCAGCATTGCTGATTCATTTATGTGAAATATTTATGTTAGGGTTTCTATAAGATGTACGTCGACAAGTTTTTACGTCGAGTAATTTTTACGCTTCGTCGTCAAGTAGAAGGAGTAACGATTGTTCGGACGTTTAAAATAACGAGAAAAGCCTTTTATAAGAACATGTGGAAGGTGACGCCTGTAGGGCCCAGCCAGCTGGTTGGACGTCCGCCAGGGAGTTCCCAGTTTAACTTGGGGAGAGATGTCAGGAGTCAAGGGATGGGATTGTTGGTCCAAGGCCAGCTTGCAAGTTGCCTGATCGTCTCGGGTGGGACACCCGCGAGAGGACCTCTCCTCGAGGAAATGGTGTCGGGTTACCGGGAGAGGTGGATACAGTAGTTTCCTTGGGTAAGGGCAAGGGATTTGACCGGAGGAACGGGACTTACCTGACCAACCTGCACATTAGCGGGAGCCTTGCCATTAGGGAAGCTACAGGACCGTGGGCCTCGAGACCGTAAAGGAGGCACGAGTTTCCCATTCGCAGAACCGACTGGCGAGGTTGAATTTTTACAGCGCAACATGCATAGAAAAGGTGACAAAATACTGATTAGATTAATTAGGGAGTGGAGCGAACTTCGATGTATGAAATGTAACTGTAGGGAACGAAATTTCCGCTACGAATTTACTTCCCCCCTTATTATTGAGGTACTAGCGTGGAGCGCCGATTTAATGAGTAATCCTCTCGAGGTAGGGCAACTAGCAAAATTCTATGAAGCCTATTTCTCTATTGAACGACCCCAGGAGATACACCCCTTTCCAGAACAATAGATAGTAGAGTAGTACAATTTTGCTGTTAAGTTCCCTAGTATTTCTTTACCAAGTAATATAAGACACCAGGAGATATACCCCCTATACCCTAGTATTTCTTTACCAAGTAATATAAGACACCAGGAGATATACCCCCATCCATTATGTACTTGGCTCGGAAACTGAATTTACTGTCTAGATATTCTAGGCTTTGCTTACGTACCAAAAATGATATAAGACCCCAAGGGATATACCCTCAACCATTATACATTTTGGTTCAGAAGCAGTATTTACTTCTAGTGAATTTAAAATTCAGATGTATTTACCGTAAGATAGGTTTTGCAAAGGACAACACAGGAATTGAGAGATAGTGATAGGTAAAAGTCTAGCCGCAGAATGGAATACCTTAGGTCCGAGGCCTGTCCCTTATATACTTCTTCCCTTACCCTCTCGTCTAGGGTCAGGTCAAAGAGCTGGGTTTTTCCCAAGGGCCCGGACTGAGGGTTTCCCCCGATGGCAGTGACTTTGTTCCCAAGTTTATTTATGATTCGTATTCTGATATAAAAGTTTCACAACATTAACGGAGTGACATTTCCCTTACTATAGTTGTATTTTTACACGAAAACTATAAAAACTCAAACAATTCAAAGAGAAAGACGCGTAATCACTTATAATCAATCAATGATACGATTTCCACGGAAAATTGTTGTAGGTACCTAGGTGCATAAGTTGGTATACGAGGGCGATGGTTAAAAATCCACCTCTCCCAAAACACTTCGGGCTGGAATCAGATCATTCCCAAAGCGCTATTTTGGCTAGAATAATCCAAGGATACTCCTTAGCTTCACACAAATTGGATCGAATTGTACCTATAGGTAAACGACGATCGATAGATTGTAGAGTACACCCAGGATGTACGAGTACACCCCGACCAGTAAAGTATGAGTACACCCAGTATGTATAGGTACTCCCTTCTTAAATGTTTCAGTATACCGGATATTGGCTCGTCACCGTGATACATATAATACTTATGGAGGATCCTGGGGTAAAATCACTCAACAGCCCAAAACTTAATTTTGAGAAAAACGAATTTTGAAGTTTACCAGTAACGTAAAGTGAACAACCATTTCTGGCTGGATTTTCGTCAGTCGGCCGCTCTCGGCATCGCGGACGTCATCAGCTGTCCTCCAAAGGGAGGATCTTAATTTGTTCTCATCATTTCGTTCTTGGCTACTCATTGCCTCACCCCCTGGAGTGGAGAGGGGATCGCCGACTGCCCGACGCGAAAATCCTGATATGACATGTGTGGTCCCAGCCACGTAGGCGGTCACTAATCCAAGTCCTACTAACCACGCTGCTTCGGTGATCTCAGAGGAACCGGGTTTTCCACCAGGCTCTCGGCCTTTTAAGTTTAAAAGTTTGCCAACTCATAGAAGTACCTATGAAAGGTTTATTAAAAAAATACGAAAAAATTTGATACGTGCAGTAGTAGAAACTTATATTTTAAAGGGTGTAGTGTACATCAGGATACATCGCTCCCTTCCTCGACGTCTCAAGCTATCAACTTTGTATAGAATAAATTCTCTTGATTCTTCTCGATTCAAACGTTTAATAAGGTGTAGAAAGTCTTTAGCCTACGCAGCATTGATTGGCAGGGCTGTAGCCATGGGGGGAGGGTTCCTCTCTGCTTTTCGACTTGGGAAAGTTGGGAAATTTCGGCCCGTGAAGATAGAAAAAAATAATAGTAAAAAAAAAATAAATAAATAAAAATGAAAATAATAAAAATGAGAGAAGAGAAAGGGATAGGGAATAAGAAAAGGGAGAAAATCAGGAGAAGGTTGGGATTTCCCAACATGCATTAACTTGGAGTTCCCGTACTCTGAAATTCTGGGTTTTTTGAAAAGTTAAAAAAAAGTGGGCTTTCTCCCCAGTAAGTTTACAAAAAAGTTTGATTTCTCCCAAGTAAGGGAACAGTCCTGCTTGTATTATCCCAACTTGGATTAATCCAAATTGTGAAGTGACAATGTTTCGAAATTCCCAACTTTTTGCTGCTTTTTCGACTTGGAAAAGTTGGAAAATTTCGGGTTGTAAAGAGCGAAAAAAATAATAGTAAAAAAAAAAAAAAATAAATATATTATAGTAGGAACCAATCCCTTGGCTTTCATTTTTTTGAACGTTGGGAAATTTTGCTGTTGGAGTTGGGAAAATTTGGATACCTATTTTCTGGGTACCTATTAGGTAAACGGTACAAGGGAGTCTCCTGTACTCTTCAGTGATCATGATCATGCCTCTCTATTTTTGCTACCTACCTATTGGCCCAAAAAAGTCTGGGCCCCACGCTACCTTACCAGGAATTTTACCTATTGGCTTCAAAATGGCAATTATTCAATTGGCCACACCCCAATAAATATCATGTTTCCATGCCATTCGGCAATGCCTGTTTTACTGTCATTTGTTTATATTTTTTGTGATTTTCATCCGGAAAAAATACCAAAAAGTTACCACTGGCTACTGTTTGAGTGTAAGAGCGTGATCATCTCATAGTTCGTGGGATTTATTTGTATTTTCATTAGCGACAATCGTATTTATTTGATAATGAGTGGTGTAGTTAGAACCAAAGTGATTAGGGGTCAGTTGACTACTCTGAAAGAAGCGTTGCATCGTCCGGGCGGTCGAATCATCATTTTCCTCAATGGGTCTTCCATCATCAAAAGTAAGACTTCGTTTGTCGTATGTGATCATGATACCTGATCGAGGATCGTACCTATTTTGAGTACCACATATCTACTTTGGGTGGTACCTACCTACCAATCGCATAATACTTTGAGAGAAAAATCCGTTACCATAGACAACTTTATGAATGCAATGATAGTAAGAAATAACTAAATTATTGCAACAATAGTAAGCTTACCTATTATAGTACTTACTTACATTCGCGAAGCTCTTGTTCAATACGGAATGCTTTATAACTGTTTATATAAATATCTAACCTAATGTCTACAATATTCTTGTCCCTTGTGAATGAGTAGCTACTTTTGATGAATTTGTTTCCTTTGAGACCCAAAGGATTTTGGTAAAGTTAGGTACCTATACGCGATTCGTCTACCAGATGATTGATGGCTTATCAGGTACCTAACTGCATTTTTGCGAATGTGAAAAAGTATTATGATATGAATCAAGAGGGAATAATATTTTTCCTCAATGGTCAAGGGTTCAAAAACTACGAATAAGCTAGGTATACCTAGTTTGTAAATACCTTAGCAGTGCATATACCTAATAAATACCTACATTGATGGGAACTATCCTGTTCTTGAATCTATTCTGTCAAACCATGTACATATTAATTTAATATTATATATTAATTTTAATATTATATATTAATTGGTACAAAACATTGACCATCATCTAATTTGTTTTTAATTGACTGTCCCCGGGTTTTCGTTTGGTTACACCTACCAATGAACCACGCACGTACATTATTATGCTACTATTTTCATCTTTGGACTGTTTTCACGGAGTTCGAATAATGAATATAATATTCCAAATCCATTGTGTACCTACCAAGGAGTATGTGCCTATAATCAAGTTTGAGTAGTGTGGTTCAACCTTTCTCTACAAACTTTGGCTAAGATGACGGTGTGTCCTCGATCTCCTCTCTGATGGTTCCCAACTGGAACAACACAGACCAGGATATTTATAATAGACCAGCTTGACTAACAATCATGATACATTTGGTGCGAAGCTTCCCTCTTCTTTTCCCACTACTTTCCTTACCTGTATAGACCCAACAATTTTCCATTTCGGGTGTTTTTCTGCTACTTACTGTCCTCAGAGTATTTTCCTGGAGTTGAGGAGTATTGCACATCACTACTTGTACCCATAAAAAGAGTAACCTAAATGAATTTCATCAAGATCCCCCCAAGCCATTTTGGAGAAGACGTCAAAAGTCTTTTTGACGTAAAAAGTTAGTGGAAATTTTGATTTTGAAGATTTTGGGTTTTTTTCTTGCACGAATACATAGCATTCTACCTTCGGTAGTGAGGAAGCAAAATTTAAATTCCCACTCGCATTTTACGTTTCAGAGCTTCCTGAACAAATTTGGTTCCGTGTCTGTCGGTCTGTCTGTTCGGATTTTGTTCAAATTTCCAGGGATTATGCGGGTAGGACCCCTTGATGGTCCCATACGAATTTCATCATGATTGAATCAACGGTACGCTCCACGGATGAGCTAACGTAAATTTTGTTCACGATTTTGTCTCGACTGACAAACATTAACACGATCAGGAGTTTTGAACTTAACAGTTTTGATTCAATTTTGCTTCCGAGTCTACCGAAGGTAGCGGAAGCCTTGTTTCCGTTTTGAGAAGAAAACAAATTTTTTCTCCCCCGAAATTGTAATTTCCGCTCGCATTTTACGTTTCAGAGCTTCCTTAACGAATGTGGTTCCATGTCTGTCTGTCCGCATTTCCTTGTTACAGCCATATCTTCCAGGGTTTTCATCCGTTTTTGTTCAAATTCCCATATGGGACCATTTGTTGGTCCCATATGTTTCATCATGTTGAATCAACATGGCACGCTTCACTCATAATTTAAAAATAAAAAAATCGTAAATTTTGTTCACGATTGCGTTGGCATTTTGTCTAATCCGGCAAACGAGCTATGTTTACGAGCTATGTTCCATTTAAACTTGTCAGAATATTTTTATTTCAAATTTTCTTGTAAACGAGGAAGCTGTCTGTGTGCCATTTCCATTTGGCAGAGTATTTTACAATAGTTACTTTGTTTGGTTGTGTTTTCTCTACCCTACGTTTTTCGCAAATTTTGTATCAACGTAGATACTTTCAAAAGATCTAGATAGTTGTTCAACTAATCTTGGATCCAAAATGTTGCATTGCGATTCCGTTGAAACTCCCCACATTTTGGCGAAACCTCGTTTTTGCCTCTCACAGCCTCTCCCGCCTCCTCATCAGCCTCCTCACCGCCTCTAGCTCTGCCAAACAGCGGCTTCCCGAACCACGACGGCGTGAACGTCGTCATGGCAACACCATCCCCACATGATACACCCTGACGTCAGGATCCCCCACCAGGCCGCTGCCTGCCCGACTCTTCCCTTGCTAGTTTACGTTCGTCATCTGATTGAGTTCCGTCGAAAAAGTTCCCTCGGAGTTATTCCTTTTTAAAACCTTCCCCATTTCCTCAACACCTCCACGTTGTCTGCCCAGCCCGTATTTGGACCCGGCCGATTTTTTGGATGTATCCGCATGACAACCAGCAATGGATTAAAAGTGAGTGCCATTTTCCACGTTCGTTGCCAGTATAATCGTCATAGCGTCCTCTCGACTCGTCGTCCTCCCCTCTCCACCTCCTGAATTTTTTTTAAAGAGCCATTCAGTTTAAATAACGACGCTGCAAGGTCATAGGCGGACGACGGCAAGTTTCTGCCCCGAATTCCTACCTAAATGCGACCACCACCTCCCATTCACTCACTCCATCCCATTCCACATATCAGGATTTCCCGTTATTGCAGTCCTCCTAATCCCAGATTCTTCTGGCCGCCCTGAGATGAGAAGACCAATGCTTGGTCAAGACTTGATCCTTCAATTGCCACTTATGGCTGGGTTTTGGTTTCCTATACTACCAAATACCTAGCAAAATCATAATAGCAGGTTTGGACCCATACAAGTGCTACTTATGGCTGGGTTTTGGTTTCCTATACTACCAAATACCTACCAAAATCATAATAGCAGGTTTGGACCCAGCTCAGCTGTTTCGTATATGAAGAACGAACAGGTAGGTACACACTATGAGTATGAGATTGATGCATTGAGTTCACAGATTGGAAGAAATCTTGAAAGTTTGCAATTTTCTGCTATTATTTTTAGGTAGGTTTTGCTAAATCAAAATGCCGTAAACCCCTTCATCAGAGCCAGTACATACTATATTCTCGTTCAGGCATACATGATTGTTGGACCTCTCGGGGTTTCTTCGATGGGAAGACCAATATTTTTATCTCCGATAACCACATCGCCACTTTCTGAAAACTCGTCTGGTTGGACTCACTAATACCTACCTAGCAAAATCACAATATCAGGAGTGTCAATCATTGTAATCGTAATCATAGAGCAGCTTTGCATTACAAAGCTGGGAGTAACTTGGGAACTTTCAAGTCTGTTATGAAAGTTTCACTCGAGTGTATTATGGCTATGGATTCTACTTAATCAAAATTTTGCACGATCCGATATCCTCATAGAAACCGATATTCTCGTTCTGGCATACTTGAGTGAGTCATAGTTTTGTCTATGCAATGTAAATCTCCATCCAACCATCCATATTCAGATTCGTTATGACAATTTTCACTTTAGTTTGTCAGCAAACATGCGGTTCCTCTCCCAGCAGGGAGATTCTGAGTCAGTTTGGCGAAGACATCCATCACCTGCTGGTCCCAAATCGTCACAAAAGGCATCACAATGTTCTACGCCAGGTGCCTCGAGTCCCTTTTGCCGTCTCGAACCGTCTCAAAAATAGGCGACCTTTTCTGGCCCGCGTCCTCACGACTGCTCCTTTCGGATACTTTCGCATCTGCCTATTGAAAATCTCGTCCAGTTCTACGCTGCTACCGAATTTGTGTTGTTTCTTTTTTAGAAGCCCCAACATCTTCGCTCCAGAAACGCATGATTCAACCGTTCTGAGACAATATTTTTCTTCACCATTATTTTAGATCTGCTCTTGCTATGCAGTAAGTCGTAATATTCGCAGTTCAGTGCTACAATGCTTAGTTTTCCTCGGGATAGTGCATCACAATGATATGACCCGTTCAACAAGTCTGATTTCTATCAACTTTTCTCCATTCTCTTCAACCTCATGATGATAACAAAAATAATACAAGTATAACACCTGATCCTTTCAGTGACGATCGTACGAGGTTCGTTTGGGAAGTAGGTACTTTTCCCTATCTTTTCTCAGCTTATAGACACTTCAGAAGGTTTCAATTAGAGTGACGAGAAAATCGAGACCAGCAAAGATTTTCAAGGTCTCTCTAGTTCCAATTTTTAGGACGCTACTATGTCTTCGATCTAGGCTAGAAGAGGACAACTTCCAACTGACGAAACCTGCTTCAATTCCCAACCGACATTGCTAAGTCATTCCCGACCCACCTTGGACTGGCGCCACGGTGCCATACTGACACCAGGGGATGGCGCCTCAAGGATTCACGAGTTGGGTATCGTTGAACGTACAGATTTTGGAATGCTGTTCAGTTTCGGGACTCTACCCCAACTGTTTCCCATTTAAAGGGACGTTCCCCGAATTACATGCATTTCTCTATAATATATAGTTTATGAAAACGTTTGTTAGGATCCGCTGGTCAGGCAGTAAAGCCGTAACCATGGCAACCTCCTGCTAGAGCGTGTCTGGCTCAATTCATGGGGAAAGTTGCATGAGTGTTCAAATAATGATCCGTCGTTGGCTTCTTAGAGAATGCATCCAGGGCGAGGCGATGATCTGAATCAAGAGTCAGTAAGTTGTCATTCTTCTCTTTAGAGGACCTTCCACTTCGAGGTCGATTATTAATTTCTGTGCGTCCTTCCTCGAACTCAAGACGCCATCGACAGACCATTAGAACTCTCGTGTATAGCTTTCCCCATGTACAGAGGTCAATTGTCGATGAATTTCGACCGTGTATTTGTATTTTCCTTTGAGATGAAGACAACTAATCTTGGCTCGGAGGAAGATACAATCCAGCAGGAGGTTGTGGTGGTGACGGCGTTACTGATAAGATACTACCTACCTACTTATCGCACATCAGCGATGTGATCCTAACAAACAGACACTAGAATACCTTGTCTTAACAAATGTTTTTAGAAAAACTGGAACCTCCTGAGGTGTGTACAAGTAGCAGTAAAAATAGGGAAACTTACTACGACGACGTATTTACCCGTGTGTCAGGTCTTTCGCGAAGGGTTGTCGATTCCAGGCGAATGAAGGGAGCATTCTCCTATGGTCCGGTCTGGTCAGAAACCTTGGCATCATTTTGCAAAAATCCTCTTGGGAATCGGCATTGCATTTCGAGCGTTAGGGCTCATAAACAAACAGACACACATGACTAATTATGAAAGGTGTAGATTATCAACTTCGATCATTAAAATTGGACGGTTCAAAGTTGTACTTACGTCAAACTTCGACAAGTGGGCATCCTGGGTAACTGAGCATAAAAGCCCGTCCTTCACCTTGGGACCATTTTTACCTCCCCAGGCGAATCTGCATTTTTACCTCACCAAGTAAATCAGATAACTGATATTGAACCTTGATAACTGCAACGCCTCTCTGAGAACCGAACCTTGATAAGTGAGCCCTCGTGCTGGGGGATTGAGTGGGACCTCTCTGAGAACCGAACGCTGAACCTTGATAAATGAACATGTTTCCTGTGAGCGAAAATCTCGTTACCTGAATATACCCTCCCTTGAAGCGTACTCCTATTTTGTGACAAACTTGATAAGCGTAAAGAAAAATCTGTCCCCTTGCGTTTGTACTTATCAAGTTTCACTGTACCTTCTTCCGATGAGAAAATGTGCACCTTCAGGTGCAAAATTGAAGCTATTATCAAACCAGATAGAGCATAGCCTGCCACGACGCCTACTAAAAAGGTATAATAGGTAATATTTATTAGGAACCGGCACCGATCGTCTATAATAAGATGCAATCAGTTATTCATGGATTAGACTAAGTTGATTAGGCTAATATGTTGTTGGAGGCTAACGATACTCGTGGCAAGATAAAAGTGGAAAGTCCCCAGATCCTCCGCGAAGTTCTTCCATCCAACCCCTCTCCAGGCAACCCGGCGTTCCCAACTGCCAATCCGACTTTGAATGAAGTAGGTAGAGGCTCCTACATGATATTCAAATAGGTTTTCACCCCACGACACGAGAACCTGTGGATTTGATAATGTTTTTGGATGCAATGCGTTCAGTTCAGTTGTGCCTTTCATGGGTATCATGGATCATAATAATTCAACATAGTCCTATACTGGAACCTATGCATGATTTTCGAATTTGTAATTATGAAAGACACCAGAATCATCTATAGTGTCTGAATCAACTGATTCTAGTGTCTTTATTTTTAATATAATCTAATAAATTATTCTTACATAGTTCTGTGGAGCTGTTTACAAAATTTCCAGTAAATGAATGGTCTGACCATAATTTTGTTGATCAACCTTCATTATAGCAAACATATATGATTTCTATTCATCTGATCTATTACCTTCTAAAAAGATCTGGGAGCTTTAACGTAGATCGCTCATTGATGTATGATTATTTTTATCTATTCTTAGCTGTTCTCATTTTTCTCCATTATGTTCGAACTATAGGTTAATTCTCAATACGAAAGCCTTCATCCGAAACTCTTTGGAAGTTGTTAGATTTGGGGTAGAAAATGATGATCTACCTCCTGTTAAGGCGGAAGCTATAATAATCGTTTGGGGAATTTCAGGAATTACTAAACAATATTTTGAAATAAATAAAAATAGTGTTGTCATGGTCAAAACGTTCTCCTGTGAGATAAATGGATCATTTCTCCAAATGACGTAGATTCTACGCAGTCATATATAAATCTTTGCATTTGCCATTACATAATTTACTTTATCTGAAAACAAATTTGAAGATAGGTACCTTTAATGAGTTCAGTGTTACTTCGGATGTTCAAGCCGTCACATTATTGTTTCATCTAGAAAACTATAGGAAAAAAAGATGGAGTTAGGAATAAGCCCATTTAGTTCCACGATTTGAAATTTTTCCTTGTATAATTTAACCAGAAGAAGAAGTGGATTAGTATCCATTACCACACTTTTAACAGCTAAGTTGTATTGTTGCAAAATTAATATGTTACAAACGTAGAAGATATTCAAGGAGAACACCTGAGGATGCCGTTAATGAAACTCCAACCAATCAGCTCATCTTGCTATTAATATAATATTGTCAACTTCTAGTAAGGTCGGATGTCTCTAGTCAGATAATAGTACAGCTCAGCTATAAACCCCAATGTCCAGGCTTTTAAAGGTGGTTTTACTTGAACATGAGAGATTGAGAATTCCCCTGAACATTCGATGATTTTATTTTTCACGTCCTGTACCTCCTCAGCTGCCTCCCAAACAATTACTCATACAAAACTGCCGCCAAAATTCGAGGTAGGCTTGAGAACGATTCGTTCGGTATCATACGCATTGTCTACTATTTTAAAGAGTATTTTATTGGCATGAACGTGTAAATATCGTAAATTATAGTGGGCCAGTTGCTATCTGAGAATTACGGGTTGTTTATCGCCCGGCTAGCCCACTTCAGAGGAATCGCGTCCCCCAGCGACTCCGCGACTCCAAACGAGATAGCGTTCGTTGTCCACGGCGCGATATCCCCTCCACGTCACATCATCTTGTGGTTGACGCTGTCCTGCCGACGTGTCCTTCCGTCGACGTCATCCTGGATGACTTAGCAATCTCTTCATTCCGTATGCTCTAATACCGGGTGAAAAAATGGCACAAAGTAGGTAGGTACTGGGTGGAGTACCCACTAACCCCTCTCTTTATAAGAGCATAAGTATTTTATATAGGTTCACTCAAATTATGAGTTCATTGATCGAAGGAACGCGAGTTCAATAATTTCTAATACATATGTACCTACCTAAAATGAAAAGAAAAAAAAGGGGGGGGGGCTCCAACTACAGCCAACTTGATTATTCGAATCTATCGGACCTTGAAAGAAGCCCTAATTACTGAAAGTTAGATTTATTGAATATTTTGAATTAACGAGAGGTCAAAATCAACGGAGAGCAAATGTTTTCATTAAAACTGAGTTTATTTAGGGGAAAATTTGTAAATAAAAGTACCTAGGTATCTACTAGGTACATTTAAGTGCACACAAAAGAACCCCGTAAAATATGTAGGTATAGGTACTTAAATTAAATGGGTACCATAATTTCTTAAAATGATCGGTAATTACTTCCTTCCGCCGTTATGTCAAGTCTTTTGGTCAAATTCGTTGTCAATCGTACTTATGCGTTGCAAGTAAATAAGTATCTTCCAATTGCCGAGAGAAGGAAGCCGCTTCGTGTTGGGGGTCAAAAATAGCAAGTGTGCACGTAGGTTATAAATGTACATACTAGGTACGTATTTTGATTCAACTTGATCTCCGCAAGGGACTAATCCGGGATTGGTTCCAACACTCGAATATCAAGAGATTAGTCCAATTAAGGGGAGTGGACTGTATTTAAATTAGGAGAATCAGGTGATGGCCTAAGTTCATTGTTGGATTTTAAATAGGTTATGTGTTTTCTGCTCCAACTTAGATAGTTGGTGGATAAATCTCCTGGTAGACTGCTTGGTCAAGTCCCTCAGCGCCCAGCAGCGACACGCGCTCTCTTTCAGTCAGTTTTCTTGTCAAACCATAAGTTATTTCAAGCTGAGAATTTGCGCAAATGGATTTTCGGGGGCCAACCACTACTGTACCGAAACCGTGCAAGTTCCGAAAAAATCAGACCACGTGTTACACATCAACAAAATGTCATAATACGAGTTTGATAGTATGGCTCTGGACTGCCAAGCAATAAGATTATCTTTAGAAACTGCCTACTTCCATCAGTTTCTATTCCGAGATTAACTGTTTAGAGAACGTCCATCTCTAGGATCGCTGATGATAGGGATATTTCGCTTTGGTACTGAGGCCACTATCTGCATGGTTTGGTGCTTTCGGCGACGGTTTCACTTGAGGCAGCTCCCCTCCGCTCTCGGCCGGCTTTATCGCGTCAAAAGTGAAACTATACCTATCCTTCGACCGATAGCAACGTAGTGAAGAGAGAGAGAGGTGGAGGTTCTCCACCCCAGCTCTTGAGTAACGCCCATGCGAAATCGTAGATTTTCTTTTTCTTGGAGAACTGGGAGCCTAAGTGGAATTGTGTAATGGGTAATTCATCCGGATTTCGGTTTATTCTTGTCAATAATGAAACTTTGGATACAAGCATAAAAACAACTTTGTTTTAACCCCCCCTCAAATGTTGAAGTTTTACGTTTCGAGACACGTTGGTACCCGGTAGGTACAGGTATTTAGGACGGACTGCAATGAGACTGAGAATTAGTTCAGCTGAGCTAGCTCGTGGAATCTGTAAACTACACCTCATTCTGGTTTACTATTTTTGGGTAATGAACCTGCATTATTTCTTGTACCAAAAGAAGAATACGAACATGCCATGATAGGTGCCTACTTACCATGCTTCTTAAACGAATATTCCATGATAATGTGGCGAAACCACAGAACCAAGTTTAACCACAAAAAACATCATAAATAGCGAAAATTCTAATTTTACCTCTGGGGTGAAGGGGGAGTCTGATTCCATAATTAATTCCATATCCGCTTCCGAGACGAGATCTCGGCTTCGAAGTTACCGCACTTGAAGTACATCCCCCCCCCCCCCCCCCCCCCCCCCCCCCCCCCCCCCCTGATCATAGGTACTCCAAATCGTCCTATTTCTTGATATTATTGTCATTTTGGGTCAAATTTGGTGTTTCCATACCGTTCCTAAGGTTTTTATAAGTAAATATCGAGAGCCATCCAGAATAAGGTACTTACTCTAAAATTTGCCTGCCTAAATTTGTGGAATCATTTCAAAAGGTAGCCTAATTTTTAAACTTGGGCATGAATATAAAGTTTTAGCTGGAATTGGTAATACATCAAGTTCACTGAATCTATGGCTTTTTTTTAAATGTGAATTTGACTGTTTTTTTTTTTTGCAAAAAGAACTGTACATAAATTTAAACAGGTTCCATCAGCGAACCCTGCGTATTGTGAAAAATTGTTGCCATCACTTGCGGAATAGATTGGGTCATTGGGTATACCTAGCAAAGGTATCGTGTCAAGAAAACTTTCGAATAATACCCAACATAATTATTGTTGGACGCGGTTACCCGGGCAACGCCTGGTGGGTCGGTTGGGCGGCGATCGAGCGAATTGCGGTCTCTCTGAACCGTTCAAATACATACCACACCCCGATTTCATCTCATTTAGAGAACAGATTGAGTGATTTAAACGGTGACGCTACCTCTTTTGCTGACTGCAACTGGAATTGTTGTTTTTGCTTTTAGTTCATTATTACTTTCATTGCATTACCTAATACCTATCATATATTATTATTTTTTAAATATTTTATCATATTTTTTAAATAATTATTAATAATCATAGTACTTCATTCATTATCATTATTTTTTACTGACAACAAGAGGGGAGAGAGCGAATAGTTTCTACCATTTTCATCTATCGCTTTTTTATCAACCACGACTCATCCCCTGGTCTGTTCAGTAGCTCTTGACTCGTCTATCTTGCTGGGAGTCTCTCGGACCACGTGGTCTGAGGACCTACACGTTATCCCCTCACCAGGCCGATTCGAGCCGAAGGTGGATTTTCTGGTTCAGTTGTTGACGCTTGCCAGGCCTCGTGTTGTTTGCGCTTGGGTCGAGATAGTTTTGTTGCCTTGATGTGTTTGTAAATCTCTTGAGTTTTACAAAAGCCGTCCTACATTTTTTTTTTTTCGGAGATGTACATTGCGTTGCCATACCAAGGATATTTCAACGGGTACTCCAACTACAGTACGTATAGTCAAATATTAAGTACCATGTCTAGTAGTATACAACAGCAGAGAGGTTGGTAAGTAACTACCTATACCAATCCTTAACTATCATTAGGTACCTATATTACTAACGACTTCGTTGCGAAAAATGATACGCATAGGCAAACAGGTATAGCGTAACGTAGTAGCAAGTAGGTACCAAAATATCGCCAAAGCTTGACTGTAAGTTATTTTTGTCAAACAATGCGAAGATGTTGTTGCACAACATCAATCGGGTTTCTTCACAACCTCATAGATCTTTCCGGAAATGTTTAATCAATAACGACACTGGCGGGCAGATTTCACGACGAAGGAAGAGGGTGTGCGACCTATTACCTGGTCGGTGCAGCCGTTCGAGCGTGTTCCAGACACAGACAAACAAACAAAAATCTAGCCCACATATTTTCGATCGCTAATTTGTTCAATGGGAATAAGAGCACCTATTTCACGAATACGGTTTTTTTTTTAAGGTCACCCAGCGTGTCGTCAACGGATGGCAATAAGTAGTCAAACGAAAGTGATCATTGATCACTTAGTAGTCACATAAAATATGTAGCAATAACGTTATACATACATAGCGCATAATAAAACATCACTCACAATACCAATAACTACTTGCATAGCGCCACATCCACTCAGGGGCTCAACCACGGGGAGGGGACTTAGAAGGCTGAAGCCTCCCCCAGCATCCGAAAAATAATAACTTATTAATATGGCTAGAACGACAATGTAATAAAATAGTCTAAATTGGATTATTATTGGGTGCTGATTGCGTGATACAAGTCCTCTCCTAACATCTAATGCTTGTTTATTGATTTTAGCGAATTTTCGAAGAAAATGAAGCTATTGCAATGGCTTCAAAATTTTTGTTATGCAAATTTTGAAAATTTTCTTCATGGAAAGAAGACCATTCTAAAACGATTTCTGAAAATTAACACTTTTTATATGTATACCTATATATTTATTTATTTATTTATATATGTGTCATTCCAGACGATATCTGCCCAAGGGATCATGATAAAAAATCCAAAAAAAAATTTAAAATGTCAATAATATCAAAAGTAAGGATGAGTTCGTTGTCCAGAATTTTTGGAGTACTCCAAGTGGTCAAATTTTGAAAATTTAGTTTCACAAATCGCTAAAAAAACGTGTTTTTTTTTAGGTTTTTCGTTTGAGATACTTTCCTAAACATAGGAACATAATGGTATATTCGGAATCAGCGTGAAATTTCCTATAAGAATCACCCACAAAATCGGTTAAAATTATTCTTTGAAAATTCGCTCACCAACTCATGCTGCATGAATGGAACTTTTAAACTTGTACCAACGTGATCTTTGGTGTGGACATAACAATATTTCCCAATGGAGAACTCTTCTGACTTTAACAATCCATGCAGTCAGGGCCCAGGGGGCTGATAGGAAGGATGAATCCATCGCCCTCGACGAACTGTAATAATATATCGACGCCTATACACTTGTTTCCATATTAATAATGTGTTTCGCGTACATTTTTGAGAGCCCAAATAGGGTACGTTAATTTTAACGCTTATGAACCGCTGTTGTTGTAGAATGTTGAAATATCAAAGAAGGTATTAAAAAAAAAAAAAAAAAAAAAAACCCACCCCTGTTATTGTCAGGTGAACTGGGGTGCCCAACATGGTTCCCACGCCCAGGCCCTCCTCCACCCCAAAATCTTCTAGCTGTCATTCACTCAGCTCAAAAGTACGTTAACGACGTATCAAGTTCACCGCAGGACGTTGATTTGATATCCTAGATAAATCCTCAGAACAGGATATACGATGGAAATCAGTTGGCCCAATGTGTGTTATTGCTCTAGAGTTTCTCAGAGACAAAAATGCACCCCAAAGCTTATTTGCTTGGTACGAGGATTCAATACAAATTTTAACGCAATTGGACCAGTGTTTGCGCCATCGTGAAATCGTGAAACGCTCATTCACTGCTCAACGGCCGAACCTACGATCCTTGGATTACTCTGGGACCGATTTTTACACAAAAATAAAGAATCCTAATTTAGATTATACTAGTGATCCTGACAAGAGGGAAGAATGGGTTATCTTTACAAAAATAATAAACCCTCAATTTTTCGATATATTCAGCTTCGGCAGTATTTTTGAGAAATATGTTGCGTCTCCCACGGTTTAATTAAAAACGATTGTGCTGATATACCACGCACAAGTTTTGAGTGCCTTCTCATTTTTCATCCTCCACCATCACCAGCCGTCATTATGCCCGGCGCTCATCCGTTGAACGCTCTGGCAAACGATCAATTCTTTCCGGCGAATCGCGCAAAACTTCCACGTGGATGACTGGCGAGGACGTTAGCAGTGCAGATGAATATAAACGACACTTCATCGAGTTTATAAATATAGTAGAAGTGCCGAAAGAGTCAATGGCAGTCCCAATACAGGTTTCCTATTTTGAAAGGTTTGTGCCTAACGAACACGACGATACGTCGAACATCAATTAACAACTATTTAAACGTATCTCCGCAACTGTGCCAAACACAATGCCAATAGTTCCTGATCCATTGCTTATTCCTATTGCCTATGACACAGGTAGAGGAGGGATGTCCTATAATTCCACATCAATTTCATGAGGGGATGGCCTTGGAATTTTTGTTCAAAAATCAATTAAAATGTTTAAAACTTGGCATGATCAGACCTTATTTTACAGTAATATAACATTTCTGGTTTATGTAAGTGGTAGCTACTATGTAAATAACTATACTATACTGGAAAAACAAACTCCCTATTTGTAGGTACCTACTAAAAATGTATATACATGTAAGTATGAACAAAAACAGATCAAAATGGATTTGAACAATGTTTTCGTTGATAAATTGAAGAAAAACTACAAAGTGTAGGTGCTAGTAATCAATAATCTTATTAATATTATGCTAGGTCTGCTTGTTTGTTTGTAATGATTTGTGATTCGAACGACTATACCGATTTTTCCAAGAGGTTCATTGAAAAATGACATGCTATTTCCTGGCCGGGTTATATGCTAGTAGATGTCGTGTACACACTACTCCTTCATCGTGAAATCGGCTTTCCTTGGTGACGATTGAGGTGTTCGTTTAGGGAATTTCACTACATTTCACGTCGAATTGCAACAAAATTTTGGGACGATTTGAACGGTACCAATACGATTCCTGTGGGGTCTTTCATATTTTATTAATCGGGATAGGTATAGATCGTTACCTACCGACCGTTAAAAACCGTTAAAAACATCGTACCTAACAACGTCCATTAATATTGTCAAGCACAATGGTTGATGGTTATACGAGCATACCTATTATGTTTGTATTGTTGGAGTTAACTTTTGATGAATAACATGATCTGATGACGTGATCTGAACATGACTTTTGATGATTTTTTTCTCATCAGTTGTTTGGTACTATTAGGTAGGTACCTATATATGCTGTCGGGCTGTCTGTGTGATCTGTAGATATGATATCTATTGAGCACAGTAATGACACGTAACAAAAGTGACAAAATCAAACACGGAAATATATGAGGTCTTTATTAAAGAGAAATTAAAAAGAAAATTAGAGAACTCATATTTTTGTGTACGTAATTTGTCTGTAAGTTTTATAAACCATTGCAATAGGTATTACGAGTATAACATTTCGCATGGGTTGTTCGAATTGAAGAGGGCATGGTTTCAGAGCAGGGTCAGTTAATCGGGAATGCTTGAGTCGGCGCTAAGCGCTACCCCTCCATGAATACCGGACGGTCGTGCGGGTATTTGCCTATTTTACGCCGCTTTAATCCCCGAATTCCTCACATGAACTACCATCGAGGAAAACATGATAGTAATACCTAATTGATTTTGGTCATAGGGGTTACCTTGTCGTTTCTATCATATTTTAGTATGTACTCGTATGCACAATCGCTGGCACTCCTCCTATGGGATCACTAGTCACCT
This sequence comes from Lygus lineolaris, assembly GCA_030264115.1. NCBI lineage: Eukaryota > Metazoa > Arthropoda > Insecta > Hemiptera > Miridae > Lygus > Lygus lineolaris. The sequence goes on from JAEMON010000004.1 coordinate 31,121,672, forward strand.
AAGATCAGACCATCTATATGAGAACTAGTGGCAGAACGCCTCGCATCATTATGTTATGGGATGAGAACCAGTTTCTGAGGTACTTTAGAAATAAAATTCCGATTGAGAAAAATGCTCTGTTTCGCGAGTTGACACTGCGCGATAACCAGCCAGTAAACCAATTAGATATGAATATTCACTGATTATTAAAAGAAAGAAAAGCAGATGGCTTTTCGCTCCATTTGCCCGAAGAAATCGGTCTTCAACCACGCCAACTAGGCCTGTTGGAAACGCAAGAAATCCCTGCATTTTACCTACATATCCCACATCTGCTTCTAGATAGCTATATTTTTATTCCCATCGGTTTAGTATCCAGTTAAAAATGCCGCCGATGTTGGTACCGACCATCCGTCTTTGTACCTATCTAATTTGATATTTTCAATAGATACTAACTTATTGATCGGAGTGGCTCTATTTGCTAATTGGTGTTTTATACCCAGTTGAGAAATCCAAGCTTTTTACCCAATTCCAATTTGCGAAAGAATAAGTTTTGGCCCCGATTTTCAAGACGCTTGTGCCGCATTTTAGTGAGGGGGGTTAGACTAATTAATAGTAGGCCCAACCAAATCGTGCTTCTCGAACACAAACATTTACCTACTGATTGACAAGTTTGGTCAATATCTTCGTTGATTTGGACTTGCGATTTATTTTCGAATGAGAGAATTATCGTTTTCTCTCTGTGGGGAGGGTGTGTTCAGTACTTCTGATCAAGTTACGTGCAACATGAGTGCGTAGAGTTTCTCTAACCACAGAGTTGATTTGGATTATCATATATATATTCATTTAGGCTTCCGTTGTAGGTGCAGCGTGGCAATATTGATTGTGTTTGATGAACTGCCTGATTGATTCAACCAAAGTGATTGAAGCTAAAATTTGTCCTCCAAACATAAATTTATCACCATCGATTGGCTCAATCCCTCTCAAACTTGGAGTAGTTGGTATAGTGTGCGGGTCCTCTGGATGGTTCTTCGCAATCCTCGCGTCTTTCGGAGACCATAAATTCTTGATCGTGTTGATGCTTGTCAGTTTAGAAAAACGTCAACAAGTTAACTTCTTGTTCTAGTTATTGAATACAAGGACTTGGCTGCCTCTTTTTTAAATTTATTTGCTGTTTATCTCAATATTTTACTTTTTCACTCATTGTCAGTTTTTCAAGGAAATGATAAGTGTCAACATAATTAGATAATGGTGTTTTTTCGTGAGTCATTTGATTTCCCCCGGTTGGGTCTTTCAGCATCAGTTTACTGACTCATGAGGATAATAATTTATAACCCATTAAAAATCTGACGACAACAATACTGCCTGATTTACAGATATCAAAACAGCCCGCATTCACTTGAGCAGGAATTTTCTCGATGTGGGATGGGTGTTGAGATTTTTCAAAATCTCCTGACATTATTTATTTGGTTCTGATATTCTGTGATTTCAACCCAAATGTCCCTAGTACTACAATAACTACTTAATGCTGCACTACTATTAGAAACGTGCTTGAATGCATTGCGTTGTAAAACTTGGAAGTGGCTTACTCCAACTTCCAAAACAGGTTTTGGTCTTACAAAATAATGTTTGATTGACCTGTAGTGCAAATAAAGATGTTAAAACATAAATCATAATCAGACTTGAAAAAAGTTCGATTTATGCAGCCTGCGTTTATGAGCGAATTTTCAAAGAATTATTTTGACCTATTTTGTGGGTGATTCTTGTAGGAAATTTTGCGCTGATTCCGAATATACCATATCATGTTCCTATGTTTAAGATGGTCATTTACACCAAAAACCTTGAAAAACATGTTTTTTGACCCTTATTTTCCAAAATTTGACGCGCCTTGGAGTACTCAAAAAATTCTGGCCAACCCAGCTTTTTTGTTGTTGTTATTGACATTTTGAAATTTTTTTGGATTTTTAGGTATATTCCAGGGTCAAATAACGTCTGCAGTGACACATATATAAATAAATGTACATATATCTGTGGTAGTTGGGGAATTTTGAGATGTTCACAATTGAAAGTTTGAAATTTTTTCACAAATCCTATATACCTACCATAAAATGATTGTTTTGGTTGCTATTTCTATTCGATAATCTATTTCTATAACTACCAACAGCCTATTTTTTCATTGTTAGAAGCTACTTCGGTATCTGATCTCAAAGAGTACATGGAAATACGGACTTGGACCACTTTACCCAAACGAATCCTAGTCCTGACTCCCTTTACGCGTTTCTGATGCACACTGAGAGAGGTTACCCCAACATTTTTATTTTGAACGAATGCTCAAAAGGAGTAGAATATCTTCTCATTTTAATTACACAATGTTTATTGACAATTTTAGTAGCATAATACATCAATAAAAACAGAAAAACTGGTGTAGGTAGTGGACTAAACCCCCTTCACCCAACAAGCCGTTAACATTTCATGGCATAACCCCAATGGCACTGATGAATATCTAATCACAGAATTTGACACCCTGTACCCACTTGTAGAGAAAAAAAATCTAAAAAAAATCTAGTTTCCAACTATGAGGTGAGTTCATTTTAGTCCATTTTGGATTTAACCCCCACAACAAGCACAGATATAATATATTACCTATACAATACAATATATTTATTGTAGACATATTGAAAGGTGTTAATTTTCAGGAATCGTTTTAGAATGGTCTAAAACGGATTTCCATGGAGAAAATTTCAAAAAATTTGCATTTAATAAAAGTTTGAAGCCATTGCAATAGCTCCATTTTCTTCGAAAATTCGCTAAAAGAATAATTTCTCCTTCGGTGTTGGTTGAGTGAAAAAAGTGAGTCACGAGGAAATGAGATTCCATGCGTAAATGAAACACATTGATTTTGGTTCGTTTGTCCGTAAACTAAGTGTAATTTCCATTGATATAAGAACTAGTAACTGATATTACTAACATTATTGGTATTATTGATGAACATTAGTGATAAGACTATTGAGTTAGTCTGTGGTTTCATCAAACGTCATTGGAACATTTCACAGTACAACTTCCGCTTCCTACATTTGGCATATACAGTAGATGTAAGTATTTCTTTTGAATAACAAACTGAATAATATATTTCTGAGTTTTTTTAATTGCATCAACTATTTGCGTGGTTCTTTTGCTTCCTCACTACTTATCAAGTAGGATGTCCTTTTCGTGTAAGATTTTACCGAAAAAAATTAGGCATTTTTCTTTCTCAACGCAGTTTTTAGCGTGATCAGATCAAATTTTTTCATCGGCGTTTGGGACAGATTGAGCAATATCGAGACAAGAAATTTTACTCGCCATGGACGGTCCACGGTTTTGAATAAGAGCGGTGGTCATAAAGGCTGCCCACAACTGATTGTTTAATTCTGACCTAATCTATCATGATTTATCATCTATAATGATTTGTTGGTCCCAAAACGTATCGTATTATGGAGACACGCGAATTCTGGAAGTTAGCTGGAATCCTTGCAGTATACATGAAACGTTATTCGAAAATTACATAAGGCGCTAACTAGCCTTGAGATTATGGCTCGGGGGAACTCGCTGCCCACAAGAAACGATTTCGATCTTGTGTTGTGGCAAGGTAGCAGCTCTCTCACAAAAATGTTGATCATGGTTTTTTCCGTGTTGCAATTTAAATTGATCGATCAGTTTTCTAAAGCATTCAGGATAGACTAATGTACAACATTACAAGGAAATAGATTACTGTCCGCTCTAGTAGGGGGGGGTTCATTGATACATGTATCGTGCAAGTTACTGTATCGGTATGTTAAACACAATGATCATAATATGGGAATGATCTTTATATTTTAAAAATGTTTCGTCATTTTGTTCAGGGACGTCTTATGCTAGTAGGTTGTATACGGTTGATTGAAACATATGTACATGATAACAAGGCTTTATTGTGGTTTCGGAATTTCCCACGGTCGTACCTGTCGCGTCGTACAAACAGCCTATAGGGCGAAAAGTACAATGAGGGTTGAAGTTGAGGTTTCACGGTCTACTCTTTAGTCGAACGAAAACTGTTCCTTCATCAAAATTAGAATTACTTCATTGTCTTCACAGTAGAGCATTTTTTTTTTATCGATCGAGCTATTCCAGTGGGCCTAAAGGTTTTTGTTATACATTGAAATAGGTAAGCAGTTAATCTGCATATCACACGGGTGACACTACTTACAGGCGATATCTGACCATAATAACGGCTTAAAAAATCCAAAATTGCGTCAAAATAACAATAATAAAAATGTTTAAAAAGAGAAAGAATGAGAATTTTGGTCCATTTTCGGGGGACAATTTAGAATATTTTTTAGACAAAAATGACTGGAATCGGTAATTTTCGAAGTTTTAGGGGGGACCTATTGTTTTGAAATATTGGTCGACATTTTGTGTGAATTGTTCGGGACCATTGTGCAAATCCGTTTTATATAATAGGTAGTGTATTCAGAATCGAACCCTGAATTATAAAATGTTCTAAGAAATATATAAGTACGTATGAGGTAGGTTAGGTATTTATTCATTCATTTTCGTAATTATTTTTCCTTTGTAAAAGGACGAAATCGTGGGAAATCAGATTCGACGCATTCTAAGGGGTCAAATTCCAAATGTTAATGGTGAAAATCACTCATTTAAGTACTATTTTTTAAGGAAACCCCCCCATAGAAATCTGTAAGAACTTAATATTTATTCAGAAACAGCACAGAATTTTCTGTAAGAATAGTCCATAAAATTATCCTGATGGGTTTAAAAAGTGCAAAAAAATTATGGAGTGATTCTTTTAAAATTTGCTCAGTACAGTCTTCCAGTAATACTGCATGAGCGGAACTATTTTTGGAACTTTCTCTTTCAATGATCATAGCAACACATTCCCATGTGACTATGATCTCTTCCAACTGTCCCCATAAATTCACCCTCCCCATTCAAACACTGGAGTCCTCCCCATTCATGGGAGGACCCCTCGGAGGTGCGTGCAGGAATCGCGGTCCCCTTCAAGAATCAAGCCCCAACGCTATCCGATGAAAGTAAGGTCAGTGGACTTTGCGGTTCCCAAACTGGATTTCGGCTCACTTGTCCGCCTCTCACTTCTTTCGCTCAGCTTCAAAATCAAGTTGGCGAATTTGCAAAGAATGGGGTGTGGTTGAAATACAACGTGAAAATGTATTAGAATCCACCAACATAGATCTCTGTTCATTTTAAGAACGTTTCCAGATGGTAGGTACCTGTATTTTCCCTGGTCAGGAAACAATCCCAGTCACCTCAGTAACCCCTCAGTCAGGAACTTTGTTCTGCCTGCTTCCATTCTTGAATATAGGAGTGGTTTTACTGACGGATTCAGAGCATTCTCACAAATTGAGTTTGAATAACAAAGAAACACAGGTTTAAAATACGTGGCGAATGTACATCACTCCGTTCAATTGAAACTAATCTTAGAGTAGGGACAAATCCATGGAGAAATCAATAAGATCCAGCAAGTCTTGTCTACCAGTTCATTAAATGCTGCCGGCCACACTGCAACCCTCAAGATTGATTTTTTGAACAGACACCCTTTTGAACAGAACCAACCATATGGCTCTGAAGATCAAATAATGATCCCTTGTTTTAACTACCCCCTAACAGCTATAGTACAGTTACCATCTGTCATCGCATTGACGACGAAACCGGTACATGTAGGCTTTTTTGCTGCCATGCACATCAGGAGCGTAGTACCTGTTCACTTTCATAATCTCAGCTGATCTGTCTCATGCAGATGAACTTTTCTTGCGAACCTTCGCGGGCAAAGTTTATTTTATTACAGTTTAACTGAGATTCTGGAAACTTTTTTTATGGAAGTGGACTCATTTGGAGCTATCTTTCACTTGAATTTTCTGGTTGGAATGTTTTTAAAATGCACAAAAAATAATATTTATCATCTATGCCATTTAATTTGGAAATTTGCTCAGCTGATCAGCTTCCAAATTCTCTGTATTGTGCTTTCATCAATATTACATAACGGAGCCACACCAACATAATATTCCTGTGAAACGACTAGGTACCTACTGAAACTCGCTCACTCTAGAATATATACACTTCCGGGATGTCCTCGCCATGCGGGTGTCACTGGGTTATTTCAAGAATTGAGTTCGATTTTCAAACCGGATGCCCGTAATTACCTTTTAACTCTCGTTCGGGGGCATGTACCTATGTATCACAAAGTTACGAGTTAAAATGGGGCTTATGGATGGAATAATGGAGGTCGGATCCATTGATAGAATCTAGCGATTGGTACTTGGTCAATACGACGTGCTGGTTTCTCAGACGCGAATATTATACCTACCTCCTCATTGTTATCCCCTATGTTTCCGGTGGTAAACTTTTTTAATGTGAGATATGTAGTTAGCATTTTGAATGTCCCAAGGTTCCAACATTCGTTCGCTCGATCGGGGGAGTAACTACCTATCCCTTTTGTCTTAAACAAACTACCGGATCATCCCCCGGGATGGCTGCTTTCTATGAGGTCGTAAGCCAAAGCAAAACAGCGAAGCATCGCAGGCATCTCGAAACACGTTTGCAGGTATAGGTAGTTAGTTATCATCACTGCAATGCCCTTCCATTCCAATGCTGTTCCAATGATGCAATTCCCTTTCATCACCCACTACGGGCTTCCAAGCTCCTCCAAGACGATCAGCAGCAGCCTGTTTGTAGTCGCCGCTTTGTTGTAGTATTGGTCAGATCTTTCAATCTTCAGCGTTCAATCCTTATCTTTTTCTTGTTCCTTACAGCGTTGTTACCTACAACTCTGATCCGATGAGTGTGACAGATTGATCCACTTCAATCAATTTCGCCTGGTAATCGTAGTTTACCTACGCGCAACTGAAGATATCCGTGGTTTCGGACTTTGAACCTACCAACTCGAATTGTCTCGGGGGCCATTATCCAGCACAGAACTAAGACTGGATTTTGGCAGAGTGCGTAGTACGTAGAAGGGGTTCTTTCGGCCATCTCAAGGAGGCCTGGGCTACGTATATGACGCGCAACCGCGGTCATGACGTCACTAGCCTGCTGTCCTTTAAAGGCCCTACCCTCGTGGCTTCTTCCCATTTAAACCCTCTTCCCCACCTCACCGTTAGGGTCTGGCTTCCTAATCGAGACGCCCCGCGATTCCAGCGCGCTCTTTGTTCGCGTCGCGGTACTACCAGTCGTGACCCACTTCAGTCCCCCACCAACTGAAATCGGAGTTCGGTCCCGACAGTCGTCAGTTTTTCGCCTATCCTGCCGTGCAAAACTCGTCGGCGTCCTGTTTTCGCTCATTTGACATTTTTTTAAACTTTGCAAATACCCCATTGTTTCCCTAAAAAATATCTTCATCTCTCGACATTTATCTTACTAATGTGATTTATAATAATAGAATCACCATACCTACCGTATATCGTGGGTGAGTGTGACCTCCCGGACCGACATCCCATGTGTGCTCCCACCCACGCCCCACATGCAGTGCCCCCCACCTGTGCTTCTGATTTCAATGAGTGGGTCCTGGTGAAAAGCAGCAGGGCATATGACTGTATGATTGAAATCACGTGGTAAACCATCCCCTCCATATAGATCTTTCAGCGTCGGATTCTGCTAGCATCATCTTCCGTCCGCAATTTATGGCCAACCTGCTAGATTTTGGTCTTTTCGAGGTTCGTTCAAAAGCATGGTCAACTTATCTTATTGTGCCTAACTAACAATATAAAACGTACTACCTAGCAAAATCGGATGAAAGAACCTACAGCTCAAACTATCTCCGTTGAATCTCTCGCACATACCTAAGTAGAACAGAAGCTAACTAGCTTTAACTTTCAAAAATTCAAAATATTGAAAAATGTTTCTAGACCAAAATCGTAGGTACTAGATGTGACACAAAATCGGATTTTCACCGTCGGAAGGTTCTACCACCTACCACGTTTGGCTCAAAACAATTTCGCCTAGTTTTGTCAACAACTAGGTAGCATAAACCACACTCACCCAAGTAGGTACCTACCACTAACTCTCGGCGTCCTTCTTCCCTGTACCTACTCTCAGCAATTACTACAATAAATTACTACAACGGCAATAATGCGTTACTCTTTTGTGGCAAATCAATCTGTTCAACATATAACATTGACATCTTCTCAAGATGTTTGTGAGTTTGTCATTATATTACAAAAGACCAGACTATCTATATACATTTACTCTATATAGATAGACTCTATACCTACATTTCAAGTTGGTATTAGTTGTTATCAAGTAGGTATAAAATTGTACCAGTTGGAATCGGTATGTAAATTCAGCGAAAACCGTTCTTCCATCGAAATACTTTACCTTGCGCATTGCAGAAGGTTCATTCTGAATGGTCTTTGTTCTTGCGTGTCTCAATTAATCCCATCTACGTAGGTCCCCTGGTTCCAGATAAACTTTGGTGCTGGTTCTATAGACTATAGTCTGGAGCAACCGTTGGCTAGTGATGGTGATAAATTAGGTACCTAGGTAGTTGCTATCCGTAGATTGAGGTAGGAACCTGTCTCATCTACTTGCCTTTTTGGTATGTAGTTTCTTACCACATTTTATATTCTTATTACGGTATGAATATAAGTTGATTCTACATGGTTAATGATGTAAATCATATTGAATTCTAATCAACAATAATTTTATTAAGTAGGTATAAAATTGTACCAGTTGGAGTCGGTATGTAAATTCAGCGAAAACCATAATCAATTTAATCATATTAAATTGATGTTAATGTAACTGCATATTTACATAGAAATAAAACATTCCAATGATTTATAGATTGGCAATACCCATCCCATTGTATGAGTAGAGGTGGAGCTACTATACATCGATTCCTTCGTATCAGCTTAGCTTCTTGCGGTTCAATGACACCTTGACGCTGGTTGAAAGTGAAAGCTGGGTGAGGTTCATAATTGAAGTGGGGGAGTAGTAATAATATATTGTACCTACTTATTCCTCTCCAGAGGATTTTGAAATGAGAAAATGCCTCCAAATTTGGGTTCATTCAGACTTGGGGAAATCATCCCTTCCTTCAAAATATGTGTGCAATTAGAGGCACACTACGAATTGTATTTTACTCTTTAGCTCTCAGTTTCACAGAACAGCCATCAAGTTCGTAATTACCTTTACTTATCATCTGAGTCAACCTAAAACCGCAAACCATGTGACGAAAAATTCTTTATCGGAACATAACAGAGATAACAAAAGCAGACTGTTCCTGGAAACCTTTCGAGTTTAGATTGGCATATAATTATAAGTGCTATGTTTTTATGTGCTTAGTTTGTGAATAAAGACTAGGTACCTAATTAAAATGTTGCAACAGTTAACTGTTTCTTCGTTTGGTGGTTAATTTCTCCATCACCTGTGTTTGTGTTTCTCAATATTATCGATTTCTTGATTAATTAGTTGATATTCTTTGAGTTCCCTATACTTTCAAAATCTATTCAACATTGTAATTCATTATTTTCGTGGCAATATAGACAGCGTTCCATTAACTCCATTTTCTTCTGCTAAAAAAGACGTACACAAAGCATTTTGAGACCTTTCTGAACAAATTTGGTTCCGTGACTGTATATGTATACATGTGTGTTAGTGTGTGTGTGCGAATCCTTGCCACAAGGACACGCATAACTTCCACAGGATTTTGGGAATTTTTTCCACTTCCTCAGGATTGTCGTCCCCTATGAATTGTCGGATCAATAGCAGCTTCTACGCATGCACAATCGAAAAATCCTCCAAACATCAATTATGTATCTAAATCTAATGGTCCAATTCCACTCAAATCTGGAGGGTAGTTAGATGCTAGTCTAGATGCCTATGAATATCGTCGCAATCGGGTTGACACGTCGCAAAACGTGTCAACATAAAAGAGAACAATTTCTCGATCGTGATGATTTTTTTGTCAGTAAACCTCAATATGATCGTAAACTTCTTGTTCTAGTTTTCGAATACGAGGAAGATTTCAGCCACACCCACTTGTCAGATAGTGCTTTTCTATATAATGATCTCATTGATTTATATTTTTTGTCTGCACAAAATAAGCGATTTGTTATTTTCTGTTTATATGTATGAATTAACTAGTTAAAAATTTACCCCCGTAAAAACATGTCCCATGTAAGCAGTTCGTAAGCACACGACCTAGTGCATTTTTCCTCCTGAGAACCTAGAAAAATGAGCCAATAATAACTAAACAATGTTCCGCTGGCTCTTGAGGTTGACCTCACTCAATCTTCAGACGGCCTCCTCTAAGATGAATTATTCAACAATCTTTTACTCGAATCTTCATCAATCACAAACCATGATAATAGTTTTGTAATTTCTGTAAATTTGAACTTCCTCTTCTATGGAAGTCCATTCCTGTCTGCTACTTGTAGGTATCTTTTGGCTGGATATTCTTCCAGTCGACATGTATAGACTTGGCGATGTTCAACAAATTTCTTCCTATGGCCCCATAAATAGGAAAACGTAGGTAATATAATAATAGATCTAGCAATATTTAGATCTAGATAATTAATTCTTCAAGATTAAAAATGTTCTATACCTTTCTCAAAGTTTTCCAGCTGAAATGTCCACCTGTTGTATTGTCATCACCACAAGCTAGGACAATCATAAGCTTGGAATGACGTCAGATTACTTATCTGTTTGCTAGGATGGCTTCAGGAGGGATAACAGGGAGGGCACAGGGCAACTCTCCCCATAACAAAGCACTGAGGCGTGGGAAATCATAAACACAAGACCCATAAGTCCACCGAATACAATGTACGAGTATAATATTACATAAATCTGAATCTGGATACACTAAAGAACAATAATGTCCATAAATCATTGCTCCTTATCGGCAGCTTTTATTCTCGAATTTACTCTTCAAGGAAAATCACAGCTTGGTTCTGTGTCCACACATTCATAATAAACATAGGAGGTAGATGCCAGTAACAATACCACCTGTTTCTGAGCAGTGCTCAACCGATAAATGCGTGCAAGATTTTTAATTCATCGTCTTATTTCACTCATAACTCCTCCGTAGTCATCATGATAAATACTTGCTTCTCTTTCATTCCGAAAAAGAGAGAAAATCAAATTATTTAGCTGTGGTCAGCTTAAAATATGTTGAAACATCTACAAGTGGTAGTTAGGTATAGTCGCTCGGCTCGTGGCTCCTATCATGCAGAGTAGGTACCTATTGCACGCAACTGCCTCGATCGAAACCCCTGCCTACTTGCCCTCATGTCTAATCTACTGGATTTTTCCCCCCATAGGTTTGTTTCGCCTCTTGAATCGCCCTGGTGATGCCCGACAGAAACGTTGAGTAATGGGTAGTTTTCGGGGAAATTGTAGGGAACGACGTGGTCTATGCGTTTGTATCCAAATTATGCTCCTTCAGATTGTTTACTGGAAATCGTTGGAACTCAGCTTTTTTAAGGTTTAGGTATACGTATTGAAGTGGGTTAGACATTTCACGCGAGAAATACTATTGGAAGATAACATATACTGAAAAGCTTAAACTGGTATTGACTTGGGTGCAATTGATATAATTTATCAGAATAGGGTGTGCACACTGTGCACGTATGGGTAGAAAATTCCAATTTTGACCTCCAATTCGGGTTTAGCGCTTTCGAAAACCTCATGTTCGTGTGCCAATTTTCAGCTCAAAATTTGTTTTGATTAAACCAGAAAATGGCTGGAAATAGGCGCGTGACGTCAGAATTATTTGGGCACGGAGGGTCCTCCTCGGACGGGAGGGGGGTCGGTGACGTCATCATTATTAATTTCAAGATCCTTTACCCCCCCCCCATGCGTCACCTTTTTGGAAAGCTCTCACTGAGATCTATTATTTGGGAAATTAACAAATAACCAGACGCACACCCCCCTGTGTAGTTATGCTTACAACACATTTTTTCTCTACATTACTGTCCATTCGGTGTTTGTGAGTGAAAGCTAGATGCCTGAGTACCGTTACAACTCGTTCTCTCTGACGTTTAGTTTAATTTAAATAAGTAGGTAATTTTTTTCAGTTAAACCGCTCAGGTCAGTTTTCTTCAAATACGACCCAAAATTACCTTCTTTATAAGGTCATAGTTTCTAAATATCCTAGGTACCTAATGCCTAAATAACTGCCTCTGTCATAATCATTTCGACTAGTTATAGTGCACGAAAAACTTACAAACTTGGTACCTACTTTATTATTGTGTCACGCCATAACTTGAGAATGAGTGCACCAAATTGAATCATTCTTATTTTGTTGTGGTCGTTAATGTTGAGGTTTTTATAGAAGAAATTTTTAATCCGACTTAAGGGTTCTGCCCCACTGTCATATATATTTCAAATTTCTCAACTTTCACATCATTATTCACCCATAGGTACGCATACGCATAGGCTTCTATCATGTTTGGATAAAACAACATTTTGCTATAATCCACGAAGGACCTACCTGCATCCTTCTTCAAAAATATGACGTGTGATGGTTAGATTTTTGGTAGGTAGGTACCTGCAATTCCGGACTTACAGCATCTACACCTAGGTAATTTAGTGAAAAAGATACATACAGGATTCAGGGGGACATTCAAGGATAACACTGGTCTACAAACAAAAGTGACCTCGAGTTGCAGGCTTAATTTTGTTGAAATGGGGTTTGAATGAGGGCGCTAAATCCGAAAAAAATTACCGGTTTCGGCAGTTTTTCAATTTTTTTGTAAGTACGTTGTTTTATGAGTAATTTCCTAGTAATCACTAACTTCAACTCAAACGTCCCTATAATGGGATACTCTCAAGGAAAATTCTACGCCAAATCATAATATACCTACCATTGTTTTTACTTTACAATCTTTGCAAACCTTCAAATGTCTCAAAGTGATGAAATTTACGTTTTGGAACCATTTTTTTTACTACGTTCTCATCCCTAGCAAATGATCCCTGTGTCGAATGAGACCAACTTCAGCTCTCAAAACTCAGGAATAAGGAAATTGAGATTCTTTTCATTTCTCCCAAAAACATATAATTTTCAGCTATGGGACACCTCGTATACTCGAGATGATCCCCTTCCTCTTCTAATATTTTCCTGGTCACTATTGGTTGAATGAACGTTTACTATAGAAGATATAGAAATCAAGTCGAGTATTACACTAAGTGGGTCTCATGTCCCTTACCCATGTTTGTCTGAAAATGATGCTTTAGGAAATTTCAATAAGTCATAGTTTCCTTATTCCTGAGTTTTCAGAGCTGGTCTCACTCATTTAGAGTTGGTCTCATTCGACACAGATCGCAACGTTTAATTGGATTTTTTTTAGAAGGCCGAAGTCCACTTTTCAGGGGGACTTGCAGTGATTAATATTACACTTCTGATCCCATCCGAAGTTTATAAACTGATCCTGGAGATCCCTCTGGTTGGAACAGCTTCCCCTTCAGCCACCAAACAACATGTACCTCGTTACATAATGATTCAATTGACGCAACGTGGGGCAGCGTCGACGAACGATTTGCTCGATTCGCTGGCCCACTCAACCCAAAATCCGACCTCGCGCGATTCGGTGCCCTTTGTGATGTCTCTCTTATTTTTCAAGATAACTGATCTATTAATCAGGTCCTTCATATCAATTTGGTAGCAGTGTGGTTTTCTTCAGTAGTTCCACTAACGCCACCTCCTCAAACGCATTACTCATCAAATGAAATTTACTTTCCGGAGATGCAGTTATCGAGTGCAATGGGTGCGAAATGGTGAGGTAGGACCTATGATAAGTTTTGCAAATTTTCTCATAATGTTGTGTCACACCAGACAATATCTGATTGGGAACGGGCAGCGTGCCAATGAATTTATTGTCGTTGTTGTAGCTACCTACCAAAATAATGGATTTAATTTCATAGGCCAGCAATTTCTGTGCAGTCTAGGAATAAATTTTTAAACTGAAAAATTGGAGTGAAAATGTCAGGTTTTATAGTTAAACTAGTCGGACACCCCCGTCAGGGGATTGTGTAGTAGCCGGAACCGCCAGGAATCTGACACGAAAAACCCCGTGCAAACCCGTTCAGTAATAAGAGACGGCAAATAGTCACCAAACACTTAAACCAACGACGGAAATTATTATTAGTTTCAATCACGCACCAAAAAAAAAAAAAAAAAAAAAAAAAAACAGTTTAATTGTTGCTAAAACAAAATGGTGTGGATTGTTTCCAAAAGTCGTTCGGGCCAAGGGAGGAAGCCCAAAATGCCCTCAAAAATCGCCTAAATCTCGGCTACCGAAGAGTTTTTAGGAACTCTTACTGTTATTACTGCTTGAGAGCCATAAGTTTAAGAAACTAGTACCCTCTCTCCCCTTCACCTAACCATTTTAGCGTTGAACAGTTTTTCCCATTCTTCTTAGCCAATTTTCAACGGATTTTGATGTGGTTAGCGATGTGGTTTTGATGTGGTTAGCGGCATTCTTCCTATTTTGTCATTCTCTATGGAGATCAGGTGCCTTTATGCCAATTTGACTTTTTAAAGAGGACGTGAGAATTGCAAAATTACGAAATTAAAATAATGCATAACTGATCCCCTCAGAGAATTGAATAACAAGAATAATTCCGCGAACCGGATCAAAATAGGCCGAAAATTGGCCGAGAAAAATGGGAAAAACGAAATTACTATAGGTACTCCCTTGGCTCCTTAAGCCACGCTGCATGACTGGACCTTGGACCAATTTGGCCATAATTTATTATTGCATTCATTCCTGATCAAAACACTGTTGTGCTGAAATATTATGTTGAAAGTATTTTCAATTTACCAGCTGATTAGGTATGAAAATTCGTGAGGTAGGAAGGAGGTTGATAAATATGAATCAGGTATTTGGATAAGTAGGCTACCCATTTTTTACCAACATTTCAAACTGACCTTTTTATTGCGTTTGTCAGAAATTGTGGTCAAATTTCGGAAATCTCTTTCTTTATAGATGAAAAAGTTCGTTGCACCCGAGCCAAGAGATTTTCCCCGTCTTTCGATTCAAAAGATTCGGGTGATGTAATCTACTCGCCGTTCGTTCCACTTGTTTTCTTCACCCCTTGTCACCTCAAACTCACCCTAAAAATGTGCCTGCCTATTTTTTGCACCGTTGAACCTCTAAGTGTACATATTTGAGGTTTTTTACTTTCAAAAATGTATTGATACAATATAATTACAAGAGGCGAAAATTTCAAAAAAGGTGAATATGTAAGGTGAATATGTTCGAAAAACGTTGGAAGCTTTGTGAGAAACTGACAATACTTTATTATTACCTATATCCTCCACTCACTCTGCTGGCTCTTTCACGTTGTCATTCGGGGATGATAAATTTTATAGGTATCTATTTGAAATATTCGTATTTTTCAATTTTACATGTTGGTAGGTAGGTTTATATCACCTTTGCCCAAGCGTACCTCTTCTCTACGTTACCTACTCAGTAGGTAACTAAAGACACTAGAATTACCTCTCTAGTTTGTTACCTGTCCGGTGATTTTTGTCTTTACTCAATACCTATTACCTACCCATACGGACATTACTAACTTGTGATTTGTATTATTCGTGTTATTTTGAATTCACAATAATTAGGATCGGTTGGCTGAACGCTACTTTTGACGAGAAACGTTCATACGTGTGAGGTTAACATCTATGAGTGTGTCTTATTTATGTAAACCCATTCGCCGGTTTCCTATATTTGTATTCCCACCTATTTGTGCAATTCTATTATAGGTACGTTATCAATCACCTCACGTTGTTCATCGTCCCTACCGAAAGTTAACAAAATATCATTACAATGCTTACCTTTGTTTGATTTTAGGTGAGATGGCTCCCGAGCGGGGACAGAGAATAATCGACGAAACAGGTGTCGCCCCCAGTCAAGAAGCTACAAGGTCTCCTCATACCATTCTCCACCTCAAAGTGAGATTTGTGGGTTTTTTATTAATTAAAAAGGATTTTTCTATTTTGATGTACAAAAGTGCTCAAATAAAGGAAGTTATAGTGAGTCGCGAATTAAACTTTCATTTAGGCTCGTGTTTGGCTGTGGTTTCGACTGAAGGCCATCGAAGGTAAAAGGTGTCCACGACATTCTTTACTTGGAGTTCATTAATTTGTTGTATACCTACCTTGGTTATGTCAATGTATTTTAAATGAGTACTGATGTATGTGTATAGTTCAACAGTATTCCAAACACGGATTACCTAGTTAGTCTAGTATCTGTGGATCCATGTTAATTATTAACTACGAAATTTTTACGTAGTTTCGTTGAACTCAATTTGCTTATTCAGCGCGAATAAATTGGTTACACCTACGTTTAGGGTGGTAATTTTTGTCAATATACCTAAAAGAAACCATGGTATACCTATCTAGAATATCTTCTTTAGGAGATTTGAAGGTACATTAAACAAAATGTGAACAAACAAGTTAAATTTGGACTACAAGGCTCCACTCCATGACTTCTCAGGCAACTCAATCTCATCACTGAGTGGAAACCAAAACTGCTGGCCATCAAGGTCTTGCGACTTGACGCCTTTTTATGGTTTGAACGAAACCTTTTTATAAAATTTAAATTGTCTTTGAAATAAGGGAATTCGCGGACCCAG
Source organism: Lygus lineolaris (assembly GCA_030264115.1). Lineage (NCBI taxonomy): Eukaryota > Metazoa > Arthropoda > Insecta > Hemiptera > Miridae > Lygus > Lygus lineolaris. Next base: position 31,138,262 of record JAEMON010000004.1, read on the forward strand.
AAAAACCTTATTCTGTCCAAATATAATGAATGTAGACAATAAGTCCTATTTGTGAAGTATCAAATTCCATCGACTTTATTAACTCAACCTTTTCCCCTGTATTGATTCACAGGAGGGGGATGGAGCATTAGAAGGTGCCGCTATAGGTAGAGGAGAAGATGATGACCTTACATCTTTGTCGTGGCTCCAGGACAAGAACCTTTTGAAAGGTAAATTCGCTCAATCATGTTCCCGGATGTAGTCTTCCAGATCACTTAACATTTGCCCGGCAGCGACTAACGTAGGTCATTGTCCGTTATGTAGGTATACCCTTACCTACATACCTACTTGTCCCGGCTCGTCGATTGGATATGTAAAAAAAACCTACTTTTGTGTCCCTTTATAACCTTGGGCTGTCTATCTCTCTTCCTAACTTGTTCAACAAGCCAACAAATTTATTCTTATAATGCTTACCTAATTAGTTTTTCGATGAGAGATACCTACGTTATAGTAAAAAAAACCGTTGTGCACTACGTCGCCGGAATTTAAAAATTTGCATTTGAGGTGACAGTGCCCTGACTCCACCGATTTTGGTGGATGTTTTTTCGTTTGACAACAGGGCAGGGTTGCGAGGGGTATGGAAAATCTTGAAAACCTGGAAAAGTCAGGGAAAAAGAAAGTGGCAAGGAAAACCTGGAGAGTAAGGGAAAAATTGAAAATCTTCTGGAATATGGGCCAAGTATTAATTAGTTGTTGGAGAGACTAATGCTTCGAAGAAAGGTTTCTAAATTTCAATAAATGCGTTTAACATTTTTCGTCCTTTTTATCAACACTACACAATTGATAATCTGCATTTCTGTAAATTACGAGTCTGTTTCAGGCATTTATCAATACAAAATCAAATTGCTTCCCCTCTACCTAAGGACCATCGGAAGCTATGTATTTGAGCAAGAAATGAAACAAATTTTGTCCTCCAAAATCAAAATTTCCACTTTCTTTTCACGTTTCAGAGCGCTCTGAACGCTCAGTCTTTGGTCAATTCTTTGTCCCAGGCAAAACTATAGGTATACAGTTATGAGAATGTTCTTCTTCAGTTCGTTTGTGCTTGTGCGTTGTAAATTTTTTGTTTCGAATTGAATTTGATTCCTGAATTCTTGATTTGTTGGTATCAGCTTGTCAGTTTTTGTTGTTTTTTGAAAGTCAAGCTAAATAGTCAGTTTCAGTTTACCTAGTTAGTCAAAAGTGGTTGTGATTTGTTGATGTCTTGAGGAGTAATATAAACCTGATGATGGCGTAATTGTTGAAATATATAGTGATTATTCAAATCTGGCGTAGAACTAAAGTAATTAACCTTCCAATAACAAGATCAAAAATGAAAAAATCACTTTTGCGGTCTGGAAAACCTGGAAAAGTCAGAGAATTTCGGGATTCTATTTCCATAGCAACCCTGGTGTTGGGTATCGTTGATCATAGATTTGGAAATACTGTTCAGTTTCGGGACAATTACCCTCATTCTATTTCCCATCTAAAGGACGTCCACTAAAATTATCCATTACTGAAAAATATGTTTCGTTGTTAATTATATTTTTGCTCCTTTCCATGTTTTTCAATTTTCAAAAAGATAAGATCCCTACTAGAATTTTCCGTTCTCAACATTTTTCATTCAAATAGTTGAAAAATTCTAAAGCGCTTGAAATAGAAGTATGATTATTAACTTTGCGGTTAAGTGCCTATCTATATATTACCAGAAGTATGACACGATACTTAAATTCGTCTCGCTCATTTCTCAGGCATAAATCTTCGTACGAACGGAGGAGTGAACGGAGCCGCAATGACGTCCATGAAGCAGGAGTCCCCTACCTCGGATTACGCTGAAGACTGCCCTAGCGAGCTGGGCGAGTCGACGTGCTCCAGCATCGCGTCCTCCAGCCCTGTTCCCCCTCTGGGCCCAGTCGCCCATTCGACACCCGTTACCAGCTCGGCCAAAAATAAGCACCCCCACCATATACCTTACGACCCCAAGGTAGGCCCGCGATTCCGAATCTATTGTACCTACATAATACTTGTACATAATACCATAGTATAATACCTATATATAATACCTACATCTTAAGTCCTGAATCATGTTAATACGAAGCTGAGTCAACAAGAGCCATACGGTTCATTACCTACCTGAAATTTACCCGTCTAAACTGCAACTTTCTCCCATTTACTTTTTATAGAATATTCAAGAAACTACGTACCTATGTATTTCTCATGTGATCAACAATAATCTGAAAATGAAGCTATTGCAATGGCTTCAAAATTTAAATTATGCAAATTTTTGAAATTTTTCTTCATGTAAATCCGTTTCAGACCATTCTAAAATGATTCCTAAAATTTAACTCTTTTTTATTAACGAATTTTCGAAGAAAATGAAGCTATTGCAATGGCTTCAAAATTTTTCTATTGCAAATTTTTGAAATTTTTCTTCATGGAAATCCGTTTCACACCATTCTGAAACGATGACTGAAAATGCCAGAATTTTTGGTGTACTCCAAGAGTTCAAATTTTGAAAATTTAGAGTCGAAAATCGCTAAAAACACGTTTTGTGAGGTTTTTGGTGTGAATTACTATCTTAAACATAGGAACATACCATACCATATACAGCTTCCAACTTCCTTGGTTGTAGGTGAAGCAGGTACGATGCGGTTTTGTGCTACTGAAGAGCTGATGTGGTAGGGGAACAGACATGTCGGTCCCCTCTAAGGAGTGTGCAAAGTTGTAACCTTCGGCCTTCTTGACTATAGGTTAAATTAAGTTATTCAAGAAGGAGCCGTGTCACAAGTCCGAAAGAGCGTGGATATCTCGTGGTTGTTCTGCCTATCAGATCAGCTCAGTAAATAAATAACCCACAAAACCCCAAATTACACTAATGAAGGCCGGGACACACTTGAATATACCATATACCATATTGTGGTATATTCAGAATCAGCGTGAAATTTCCTATAAGAATCACCCACCAAATCGGTTAAAATTATTCTTTGAAAATTCGCTCATCAACTCATGCTGCATGAAAGGGACTTTTTATATGTATGTGTGTGTGCGTGTGTGTCATTCCAGACGATATCTGACCGAGGAATCGAGCTAAAAATCTGAAAAAATTTCGAAATGTCAATAATATCAAAAGAAAGGTTAAGTTCGTTGGCCAGAATTTTCGGAGTACTCCAAGGGTGCAAATTTTGAAAATTTAGAGTCAAAAATCGCTTTAAAAAAACGCGTTTTTTGAGGTTTCTTTGTGAAAATTAACATCTTAAACATAGGAACATATATGGTATATTCGGAATCAGCGTGAAATTTTCCATAAGAATCACCCACCAAATCGGTTAAAATGATTCTTTAAAAACTCGCTCATCAAATCATGCTGCATGAATGGGACTTTTTTAATTCTTGATAAGTACTTCCCCAAAGTATTGCTAATTTCCTTTTATTTTCAATTTTGCAGATCCACGTCACGTCTAAGCCCCCGTATTCCTTCTCTTGTCTAATCTTCATGTCCATTGAAGACTCGAAAGGGAAAGCTTTGCCCGTAAAGGAAATTTACTCGTGGATCCTGGACCACTTTCCCTACTACAGAAACGCTCCTACGGGTTGGAAGAATTCTGTTCGACATAATTTGTCGCTAAACAAATGCTTTAGGAAAGTCGATAAAGCACCGGTAAATATCATTGTTTTCTTGTTTCTTACTGAATATTAGACCGTGATTTTTCTGTCACTATTCTTGGACTATGAAATTTAGTTTATACATCGTAGAAAATATGTTTTCTGCGTCACTCCGTTGCGACTATTTTACTGTTGAACGGTGAGAGTAAGCATGCTGTGGGAGGAAAGGGACTATCCTTGGTACCAACTACCTTCATTGAGTAAAGGTTGCCAATTAACGACTCTCAGACGCCGCCCAACTCAATTTTGGTTGTTAGATCAGGGGTGTACCTTCAACTCTTGCGTGTTTATGTCGCTATTTTACAGTAGTAAGGTACCAACTCGAAATCCAGTAACAGTCATTTTCGATTTGTGAACAGAACTTAGGAAAAGGATCACTCTGGATGGTGGACCCTGTCTCAAGGCCTAAATTAGTCGAAGCTCTCATGAAGGCACCTTACCATCCTTATACCAACCTCGACAAGAACAACTCCGCTCCCCACCTCAGAAGGTGATCCTTATTATTTCGTTCTGTTTGTAGCTTCCTATACTAATTGGGTTTATTCTACGGCAAATGGTCCAATACTCAAGCGTTGATTAAATACTTATGTTGAAACCTCCTACCACTATTCATTAACCATTACTGACCAAAACCATCAACGATGACCTACACGGATTACGGACAGATGGAGGAAAGGAGAACATTGCTACGTATTAATGGACGTTTCTAAATTATACCTTATGTGTGAGGTGTATATTTTATATAGGATTTATATAATGTATATTTTATATAAAATATACATTTTATATAATGTAACGCATTTATAACATTACTACAGGAGTCCTAGCCCAATACCTGCCGCGGAACCTCCTTCAACAGAGGAGGAACTGGATGACGTCGACGCTGCGGCCGCCATGTTGGTTCTCAAACATGGACCCCACGCCCGTTTACATATTTCCCATACGCGAGGTATGTACATAACTCGGAGTAATTATTATGTATTTTTGGTTATGCGATTATTGTTACTTGAGTGATTTACACTACCTGATTTCTAGTGCCTTACTGTTTTAAAAACTTTTTAAAAATGAACTATAAAAATGTAATTAGAACCATTATAGGCAATGAAATGATTGAATAACTAGCACCTAATAAGATGATTTTTATTTTCTTTGACTTTTACTCACCACTGCATGTGCTTATTATGTTGCAGATGAATATCATAAGCGTCATAGAATGTCCCTTCAGCAGTCTCCTCAATCTAATGGGATGATCCGCGTCAAGGTGAGCCCCACATTCATCTATGTAGAATTATTGCATGGCTGTAGCTTATGTGGTGCTTCCATTAATTTTTATCTCATAGACACCATGTGCCTGAATTTGATGTACTCAAATCCATCTGACTCTTTCTTCTGATACGCTAACCATCTGGATTTTTCACAAAACCCATATTCAACCAAATTTTCAGTAGCATGCATAAATTTTAATATTCAAGTATGTACCAATATATTTGTAGTCAGTTAAGTACCTACTTGAAACTATCTCTTATTCTCTCAACTTCCTAACGAGAGGATTTCATTTTCGTCAAATTCTTCAGATGATTCTATTATTTCCGAAAAGCAACTTATTTCTCCTTTTCCAACTTCTTTCTTTGTGTAGAGGAAGATAATTAAAAATCTAATACCTAACAACAACTAGTTAATTTTCTCAAACACGATAATTGCACATTTTACCTTCTTGAAACTAGTCACATGGCCGAATTTCTTGTGAAGATATTTCGGTATTGTTGCAGCTAGGTTGCAATTTCTTAGTGTTCCAGGCACATTGTTTCTTTTTGTTTTAAAATTTGAAATTATATCAAGTCCGAGTCTGATGCCGCACAGTGGGACAAATGACGGATCTAAGTGTTCAAAATTATTTTAAGAGCCTATCTTATAGGAAATTTGATGCTGATTCCGAATATACTTATGTTCCTATACTTAGAGTAGATCGTTAACGTTTTTATCATGGAAAACATCCAAAAAAGTTCCATTCATGCATCATGAGTTAATGAGCGAATTTTCAAAGAATAATTTCAACCGATTTTGTGGGTGATTCTTCTAGGAAATTTCACGCTGTTCCGAATATATCCTAATGGTCCTATGTTTAAGATGGTAATTAACACAAAAACCTCAAAAAACACGTTTTTTGAACCTTAATTTTCAACATTTGACCTCTTGGAGTACTCCAAAAACTCCCGGCCAACGAACTCATCCTTTTTTTTTTTTTTTTTTGTTATTATTGACATTTTTTCGGATTTTTTATACAGATTCCAGGGTCAGATATCGTCTGGAACGACACAATAGCTTCTTCGACGATTCGATAAAATTCATGCTTTCAACATATTTTGCTGTGTGGAGCCCTTATTTACTGTCAGAGGTGTTTTATGTCGCACAAAAAAGTTGTAGAAAATTGAATTTTGCGTCGATTGATCACCTCAAACGTTTGGAAACTGAAGAATAAGGAAGTTATTTTGTTTCAAAGTTTTCAACCAGGAAAATATGAGAAATGCTAAGCAATCTATTTAAAAAATGACTAGGAAAACTTGAATTATCACTTTATTTTGTTGCAAGAAGTAAAAATCACATTAGGTTGCATAAATAAAAAACAAATTTTCTCATTTTTATGTTGCATTAAAAGTAAAATTGTTGTGTAAAATATGTTGCTTAGAAAATTAAATTTTATATGAGTATGTTACTTAAAGAGGAAATTTGGTATCACATAATAATCTTAGGGGTGAAATTTTGGAATTTGAGGGTAATAAAACGTGTTTTTCAGGTTTTTTCTGTGTGAATTACTATCTTAAAAATAGCAACATAATATGATTTATCCGAAATCAGCCAAAAATGTCCTATAAGAATCACCCACCCTCAGTTAAAATGATTCTTTGAAAATTTGCTCATCAACTCATGATTCATGATTGGAACTTTTCATCATAACTCAATATGCGCATTAGATCGCACTCATTTGCAGTGATGTTTGAAAACTAGACATTCTACTAAGGAATCTTTATTGACTTCATTTGCCTTGGCCGAATTGAATATGTCTATTTCTATAAATAGCCGCACGCAACAATTCATAAATCTGAATAAAATTCGTATTGCCATTAAAAGTGTTAATTACCAGTCCTGACGTCACCCATGTCCGAAGGAGGTCCGTCGAAATCACATTGGGGTGAGTCGATTAACAAAAGCAGATATTAATCGGGATGGAATCGGTGACACTTTTCGAACATGAATGTTCGATGTTTTGTTCATCACCTACAACCGACTCCCTGGGCTCAACGGGCTGAGATATTGGCCTAATAAATATTAGATAACAAAAATGAGAAAAACCGCCATTCTTTGACATGACTTTTGAACTCTAAATCGGTCATTTGCCCCATTGTGCGCAGGCCAGTGGACTCTGCTGTGCAAAAGATACGATAGACGTAAACACTTGGCTTCGGGAAAGAAGTGAAGTGTCAGTCTATGGGACGACACAGAATGTGACCATTGAGCGTAGACGGTTGCCTTTTTCTGCTCCTTTGGATCGGTGTTGTCTGTCTCTCCGTTGTACATAAGAAATCACAAATAGCAGGAGAGTATCATGCAACAAATTGAAACTACTGGAATGCAGGTCTACACTGGGGTTTTGTGGGACTTCATACTTCCCTTTGAAGTAGGCAAAGTCACTCAGAGCTCTCTTGGGGGGGGGGGTTACTGTTAATTCCAAATCATGAGGAACTGACAGGGAAGAAGAAAAAGTCTACGTGAAGAACCAGCAATCCAGTAGTTTGAATAGATGGCATTGAACTCCTACTCCTACATACCTACATTACTCATTTTGCTCTTGTTAATTTGTAAGCAGTAAATCAATATCTCTGTTCTTTATCCATAGTAGGTATTATTAGTTTTAAGTTTATACCCTCTCATCAATCTGCCTTACCTACTTCATTTTTTGAACCCTTGCGGTTTTCTATTACCATAGTATCTTCGTGTAGCTTCTCAAAGTTATCTAATGTTGGTATTAGGCTGACAGTTTTTGTATTCCATTGACATAATATTCACTTTCTTTCTTATTATTATCTCTACTCTGTGCTTGTCGGCTGGTTGCATGCTTGTAATCCTTCAATATGGTGTATTGTAGCGGGAAAAACTTGACATTTTTGGCTCTGAATCAATCGTTCAAGATTGTGACATGCTTGATGTTGGTGAAGAAATTATAATCCCTCAGGTAATTCCGGTGTTCTTTCTATATAGTTGTTACATTGTTCTTTAGTCGTATTATAACCCAAATAATTATGCTTTCTATTTGTGAGCTTGAAATTCACCTCAATTAGGTACATTGTACACCATATAGGTACAAAAAAGTCACTTTCCCGTAACATTATGTCGCTTTTCAAGTTTTCTTCATGATTGTGGATATTTTCCAAATCTATTACCCCTCTCTCTTCTTATTGAATTTTTTGATTAACGCCCAATTTATTGATGAAGATATTTTCATTCAATAGTTTGGACATTTAAAAAAAATTACCTTTGAGTACCTGCTTGATTTATAATGAAGGTAGGTGTTTTCGATAAAAATAATGTTTCTTGTCAAAAACAGAACGTAATTTTGAGTTAAATTGTATTCTGTCATCATTTGAATTTGACTTCAAAGAAAAATGTCGCAGAAAAACTTGTTCCGCATACTATCATTTAGGACTGAAAAGGTATAATTATTTCTTTTTTGTCATTTTCCGTCTACTCAAATCGTGCCAAAGCGTCAGTGTGAAGAAGAAAATCTTTCTTTTCTTTGACAAGAAAACAAAATGAGGTAGGATGATTGAAAAATCCAATCAATACCGTAATTTATGAGCTATGGTCGGTCGATTGGAAAATAGGTATACTTACGTCCTTTCGGATTAATCTCATTGGTGGTAGTTACTACTTTAGGACACCTTCCCGTCAAATCGATCAATTAAATGAATTCTACTTACCTACTTCTAATACCCTAAAAAGTTTGACTTCAAGTGTTCCAAATTGTCCTGCTTTTGTGTTGTTCAACTACTTCTTAGTGGTAATGTCTCATAGTTCATAAAATATCATGGTTTTTACTAATAACCTACCTAATTTCTTACAGTTGTTTACAACTTACTTAAGTACTTACCCGATTGTCCAGATTTCCCTAGTTAACCGCACTAATTTCCCAAAAATCTAACATTAGACTTGGGGTTAATTATTGTCTTTAATAAACCTTCGTAATCGAGTACGAGAAAAATAGTTTTTTAACCCCTAAAAAATAGTTTTTTAGCCGTTATTTCTCATTTCAAAGAATCCAAAAATCGAATTATAATATCCGTACACCGCGCCGCACAGTGGTGTAAGTACCTATTTGACCCCAAAAGTTGGCAAAAGTTGGTTTTACTTCACCCCTTCATTCTCGAGTATAATATTTTCTTCATACTCAATCGAATGAGACCCCAGTATTTCTATAACCCCTTTACCCTTCTTATATCGAATTTCTCAGACTATAGTAATAAAGGGTGTCCCATCTATATGGGCCCATTAGCAAGTTACAGCCATACGGTGCGAGATATCAAAAAATTGAACTGGACCTTTTTCATAGTATTTTCACTTTGCTTCAATTTTCACTTTCCCATGTTTTAGACAATATTTTTGCAAGAACCAAATGTATTGGAAAACCTCATTTTTTCAAATCTTACGCGCTTCAGCCGTAATGTCTTTCCTCTGATGATGATTGTTCATTATGAAAACTGGCTTCTGATGATAGGAAATTTAATGCTGATTTCAAAAATGTGGTTGACATCTAAAAAATATTGAAGGGGATTGGAGAAAAGTACGTTTTTCTAAAATAATTCGTCGCATTTCATTGTTCACAAAAAAGTGATATAACTCGGAAACGAAGCCTCTTCGACGAATTTTCAAGGAGGCATTTTCTGTTTCAAATTCTACGTAGAATCGAAAAATGCAATAAAAAAAGGGTGTTCAAAAGGAAACCAAGTTTCAATCGACGATTAGAGACGCTAAAACATGGAAAAATGAATTTCACCATCTTGAAGCAGTGAAAATACTATGAAAAAAGTCCAGTTCAATTTGTCGATAGCTCGCACCGTATGGCTGTAGTGTTACTTGCTAATGGGCCCTTATAGATGGGAATGGGACACCCGGTAGATCCCAAGATTTCAGTGAGTCAATTCTTCAAGAGTCCTTGGAGCTAGTAAAGATATACTCTTATACTCAAGTACCTATTCGTGTGTCATTACCATCATGTGTGTCACTCCGGACGATTTTGACGTAGCTGTGTGACCTAACACGTAGTTTAACCCTGGAACGCTGCTGCTCATCCACCTGCTTTGGTTCCATGTGTGGAGTTGAAATGACTGTACCGGAAACCTGTGTAAAACCGAAATTAATATGAACCCGCACCAGGAGTAACGTCGGAAGGTCATCGAAAAAGCTTATTTCCTCCTTACCTATTTTATCATGCTTGCTAATGGTGACCCAGGCATCAGTAACGTGACATCCTGGTGGAAGCATAACTTCGACCTCGTTCCAGGGTTAAGAAATCAAATTTGCTATCATCTTAATGCATCACTCACGAAAGAATGAGTTTGTGAAATTGGTGTCTCTAATTTCACAGCTTCGAATATTAATGTTACTATCTTACGACATTTTTGTATTCTCTGCTTTGCTGGTTCAATTTGGTTTTATTTCAATTTTTTGACGTTTTTAGCAGGAGGATGAATCCATGCCTCTTATCACCCAACCTGAGGATCACACGTACAGTACCATGGAGTCTGGAATCGAACATTCTGCCGATGAAGCATTTGCTGATGGGTCGGATTCCAATTCCAGGTACATATTCATAAATTTAAGTTTCCTCTTGTTTCCAAGTAGGTAGTGCTCGTTATTTTCCTTGCTTGTAAATTACTAGCAGGTCAATTTACACGACCATGTGCGTCTAATTGACAGTCGATAGGAGGTCATGAGTGTGTGAAGGGGATTCAAGGAAATTCGTTCATTCCCTGCAGTCTAAAAATTTGTGTCGAGTTTGAGTTCGCACTTGATTGATTAAGTTTACTGACGCCTTGATTAATGCATCAGTACCTACCTATGCAGATACTTATGTAATTAATTTATTTCTTCAAATATGCCCATGCTGTTTAAATTGAGTTCCTCTCGAGAAGGGAGTGTTCACGAATTCATAATACGCAAGTTCAGTATACACCTCGCTGTTCACTTAACAGTTCACAGTGACCTCACCAACAGTTTTCCCCTTTTGTTTTTGCAGCATGATGAAGTTGTAATCCATTTTGACGTTAACCACTCAACGATGTTTTGAAGAGTTTTTGGTGTGTCAAAATGTTCAAGATGCACGTTTCTTCGAAGATGTTGCGCATTGAAGTCCTGTTTTCTACTTTCCCTAATAAACTTGATTTTATTTCAATTTTTCGTTTCATTAATAATTTAGGGTTTTATGTTTATTTACCTACGTGTTATGCACTATACATACATATCTACTCAAGTTTCTTTACATGGTGGTTCGGCCTTTGCCCACTTTGGTCTTTTGACGCCACAATTGTCACAGATAGTTGTAGGTTCCTTTCAACTACAGTAGAGCGTCGAAAATCCGAACGTCAAAAATCCGAAACGTCAAAAATCCGAACACCTGAGGATTTTTTTGAATAGTATTAGAGCGGAATATATAATTTTGCGGGCCAAACTGGCGGGGGGGATGAGTAAGCGCGCTGTGGTGAATGACCTTGGGCGTGTCTATGGATGTACTATGTACCTACATAAATATGTACATTATGTATGTACTCTACATATTTCTTCAAGAAACCAACTACAGTAATGTACATAATATACAATCATACAGAGGTGTGCGTTTTATTAGACACAAGGCGCTTACAACAGGAAAGCTGATTGTTTCAGTTATGAA
>JAEMON010000004.1:31150884-31162754 GCA_030264115.1 Lygus lineolaris
CTCTCCACGCAAAAAAGCGTTGGTGAAGTTGCTTTTGGATGATCATATGTATTCACAACGAGAAATCGCTGAAAAACTCCACGTTTCTCAGAAAACTGTAAGCAGAATTAACGTTTCTGTCAAAGAAAACGTACCGCTGAGTCTAATAAAACGCACACCTCTGTACATACATATTTATGTACTAAATACATAAAAGCTATTGTTTTTATTTCCTGTACCGTATTCCAGAACTGTATGTTTAATTATGGGTCCAACGACATTTGTAGGTTATTTTCGCAAATCTGAACAAATCGGTAATCCGAACTACCTATGGTCCCAATTGGTTCGGATTTTCGACGCTCTGCTGTATTGAACAAATCGTGCTTCACGTGAAATTTTGGAAAATAGGAAATGGAATCCTGCGACGAATAATGCTAATCCCAGCTCCTGGACCACGCACCAATATTATTTTCGCGGTTATGTAGCGGCGAGTTTACTACACTATGTAGCATGAGTACTGACTGATTCCATACGTATTTGAATTGAATTGTACGGGTTTGTTTTCAATAATGTGTCGTATCTCTAGCTGCTCTCTACGGATCTACGAAGATCCTGACATGGAAGAGCAGAGGAAGACTGCCGAAGGGGCCGACGCTCTTCTCAACCTTGCGGGAATCAAAACGAGTCGAAGCACCTGGGAGAGTGCGCCACCGCCCATCAAACGCATACGCACTCTGTCGCCGACGCTCCCAACTAAGCAACCAATCTGCTTGACTCCACCCAGCAAACTGAGGAGGAAACCAGCATGCCCTCAGCGAATCAAAACAAAGAGGTAGGGCACTGTGATTGGGCGCTCGCTCCCCTCTTCGCAGCTTTAGTTTAGATTGTAGTCAAAAACAAATATTATTTATTGCTATTTTAATTTTTATTGTATAGAAAAAAGTATAAGGCGATACAGGTTAATCGCCAAAGACATTTTTGGACGCATCACTACTCGCGATGGACAGTCACCATTTAGCTGGGTTCTCCGGATGTTGTGAACCGATAGTAGAAAGTCCCCTATTAATTTGTAGTTGTGATGTTCGGGCTTATTTATTTATTTTTGTTCATGGTCTCATACAGCGTAATGCTTGAAACTTCATTAGAATGCAATTGCATTCCGTACATTTACGAAATATGATTCGAACGATTAAATCCAAGCAGATGAAAAGCTCTTTGACATAATGCGCACATGCGAAGTCCTCTAGGCTTGGGGCCAATACAATGAAGCCTTTCATTAGTTTGCGTGTATGGTTATAAAATATCGTAGCCTCCATTCTCACGTAACATTGAGAGTCTCTCCGAGGTGTTTCCTCTATGCTCAACCGGACTAATCTTGATCTTAATCACTTACTTGAGGGCGCAAACCATCGAAATGATAACCTCGGTGAACACAAAACACCAAGAAGCGAGTTCATAAAATGTATCGTCGTATTCTTGGTGAGTGAGCATCCTTTCAAAATAATTCATTTCTTTCAAAAGTTGAAAAATCCCAATAGTTTGATTCGAATTTCTGCGAACGTTTTGAGCATTATGTCTCTATGGGAAGTACTCTTAGAAAGATTTAGATTACTGTCAAAAGTTTGATTCTGTAATAATTTTTGTGCTCAAACCTTCCAAGTAAATTGAATTATCCCCAAGCTACAATTATCCAATTATCCTAGAAGATATAAATTTTGATTTTTCCAAAATGGACTCGAAAATAATTTGTGAATTTCTCCAGTATTTGGTGAAAAGTGACTGCCTGTACCTTGGAAATAATGAGACTCGATATGTGTTTTTCATGTGTAAAATATTCGACTCCAAGGTGAGTAGTTTTTCCTCTCTGACTTTGGTTACTGAATGAAATGTAGGCACCTAAGTGGTTTCAGAAACGCAACTTGTAAATCGATGAAAGCCCAAGGCCTAATGCATAATATTGAACTAATGCTAACCTTAGGTGATCTTTCAGTTCTGACATATTTCTGTTAACTAAAATTCAATGATTTTCCATTGGCCAGTTTTTTTCTGCATTGTTATTGAGTCAGACGTTTGGACCAGTTTTTCGAACCATGATAAGTATCAATAATTTATTATTGAATGATATTGTTGATTAGGGAATCTTTGTTATTACATGTATATTTTTCCTGGTTGAGTTTCAGTATTTTTTATTGAATTTTGTTTTCGTTCATTGTTATAACGAATAGTTGATTAAGCAGTTTGTTATAATTATGTAGTTAATCAATTTTTAAAAATAACACGGGGAATTTCGAATGTCGACATCGTTTGCGCGACGATTTAATTCCATTTGATTTGTTGTCGACAAGAGAATTTATTGAAATTGCATTACCTAATTTTTATCACATTGTTATTTAGTTTTTACTCCGTCGTCGTTCTTTTGAACAATTACTTTGCAAGGGCAGCTTGCGGTAGCTTTTGTAAGTTGTTGGTAGGTAGTTTTTTCTCATGGGTTGGCTGAATGCTTTAGAAACCAGGTAAGGCAAGCATCAAATTTCGACTTGGACCCTTGTAATAACGCGATTTTGATACATGATAATTATTTTCAACAATGTAAACTTGACTGTATTTTTCTTTCGAATTGGTTGCAAGGGTAGATCATCATGTTTGTATGCAAGGCTGAAATTAATAGTTGCTGGTTTTACGAAGGAGGGATGTATCTGGGGTATCGCTTTGACCTTGCTACTCTCGGGTGGTGGATTTTGACTCCTGAGCTGGTGAAGGAAATGAGGGTTTGGACGGTGGATATTGAATCAACTCTGGCTGGTTTTTTAGGGTAATGGCAGACCGAGTGGTAAATTGGCGAATTTTTACAATCCAATTTTAATAGTCTTTTTGTCTTACTGATGTTTTGTTTTCTCTGCATGTATATTACATCTCTCATGTCAAATATTCATAGCAGTTCTACAAGTTTTCTATTTTCTGAGTTTCTAACAGCTATGCTTGTTGTCTACCCTCGGCCTCGGCGAAACACTAACCCGCCGTGCCTGGTCTGAGGCAGTGCTTCAGTCTGCCTTGACCCCTCGAAAAACGAGGTACCAAATCCTGTCGATTCTGCGACCCATCTGGAGAACCAAGCTACTCAGCTACTTGAAACTATCAGCAGATCCTCCTCTGTGCCAGGCCTCAAAACTCGCGGTTCGAGCAGAGCAAGAGCACAAAGAGCTCCTTGATGTCTTTGTGCGTAACATGGTTGGAAGGGACGACTTCAGTTGTTGCTTTTCGGGTTCTTTCTGTTTTCTCTAGGCTAACTTGATGATTACTTATCGGATACAGATCGTCTTAGCGGACTTCGAATAATATTCTGAGTTGTGGCCCTGATTAATTTGGTTGGTACCTGCTAGTATGATTAATATTATCAGATGGTGGAATTGTACGAATGAAACCATTTGAATAACATATTTCTCATTGGAAATGAAGAGAAAAAGCGGATGTCACTGAGCTCTTAGTAGCAACAGTAGATTGTTACTATTGCTCATAGGTGTCAAGGTCTCAATTCCTGTACCTACGTTCTATTTGACCTATTCTTACAACCCTTAGGCCGCACATCGGCAACTCCTTTGCCCCAAAATGGCAAGAGGTACTACTTGCAATATACCTACGCACAGTAGGTCCTAGGCGTAGGTATATCTATGCCCTACTTCCATGATCCCACGAGATGCTGCCCCCCTTCTGTTTGCCTTAGGAAGCGGTTTAGAAAGAATTTTCAAATGGGAACTGAAATGGGAGGAGACTTTTTTTTTTTATGCCTATATTATGTTGGAGCTCAGGGTCCCCTTATATAGGCCCCATACAAGCCAGTGGAGAGGGGCCTGATAACCCTCCACTGGCTCTCAGGCACGTGTCAGTTCCTGGTCCCCACAGTAGGTACTGCCGTGCAAAGGAGAGAAGCAGTTTCTCCAGCTGAACAGTTTTGGAAAATTGAGGTTTCGTATTTTGTACCATAAAAATCCATATTTTCGACCCAAATTGAGATTATTATGGTTCAAAACGCAAAACCTCAATTTTCCAAAACTGCTCAGCTGGAGAAACTGCTTTTCTCCTTTGCACGGCAGAGTAACCCTCCATGATTTTTTACGTAGATCTCAGATCCCAGTTCAGAAATTTCATAAAATGTTAGGTACTAAGTGGGTTCTACGTGAAATGTTTCAGAGAAATTCGTACATACAAACAAAAACCATGTTTTGTGTTGGTATTCAATCACCGCATGAGCACATAAGTATATTAGTTAACGAATATGTTTTTGGGGTATTTTCTCGAGCTGAGTCACGTTGTGGTGTCATTTTTTCGATTCGCGATCATCCTATCAATTCGTCCTAGGACCATCATAGAAAATTCATGAAAATTTTGAAATTGCGGTCTATGTATCGACAAACTGACATCATAATTATCGTGATTCAGCGCAAAAATACCTCAAAATTAGGTAGGTACCTAAGTGCCTATGGCCACGTACACAAAACGCGGGTTTTCACGTTTTACGCATCTATTGCGCGAATGGGGAACAATCATCAATTTTTTTTATTTTTTTTCTGAAAGGTAATGGCTTAAAAGAAACACTATTGAAGTCGTAGAGCAAAAATAATGTATCTGTAATTTTAGAAAATTTATTAAAATTTTCATTATTGTAATATTATGGCGGGAAAGTTACGTTGAAACGGGTGTCGTCTGTCATTGGCCAAACCCATCCATGCCTGTCAACCAAACAAAACTGATAACGGAAAATCTCCAAAAACAACACTGTTTTAGCTCCAGATTAGTGAGAATATAATTAACTTAATTAGATAATAATTTATTGAATTAATTAATTATTAATTAATAATAATCAATTATTTGAATAAATTCTTTTTTCACTGCTCCCTGTGTGATCTCAGCACATCCTCTTTCAGTTGTTCTTTTAGTGTGACGTGTAACCGGGTGTCTCAAGGGCCCTCGGAATGCCGCCTGTTTTTCAAACAACTGAGATATTATTCCGAGTTTTCTCCAAACCAGAAAGATTAACGGTGTTGTTTTATCCCACATAACAATAGAAGAGCAGAAAAAATTTGATTTTCTCATACACGATCATTCCCCATTATGCATGTCGACGTTAATTTTACCGTGGGATCGAATTTCTTTCCACTTTCGATGTAGAAATTGTCTCAGTCCCTACTAAGGGCGTGTACATAGGTAGGTATGTACTTGCTTAGCTCACACCACAAGGCAGAGGTACCTACTTCAAGTGGGGTGCAAGTGAATCCTACTTTCCGCGGTTGCCTGTGCACAGTACCTACCTAACAATGTGTTATAGGTAGGTAGGTTTTAGGAACTGAGGTTGACGTAGAGGACTGTACAAAAGAACGAAGCCAGTTTATAGTGGGTTTATAGAGCTGTATAACCGTTAGCCTATTTCATTGAGCTTCCTTCTTAGGAAGGTAGATTGAAAAAAAAAACCATTGCCTCAGCCTACCCTTCAAGCTTTCAAACATTGATCCTTAAAATCAGACTAATTATATTTAAATCTGTGTATCTATTTCGACGTAAGGGATTTTTTTCTAGTATTGCACAATCACTTGCCTTCCCCATGCCAAGTGCCAAAGATTTTGAACTTTTACCTCATTAGTTCTTCGGCGAAAAATTGGCACATTCTTTGAACGCTGCTACTGAATTAATAAAGTAGGTAACATATTTATATTAGGCACTCAAACTCATTAAAGTGTGATATTGGTGTTGTAGGGCATTCTGGTACAATCATTTTAATAAATAATAGTCTTCTGAGTAGAAATGAAAATGTAATAAAAGTAGAGAGAATCATTTTTGAAGCCCTTTCCATTGCTACCTACTAGCTCTAGTTTTATAGACGGATTCCTTGTAAAGAGTTGGTTAGTAGACAATTGTGGTTGGAATAGTTGAAGAAGTTCCATAAGTCTGTTTTCAGTGTTGGAATAACGTTTACGGTTTCCTCAATGAGTGTGTTAGAACGAAACGTCCTGTTCAGCGTTTTGGTTTTTGATTAAGAACATTCACGAGTCGACAAGGAGCTAATATTGTTATGAATATTAAGAAATTGAAAACCAATTTTTATGGTCGACATAGCTTCTAAAACTCAAGAAAATTATGTCACCCCGGAAGCACCGAAATCATTCTTTCAATTCGAAATAATTAGGTTAGTCGCTAGTACTACACTTTAATACCTTCTGTGTCTTCCCTTATCATGGTTGCCAAAAGATTTTTAAAATATAACATTTTTCTAAGCCCTGTACATAGTAATGAAAGTAGGGTACTTGGGGTCTTGTCAATTGGGTAAACCCCGTATGATTCTAAAAAAAAAAAAGTTTTTTTGTTCATCTCAAAGTTGTTTTTACCCATTTTTAAGCTACCAATGATATTTGTCTAAGTAGTAAAAAAAGGTTTTACATGAGTTGAGCGTTGATTTTGTTTCGTTTTGTGGAAAACTCAATTGTTACGATGAACCGTGTAAAACTTGTCTTCCAAAGTTGATATGTAATAAATTGTAATAATGTAAACCTTTCATCACTTTGACATTAGACGTACCTTCCCCGAAATTGGTGGTACTAGCTCCTACTGTCCCATGGTTTGATGAGTAGTATAAAATTCCGACCTATTTCGACTACAGTAGGTTTGGGTAGCACTTTGTTTTCTTGTTAAAAGAGAAAACAATAATCTTCTCTGTAGCCCAATGTAAGGCCACTTTCATAGCCTCCATTATGCTCCTAAGAAAATTTTTTTTGTAGTAGGTAATGTGGCCTGGATTTGATAAACCGACTGTAGCGGTTGTAGAAGTGATAAAAAAAATCTTGATACATACATATGCAAAGCAATAATAATATATAATGAAAGTATATTATAATATATAAATGAATAATCTATATATTGGGTAAAATCTGTCTTGATAAGACTTTGTTCTGTTTGGCCATCGGACATGTTTCTTAGGTTTAGAAGAAATTATGAAAATATAGATTATATTGATTAAAAAAAACTTTTTCTCTTTTAACCTTTAGCCATACCCGTATGACATTTTTCATACCTACGTCTTTCAGTATCGTCGTCGTACAAAGAAAGAAAAACGAAGAAACCAGACGAAGAAACTCTAGAAACCTGACTTGGATAATGGGGAGAAATTACGTGGTACCTAGAATAAGGCTGAACCAGTAAAAATATCAGCCCTCAATGTTTGTTTTTGAGAAAATCTAAGCGAAATAAGTTAACGTTATTTTTGAGTCCAAAATCTCACCGAGGAATTTGATGAAATTCATTGGATCTACTCTTTTATCAAGTACAAACGATTTCCAATATCCCTCATGTCCGATAAAATATCCTGAGAGCCGAAATCGGCATTAAAACCTACTAAATAGTCACTTTTCGGGTTTCTGCGGGTGAGCGTAGTAGTGTGAAGCCTCTCACCAGATGTTTTAGCATTGAAATTGCTAAATTGAAATTGAAATTTCATGTTGTTGATTCAGCCCTCAAAATTCTTCTTTTTTTAGAATTTCTTTGTTTACTAAGCATTGCTTGTTGCTTCTTTAAGAAACTGAGAAAAAATACGCTTTTGGCCGGGACCCAGGGGTGCTGTTCTTATGCACTACCAAAAAAATGCATCTGAAGCGGTAGCTTTGGAAGCGAGATGTTTCCCAAGCGACTACCTACGTTATTAGTGCATCAGAACAGACCCCTAGGTCCGTACGGTACTTACTTATTTTTTGTAGGTGATAAACGATCATAAATGTGATTAAAGTAACTAAATTAATGAAAAACCAACAAGATTTTGAACGTACTGCGCATAACCTGGAATACCTACTAATTCAAATACGAGTGGATAGTGAAATCAATATAAACACCAATAAGGAGGATAAACGAATAGGTAGGTATGTAGTTGGAGGGGATATTTCAAAAAAATACTAGGTAGGGCTAGGGAATAGGGATTTTTTCTAATATCGCAGGGAGGAGGGGGGGATATGTCTGAAAATAGTAGATAATAATAATAATAAAATAGGATCAACAGGAAATAGGATTAACAGTCAGGAACAGGCAGGCGTCACGAGGCCAAGATGGCAGCTGAGTTCAATTTCCAGCTATTCTGGCGCTTGTCGTAGTAAAGAATTCACTTGTAGTAGCCTGTTTACGAAGGTTAAAATTTTTACCAATCGATTTTCCAAGTCTTCAATCATGTTCCCGAAATTGAGTGTTTCACTTCCGTGTTACTGACTTCTGTTGAAAGCGTAATTGCAACATGAATAAGAATCGCTGTACTTCTCTGACCCATTGATTGATTATTTTGTTAAAGATCCAACATCAAAATTTGCACACGGTAGGTAGGTACTGTAGGCCGATTACATTCTCGTGGGATCGTCCAGGCCCTAGACAGGGACTCAAAAAATGCTCATGGTGCTATATACTACGGGGGCATGACCTGGAAAGAGGTGAATCTGTTTCTTTATTCCTTCGAAGAGCCTCAGTAACACCACCGATAACATACCCCACGCCTGACTCTGAAGACATCACATTAATATTTAAAATATCCTTGGATTTAGGTACCTCAAATTGTTGAAATTACGATTGTAGTGACGCAATCAAACAAGGTTGAAACGGCACCGGTGAAACTAGATGAGAAGATCCTCCAATCGCCCTATGCGACACCTGGCGGATTTAGTTCTTGCCGGTAGGCGATTTCTTGCCATCTCTGAAACGAGTTAAGAGAGACAACAATCATGCTGCAGTTTTCATGATTTTTCCACAAATGTACGAGTAATTAAGGAAGAAAAGGAGTAATAAAATGGATCATCCATCACGTTCGCAAGGAGTAAAATAAGGAGCTTCGTGCTTATGTTGGTCACATTGGTATGGTAAGGAAGTGGTGAGCGTTGGCCTACTGATTCAGTCCCAGTGTTGCCAAACCGGGGAAAGGGGAAATTCGGCGGGATTTTTTTGAGGGGGATTTCCGATTGGATGGCGGAGTGTGAAAAATTGTGATAGAGGGAAAAGTACTCACATTTCACACAAAATGCACATAATATGACCATTTGAACTATCAACCTGAGGAGGAAATGAATAAGTTTTAGAGATGTATGAATGTGTTTGTCGCTTCTTGTGCATGTGCAGTAATATTGTTAACAACTGCTCATGGAAGAAAGAGAAATAATTGTAAATAATCAACGCTCTCTGAACCCACATAAAATATGTTTACCAAGCCACATTTTCCTTATCTACATACTTCGCATTTTAGAAAATTTGTGATTGCTTTAAAACTTAAAAGTTGAATGTAATAATCCGTTATAAAAAAGTCATTAACTCCATATTTCTAATGAAAATTCACTCATTGGGTCATGTTGCATGACTGGGAATTTGAGGGGGTTTTTTAAGGGAGTTTTATTGTATTTGGGTTTTTTTTTCTACAGCTGAGGGGGTTTTGGTGGATAATCATGGAAGAAGGAATGGTGGTCTTCGATGGTGGATAATGTGGATAATATCCACATGATATCCAGTATATTATACTGGATATCATTTGGCAACACTGTTCTGATCTGTGATCTGCACAGGATACAGGTGTTCTGTTTCTTTCAGCTCAGCATTTTTTCCATGATTTTTTCGTTTCACTTTCGCGTTTACGGGGTTTTGTATTTTGTGTACTTTAGTGCGTTAATTTTCTCATCTTCTGCTCATTTACTTCGTCGAGAGGCATGACCTACTTTTTCCGAAGGAATACTCCAAAAGTACCATATCACAGGTTCGTGCACCACATTGATATCTATTCGTTGTAGCCACTAACTTGGGCTATGCCCTTAAACAACTTTAGTGAGCTATGTGCCTACTGTAATATGTGAACAATGTTTTACTACCTAGCCCACTTATGGCATGTTGAACAATAAATTCTGGGTGGGTAGGTATTTACCTCTGATAGGTATGTGGAACCAGGGCGTGCACAACATTGTTTCTGGTCATCACCACGCACGGACCCTACTAGTAAAAACACAAGACCTCGGTCGAGACTAACTAGGTCCTACCTACACAAACCAAGGTAGGTAAACTAGATACAACATACATACTAGGTAGGTACATCCAACATAAATACCACTCCAGATATTCACCTCGGTAAAGTTAGCAACGCTCGACGGGCAACGGTCGAAATTTCGGGGAATTTATGAACCAAATTTCGTACACTTGTTCATCTCGACGGGTGGCACCTGGAAAGATATTCTACCCCGAATAACTTGGGTATGTATTATCTACGTGTAGGTAGTAAACGTACCTGTTAAATACATAGTAATATACTTGCTTCACAATTCTCATCTTCTGTAATAACAAGTAATGGTAGGTAGGAGTATTCTTCCCTGTATATGGCCCACAAGAAGTGTAAGAGCCCCTTCACTCCATTGAAATAAATTCATTCACCACTATTTTCACGCGTCCTGGGTAAGTGTAGGTTACATGCCATGCCTTCACGTTTCTTGTAATCACATTAGTCCCATAGTCCCGTGAATTAAGGTGAGGATACAAATACACAGTGGCTTCTATGAGGTGGGGGGAGGCTTTTCATGTATTTACGTATGTATTTGCCCAACATATTTCAAGCGAACTGGACATCTCAATAATTGTGTGAGTTATTAGTCTTATACCCTATGGTAAGTTATGTACATGTGTAGCACGAGTACCTAGGTTTTGATTAGCTGGAGTATAGTAACAAGTTGATGAGCGAATTTTCGAAGAATTATTATAAATATATCTGCATGCGCAGTTGGTATTACTGATACAATCGCGTAGAAATTAGAAAGTAATTGTCAGCCTTCAACTACCCTCCGAATTTGAGCGAAATCGGTCCATTAGAAACGGAGAAATCGTAGTTTCAGGAAATTCAGGAAATATATGTGATAGGAGATCATTACGGGGCTAACCCGGTATCCCTGAAAATTTCATCAAATTTGGACCACAACGTCATATACTTTTGCCTGGGACTAGGAATTGACCACAGACGGACAGAGACACGGAACCAAAATTGTTCAGAAAGCTCTGAAACGCAAAAATCAAGTGGAAATTTTGATTTTGGAGGACACATTTTTTTTTTCATTTCTTGCACGAATACATAGCTTCCCTTCCTTCGGCAGTGAGGAAGCAAAAACGTTGTCTATTTCCACGAAAATAATGAGAAATCGTTCTTGTTTGTTACTGATGATGGCCTGACCGTCGAAATCGATTTAACTTTGTAACTCATTATTTTCGTGGAAATAGACAACAAAACGAGGTGTGCCTATTATTGTTGTTAGTTTCTTCGGAATTCCGAGTAAATAGGGTGGACCCAAATCGCCTGTACAGATAAAAAGTAGGTACTTAGGTATTTGGAGATTCAAGTTGTTTGGATATTTTCTCATCCAGTTTGAATCCATACAATATTCAGATATCCCGTTTTGCAGAAGATAGATGAAAACACGAACTTGAAAATCTGTATAGGTTGGGGATAGTATTTGATCGAGATGGCTGCGTCTGTGAATGAAAAGCCTAGGTTGGGGGGGGGGGGCATTGATCGGGGAGGTTTAAACCTTCATGATTATGTAGTTTGAAACTGATTGCGTACAAATCCGCAACACTGAGACATTTTCACGTCGCTCCGGGGGTATCCCCTCAGCTGATCTCTGAGCTCAATTTTTGGCTCAGCTGATCTGGGAGCTTAATTTTCAACTTAGCTGGCTGATCTGTGAGCTCAATTTTCTACCTCTCGGAGCTCAATTTTCCACTCGGCTGGAGTCATAGATTGATTTTGGGTGCGTTACAGAAAAGTAACGGTGAAGGTGACTCTTTCCACGGTTGTGTGCCAAAGTGAAGATTTTTTCCCCACTGAGTGGTACCACTTTTCTCTGATGTACTTT
>JAEMON010000004.1:31171526-31185275 GCA_030264115.1 Lygus lineolaris
AACTGTTGGTAACAACAGTTGAGTTCGTAATTTGGTGATAAAGGCTGCCATGTTTTGCAAGCGAGGTGTTCTGTATCTAAGCAACATCGACAAAAGCTGTCCACTGTGGACAAGCTTGTGACCACCTAGGGAGGTGATGAGAAGATTTGTCGAAATGAGGTTAGGTGACTGAATCAAGTTATCTTGGATTTATGATCATTTACTGGCGATAATTTGAGCGTTTGTATTGAGTTATTTGCGTGATACATCAAGTTGTGGTACTTTTTAGTGATTTTAACCATTAATTATCATGCTTTCTTCCTTTATACTTGACATTTACAATCGATACATCGTTTCCGATTGATACATCGAGTACCAACTCGATAATTTCCCACAACTCTTGTTACAATAGTCGTTCTGCCGTTTTGACTTTTGAACAGTAGTTTTCAACAGTTGTGATAACCCCAAAGTTACAGAACACCCCCCCCCCCCCCCCCCCCCCCCTCCCCCCTTGGGTCGCGAGCGACCCAGGCGCTACCTGTTGAGAGCTCGACGTATCGTCACAAAGTTTACCAATAGGTACGGAATTTCCTGACCCCTCTCCCTCTATCTCGTTATATTTCCTTTCCATTATTCCGTTTCTTCTTAACTCTTCTCCTTCATCCTCTCTTTGCTCCATCTAGTCACTTGCACTCCCTAACCTGAACAAGGTAACGCAGAAGAAACACCTCCGTCGTCTTTGTGGTGTTGTACTACGAATGGTATTCCTACCTTTGATAATCCTCTTCAGGGTCACCATTGATCTATCTTCATTAAGTAAGTCGTTAGCTGCTATACTCTCATTTATAGGTGCATACTTAATTTGAATTTATACTTACCTACCCCCTTAGTATTTTTGGAACACATAAATCTCATGCAAAACTACTGTTTCTTTTCTACCGTCTTGGTTTGTGTTAATTTTTCTAAAATTTTCGGATTAAAAATGCACAAAAATAGAATAAACCAAGAATTGTATAACTTCAAAGTACGAGAGAATACAGTAGCTGACAACTTATGTAGATTTAATGATGTAGTTAGTAGTGTGGAGAAGTGCCCAATTCATTATTCTCCACTCTCTACCCTAAACTGTAATCACTCTATGGCAACCATCAACTACTTTCTTAATAACTGTCAAAATTAACTGCTTAATTCTTATTAACTGTCCAATGGTTGTTAAAAATATTTCGTTATTTCACAAGGTAATTTGTAACTTGGAACGTTTGCTGGTAGCGCTCCAGCCGATGAGAACCGAATTAAACTAGATTCCTAACTCTTGAATTAGAAGATTGAGACAAAATAAACCCATCCGAAATATTGATCTCCTCGCAGTTAGGATCAGAATGCTTTCTTTTTTGTACGGCGCTCAAACTTTATACCCCTTATAGGGGTGGGTATTCATGGTTGTTCGAAATCGAAGTCGAAATCGAAATGGTCGAGAAGGGTCCTCGTCATGAGGCCACGTCGAAGTGTCGAATTTTCGAAGTTTCGAATTACTGGTTATACATAACCGAGGTTATATGTTCTGTTGTAAACAAGAGTTTACCGTTTGCACTAACTTCTTCGCTTGGCCGAGTAGAGCGCAACTGTATTTCGACAATTCGACCCCAAGTTCGAGACCTGTGAGTCTCGAATTCGAAGATGGGATCGAAATCGAAGTCTATCGGCGGCGCATGCGCACTGGATGCGTTTCCATGGCTACTTCGTATTCTCGACGACTTCGACATTTCGACGGTGGACCATGAAAACCCCTATTATTCTGTGCAATGATGTGCGAGGTTTGCAGGTTTTTCCATTCTCACTAATGGATTGATTTTATGTGTTTCTTCGAGCTTGCTAGTATCCTGACAACTAATCATTACTTCCCTAAGTTACCGTTGGATTGGCAGCCCTGTCGAGTGAGAGGGGGGGACTGGGGACATTTCTTCCCCCCGGGGCCCGGCCTTCGAGGAGGGGGGATTTGAAGAAGAAAAAAAGGATAATAATAAAATCAAAGAAAATCGATTAAACAAATAATGCGTAAATAAGGCCTTCTTGGGGGGGGGGGGGGGGGGGGGTAATCATCTAAGCATAAGCATGAACATACCTCAAAATTACCTACCATAAACCCCCCATTCTGAACACACTGTTCAACTGAGCAGATCGCTGACATTGACCATATTTTGAACTACCTACTGTTCAAACAAATTTGCAAATAGAAGATATCTTTACGATTTCCTAAATATAAATCCCAAAACCTCCATACATGACTATTTGAAGTCCCATTTGATCAGAAATATATACGAATACATAACTTCCATCGCTCCTGACAACTACCAACCGATCATTTTAACTTTGAATAAATTGCACAATTGAATAAATTACGGCCACAAATGAACGATGTCGTGTTCTTAACTTTTTTGTCACCGCTTAAAACCCAATTTTTTTCACTGAAAGCCCTCTGGCCCGGATTTTCTCTCGACGGCCCTGTGGATTGGTAGGGAACTTTTTTCTCCTAAAAGATGTGAACTTGCTCTCGGAATGATTTATGAGACACTTAACTGATCTCGTCTCCCCAATCTCAGCTATATTTTATCGAGGTTTGATAGGATACGTTTTTTCCTCGAAGATGTGACTTGCTAGTAGACTTCTAGGCTGGTGAAAATGTTTCTGATAGCTCATTCCAACAAACTTTTGGAACAGTCATCAGAATTGGTTCTCATTGGTTCGAGAGCTGAGACCCTTGTTTTAACTTCGCAGGATAGATTATCACTTATCACCCATCGGCGATTTCATTGTTAAGGCATTCATCATCATTATAGTACCTATTAGTTTGTTGCTAAGGTTCATATTGAAAGTATGTTAGTGTATAATATTTTTCCAATTAGGTAGTTACTTAAAGTAGGTACCAACCTACACTAAATCAGGCGTGATACAATAATTTATCATTATATTGTTACAAATTGAATGGTTAATTTATTCTGGAAATTTTAATTGACACTCGCATCAATGTACCACATTTTTATGTGTAGATATATCCACATTGGTTGGCAGGTGTGGGTACCTACCTGATAAATACAAACCATTATAAAAATGTCTAGTATTTTCACAAGGTGCTAACTTTGAATAGAGATTACCAGCTTAAAAAGCAAAGAATTAAATTTTTTTAATTTTAACCATTTTACTATCTTAGCTTGGCATCTGGACCAATTTTGCGCAATACCTTGTTACTCTAGATTATACCTATACCTGTGTCATGTATGTCTGGTTCAGTAAACCCCGAACAGCTGGACCATTTTGAATTTGTGTCAAGTACCTAGCTAATTCATTGATTAACTTCAAGTCTGTTCATCACAGATCCAATAAGAAGTGACCGTAGTAGTTTTACTACGGCTCTTAATGCTTCACCATCTTCACATTCACACTAGAAGCTTAGAGAAATTTAAAACGCTGTATGAACAAAGTATTATACTTGCATAATATAATAGTATGTTCAGGTTAGATTTATGAAAGCCAACATTCGCCATTTTCCAAATTTCAAGTGGCAAGAGCGAGTATCTATCAAGTTTTACGTAGATAGGTAGGTACCCAAGGAAGATGATAAGTAAATATTTTATTCCTGCTAGTTAGTTGTAGGTGCTCTTTGTACGTAGGTACCTACCCAATGTACCTCGTAATCTGCTGAAAAACATAATATCAGGTCCATGAAATCAGCAGTAACTGGATGAGTTTTGTGACCTCAATCGGAAACATGGAAGCAGCAGAAGGAAGTTCCACTCAATGTAAAATGGCGTGCGGGAAAATATCCCTGCTTCTACAGCACTCTAGCGGGGACGCGTTGAACTAGAAATACAAATAGATTCTAAAAAATCGATTAATT
This sequence comes from Lygus lineolaris, assembly GCA_030264115.1. Taxonomy (NCBI): domain Eukaryota; kingdom Metazoa; phylum Arthropoda; class Insecta; order Hemiptera; family Miridae; genus Lygus; species Lygus lineolaris. The sequence goes on from JAEMON010000004.1 coordinate 31,175,401, forward strand.
AATCGATCCTGAGTTTTGTCTTTCGCGGAATCGATATCTAGCGCCCATCATTCTTATGACATTGATAGTATCTTAGTTGAAATGCGTCTATATGTATATACCTAACTCTCAAGTTTCAGGATTTCGGTGACTCGGGAACAGCTGGCCCCAATGGCATAATATGAAAATGGAGGATCATGAAGAAGCACAGACTGACACAGAACAAAAATATTGTTCAGAAAGCTTTAGAAACGTAAGAAGCAAGTGGAAATGTTGACTGGACAAAACTTTTTTCATTTCTTGCACAATCCCTTGCTACCTTTGTTAGTGAGGAAGTAAAAATCGTTGGAAGGCAGCGCCATGGTTCGGGAGGAACAGCCCTAGTGGTTATTAGTTTTACTTTGACTATCAGCTCTAGGGTTCGGGTTTGCCGAGGCGAAACAAAAGGCTGCACGATTCTGGATATAAAGTGGAACTTCCTTCTGTTTCTTCCATGTCGGAAATGTGTACTCAGAACTGTGTGCACCTTGACCTCAACCTACGTCCTTCTGCTGTCTTAATTCCATGTTCATGTTGGTAGGTAAGCCTATGTGTTTGTTTTTTTTGTAAGAAAAAATTGATGAATATTTTGAAGTTGTATTATTAATTGTTGTAAGTTGTACATAGTTGAATATTTAGGACCCAAAAATGTTTTCATCAAAGTGAATGACTTTTGCTTGTAATGTTGCACTGCATTTCGACTGAACCAGACAAACTCCACTCCATCGCAGAAATTCATCTTGAACATCCCTGCTAAGAGACGACATTTGTGTGATGTTTAAAAATGACTGGTGTACAATGACAAGTGTACCAACGATGCAAGACTTTCTTGAACGTCTTGGGATGCGGCTGGTATCAGTGTTGAAGCTCGTGATTTTTCCTGTGCACAATTTCGAAATTTGAAAGATTGCTGTACGGAAAAATTGTGGGGAACTTGAACACTGCAACACTCCTCAGAGCTGCCTCCATAAATCCGTTCCATGCGAAAGGATTACACATGAGGAGTTCATCATGAACTGCGTAAGTTGTTTTGTGACTAAATAAACCATACCTACCGTTTTCATTATTTAATGTTTCAATGCTTTTTCTCCTGACTTCCGCAGTGATCATTTCCATTTCCCCGATCCAGGTGCGCTCATACGTACAAGCCAACCATTATTATCATCTATATTTATTATACTACCATGAAATCATCTACATTAGAAGTACATCGTAGAAGTAAAGCACCTAGACTGGCGATGACAGGGGCACTTTAGGTAAGTACCTACCTATATACTTAATAATATCACATTATGTTTTACTGAATTTTCCAAATGAATAGTTATCCGTACCTACCTACCTTATCTACGACCTGCCAAAGTTACCAACATGTGGTTTTTCAACATCTCCGTTATATTTTTCTCTTATTGTACCTACCGACCTCCGTTAATTTTATTTCTGCATGAGGTTAGCCTTTTTTCTTAAAAACAAAAAACCTCTAGAATCTAGTTTTTGTCAAGCTCAACGACTAGGTAGGTACCTAGGTACACACAGAAAATGTAATGTCCATAATCATTGATGAAACCAAAATTCATCTGTTTCATGATCTCTACCTTCTGTGGTGATAATCTCTCGTTGTGAAGACATATTATTATATCATTTCATCTGACAAAGCCCCACAACTGTTTTCAACAGCTGTCTTTCAGGCTTGATGGTTATAAAATTCGTCAGACTTAAAATCGGTTACTTACATATGTAATAGGTATATTAAACCGACATAGATTTGGTTTATGACTTATACCTATGTATTTTCAATGATGATTATGGTTTGACTAGGTTTCAACTCGGTTGTCTTCGGCCATATTGTTGATGGCATTGGCACAAGCACAACCGATCATTCAAGGCGTTGCCCATATCGGGGTGAAGGAATCAGTTCAGCAGGCCGAAGGGTTAATATTCAATTTGGCGGTTTGCGATAGGTAGAATATTGTTTTTCTCGTTTTTTCTTATATTTGAATTTAAAAAGAGCGGGAAAGTCAAGGGTGACTGAATCCATCGATATAGAACTACTGGATCGCGCGCTGGCAGGGCCCGTGGGCTGAGTTTTCGGTCCGCCGTGGGTTGTGACCCCCCCCCCCACTCCTGTGAGGCATGCCTCCTGTCTCTTGCACTTAATTCGCACGAGCGATCACCTCCGACCCGTTGTTATTGGATTTCTAGCAATTGTTTGGAGGTCGTTTTTGTTTAGTTGTCTTGTATAATCATCCAGTAATGGTTCACTCTTGTTCAGCATTGGCTGTAGGTACAAACCGGCAGGGAAAAGGCTGTCATTTATCATTCCACTAGTGAGATCGTAACTTTCAAATCTCAAAAATAGATTTTTGTTCTTGATCGATTCCTTTCAGTATTATTATAGTATTCCTATTGATGGCAATATCGAGCTGACCCAAAGTATGATAAAATAAAAGTGACTGCTCTACATAGGTAGGTGTACCTACTTAGGTAACTTATTATCATAACTTCATCATTCAATGGTGGATGTATATTCATGTTGCAATAAATATTGCTTCCGAGGCTACCAAGGTAGCGGAAGCATTGTTTTCACTTTTGGGAGGTGACAATTTTTTGACCTCCAAAATCAAAATTTCAACTCGCTTTTTACGTTTTAGACCTTCCCGTACAATTTTGGTTTCGTGTATGTCTGTCGGTGTGTCCGGGAATCCTTGCAACACGCAAAACTTCTACAATTTCCATCTGATTTTGATAACATTTTTAGGGATTACGCGGGTTAGGCCCTAGATGGTCCCCTATGAAATTCATTACCAGCTGACGAACATGCGTGAACGTGAAGTCCTCGAAACATCAATTTCTCGCGACCTAATGGTCCGATTTCGCTCAAATTGGGTGGGTTGTTGAAGATCGAAGGTTCGATGATACCCTATTAGGTTCATCGAGATCGGATCAGCTGTATCTACTACTGCTCATGCGCAAAACTTTAAATCCTTGCAACACGTATAACTAACACTTTTCATCCGATTTTGATGAAATTTTCAGGGATTACGCGGGTTAGCCCCTAGAAGGTCCCCTATGAAATTCATTACCAGCCGACCAACGGTATATAAAACGGTACTTATATAAAATCATGTTATGGATACGAGGAAGCTATGTGCCACACCCAACTTAGCAGACGTTTTTTTCACTGGTATCTTTTATATCGTAGGTATCGCGCTCGGTATCCACATAATTACCTATATTTTATATTATTATGCCATCTAGGTTATGTAATTTATTAATTTGTAGGTAATTTAAATTCCCATTTAAAAAGGGAGATTCAAATGAGCATGTACTTACTTTAAAAACGCAGTTTTTAGGGGACATGTGTCAAATGCAGACTACGAAGAAAATAATCATGTTTTAGTTTTGATAAAGCTGATCAGCAAACTCTTTTTAAAAGTAGTTCGCCACATAATGGCAAGAGATAAGACTCAAAACTCGATGACAGCTTCTAAGCTAGGCCTTCGCCAAAAACTCAATAAGTTAATATTATTCAATAATGTGTGATTGTTGCTATCTACCAGTTCATTTTCCTTCAAGTGTCCAACCTGTATTAGTGAGTACCTACAATTGTTTGAGATGTATATAATATTACCTAAACTAGATTTATACCTATTCTACAGGTAGGAAGTTCTACTTATAAATACATATATGTTGTTTTCCAAGTTGGTTCTTTCAGTTACTCATTGAGTACGTACCCTAAGCAATTCCTACTAATGCAATTAGTTATTGGCCAAGTATAACAACGACGAAACTATTAAGATTGAATATAGTAATATCCGGGAAGGAATTCCGGGAACACCATTAAAGATAATACCTAAGTAGGCGTATGAGAGCCGAGCGTCGAGGGATTTTCGGTATGGGGCGGCCGCTTCTTGCCTCGTGCGGGAGGGGGAAGCACCCCTGGGAGGCGGACCGTTTTCTCAACGCGGAGAGCACGATCCAGTAGTTCTATATCGATGACTGAATCAAGTCTTCTCTGATTATTATCATTTTACTGGCGATAATTTTAGCATTTGTATTGAGTTATTAGTGTGATAGGTACATCAAGTTGTGGTAAGTTTCAGTAATTTGAACCATAAATTATCGTGTTGTCTTTCTTTCTCCTTGGCATTTACAATCGGTACATTGTTTTTCCAACCGATACATTGACTATCACAACTTTTTTCACAACAGTTGTTATCTGCACGTCAACAGTTGTTTTGACTTTCCAACAGTTGTGATGACTCCAAAGTTACCGAACCCTCCCCGCCCCCCTATCATCTCCTTTGTAAGACCTTTGTTCTAGCCTTAGGTATCCTTTTTCGATTCAATAATAAAATTATGTAGTAGACTTATAAACTATTCTATCCTTTTTGAGTAAATATTTCTTTAGCTTGAGTGCTTTGAATATTGTGGCGTATTTATTGCAAATAACCACAATCAAGAGGGTCCTTCGTAAAATCCTACTCAGAAGAAAGAAGAGAAAAAATACGATGAGAAATTATGAAGGAAGAAAAAGAAGACATTCATTGAATTTGCGCATGTGCTTCATAAGGTAAATTCGGGGACGCCCAACCGCAAGTTTAGGCAACAGGACAACGGGCGAAAGCACGACCACATAGACCCCAGCGAGACCCACGAAAATCAGTTCGTTACACCGCGTAGAAACAACTGAGTGAAGCCTGGTATTTTTGCTACGAGTCTACAGATTGATGTCAAGGAACAAGGAGAGAAGAACGAAAATGGAGAAAATGAAAATTCAGAAATTCATTATTTTCATTAAATAAGTACAAACAGTAGGTACTTGGACGGGCTACAAACGATTTTCTACAAGAAGCAAATTAAAGAGAAAATCAGACCGTCATTTATTCAACAAGAACACAATGAAGAATAAAAACAACAAGGAAAATAATCAACTAACATCTATACGAAATAATATAAGAAATACGTTCAAGAAAGGGGCTAGGAGAACGCCTGATGACGTCCACGCAGACCACCTGAGCAATTTAAAATTCAAGAAAATAGTACAAAATGGCCTCATCTCGCATCTCCGCTCAAGGAACCAGAAAGAAATAACGTTTACATACGAAGATAGAAAACGCATGCAGAAAAACGAGAAAGAAAAGTTTTAGATTTTCTGCATAAATGCAAGGCCATTCATCGGAACTTACCCACAGCACCTGTTGCGGGGTTGTGCGGACTCCCAATAGGTATTTACTCGCTATTTATCAAGTGATTGACCTGAAACTTTTTCTGCGCGTCTTCTATATTTATCTGTGATGGCTTCTATAGGAATATGATGAGTGTATCTAGAGGTATATTTTTTGCCCTCTTTTCAGCACCCTCAATGAGTCTCCCTTGGAAGAACAGAAGGTTAACCTAAGGACATATGCCAGCGTCGCTGTGCTCCTGCGGACTCCAGGCTACAACACTAGTTCAACCCAAGGTCTGCTAGAGGGTAGGCTACAACCTTCATAATATGACCTACATCCAGAACCTTCGACCCCAGTCAACTGCACTCCCGCCGATCTCTTATCAAACTCCTAGTTTCATCAGAAATCCGCCAGAGGTCTTTCAACAACCTTCATGTGACCCTAAAACAGCGCTCCCTGTGACCCCTGGCTACACTTCTGGTTCTACAGGGAATCCACTAGATGTCATGCCTCGACCTTCACATGACCCTTCACAAATTAATTCTTCTACTCCTGTGCAGACAAAATTATCTACCGGTACTATTACGAAATAAACAAAAAATATTCCACTACCACAACAGAACGTCTCTCATCCAGCAAAAACTGCCATAGATATCAAGATAATATTATACATAGTTGTATTCACCATCTTGAAAGAAGATATTCAAGTGAGAACTACTCTGTTTTTACCTAGGTAGGTAGGGATTTTTCTTGAGATGTCCATATTCGTGAGCTCAGCCTCATCTCATTAGATCCCCTAAAGCCGCCCCTGGGGAAAGTCAAACCAATCAGAGAGGAGATATGCAAGGGAAAAGAATACAACTTTGGAGCGAAAGTAGCATGCAGAAGGGCAAATGACTTAGCGTTTTTGGTTTGACAAAGTTCCAACTGCAGCATCGACCTTGGTTTGACAAGGATAGGAATTTTTTACTTACCGATAGCCTAAAGGCATTACAGATGATGGTCCCAAGTACATATTATGTCTTCCCCTCGAGGTCGAGATAAGATCAGAGGTTATTATTTAGTCTTGGTGGTGTCATGGTCTGTTCAAAATCTGATAAGTGTTGAGGTATGTCCACACTTGTTCAAATTTACGTTCTTCAGGGGCATGCGTCTAGCGCAAGGTGTGACGCATATGATGAAAGCCGAAGCGCATGCCTCTTCCGAGTTGAACGAGAGTGTTGAACGTAGCGCACGGGGAAGCGCAAGCCGAACCGCACGGGTTGGGAATCTTTTCGTCAAACCGTTCAACTCGCGAGTGTCTTCTCGTTGAAAAGTGACGTGTTGTAGTTTTTGCTTCCTCACTACCGAAGGTAGGAAGCTTCCTATAACCCATGTATTCGTGAAAGAAATGAAAAAAAAACCTTTGCCCTCCAAAATCAAAATTTCCACTTGCTTTTTACGTTTTACAGCTTCCTGAACAATTTTGTTTCCGTGTCTGTCTGACCGTCAGTATGTCTGTCGGTCTGTGGTCAATTCCTTGTCCCAGGCAAAACTATATGAAGTTATGGTCCGAATTTGATGAAATTTTCAGGATTGTGCGGGTTAGTTCTGTGACGGTCCCCTATCAATTTCATCGCCATTGGACCACTAATAGCGTGAGCACATGCGCAAACGTGAATTTCCTGAAACCCCTGTATCTCAGTTCCTAATTGACTTATTCCACTCAAATTTGGAGGGTAGTTGGGGGCTGACGCTAAGACAATGACCTATGAATTCCATCACGACTGGATCAGTAATAGCTACTGCGCATGCGTAATTTTGAAATGTTTCATAGCCACAACTCCGGAACTACTCTACTAATTTCGGTGAAATGTTTAGAGATTGTACAGGGTAGCCCTGTGGCGGTCCCCTATCAATTTCATCACCGACGGACCATTAGCAGCGTGTACGATTTATCAGTAGTTCCTAATGGACAGATTTCGCTGTTAGTTGAAGGCTGAATCCAAGAAAATCACCTACAATTTTGCCGCAATCTGATGAGTGATGGCTACTGCATTCGTGCAAAATTTAAATGTATTGTCATAGGTATAACTATGGACTATTCTACCAATTTCGCTGAAATGTTCACTAACTGATTCTATACGCCCATTTCACAAAAGTGAGGAAGCTATACTGCCCACCAAACTTGGCAGACGTTTTTATTATTAGATTAGATTATCTTGCTTTGAATGCCGCACTTAACACAAGTATTAAAACCGTATCTGCTGACTCCATCGCGAGAGTTGAAAGAAAAGTGACGCACAAATGTGGACAGGAATCGCATGCGTCTCTGGCATGCGTCAGAGGCAAGTTGAGAGTTGAAAGACGAATGCGCACAAGTGGGGACATAGGTACCTTTAGTTCATTCGATATTTTTATTTTACAGACTGTATCAACCATTTCGTGCGAATACTCGTAGTAGTTTCCACGTGTTGCTGTGTGATAATAGAAGAAGAGTGGCTATGACCCATAATTGATCTGAAAATAAGATCAGTTGGTAATTAAACCCTGAATTCATGTGGTACGAATATAGCGTGTAATATAAATAGTACTAAATCGTTATTTTGGGTATTTTCGCTCATTTTTTTTCTTGCTTGATCCAAAACCCGTGCTTCAAAACGAAAATTTATGTGCCAAGTCAAATTCAGGATTTCCCAAACCAAATTAGGTGCTTGAGAATTTTCCATTCCAAAATCAGTTTTTTATTTTCAAAATTACATACTTAGCATACATTTTATAAGTCTTAATTCTATTGGGAAAATGTTGGATTTGAAAAGGCAAATCCTGAATTTGAAATGGCAAATCCTGAATTTGAAAAGGCAAATCATGAATTTGGTTTGGAAAATCTATATATAGTAGTAGTATCTATATAATAAGTGTATTCATTTCGGTTCAAAATAAGTAGGTAGGTATAGCCAGTGCGCTTTAATATTGAGCGTTTTTTATAAATATTGTATCGTTCCTGTATCTACAGGGTGCCCCCCTCCCCCCCTCCTAACATCGTTATTTATGGCGGTCCAAAGAAATTTTTTTTTTTGAATCTTCATAATTGTTTGCAATAATCTCAGATATAAAAAAAATGCGCAAATTAACATCAACTTTGTTTTTTCAAATGGGAACCCCCTTTTTGTATTTCGGATTCTACTTGAAATTGCATGAACATTTGAGCCTTCACTCGAGTTTTTTCCGTAACGCGCAACCTGTTCAGCTAGCGCGCTAAGTTGACATGTCAACGGGTGGCACCGTCCAGCATGTGCGCCCGTTAGACACATTGGGATGGGATGTTGGTCGAGAAACCGCGTCACGCTCAAAAGGAAGATAAGAACAAATTTTTATGAAATTTTTTGTATGCTTTTCCTCTCGAGGATCCCGTTTTTTGGACTCGTCCACGGATAGACCGCCGGCCTCCCCGATGGGACGTATTTTGAACTCTTCTAGTTTACGCGGCCGAAGCATGTTGTTGTTTATATTTTACGTAGGTACGGCTTTTTCTGTGAGTTTTTATAGAAATATAGTTTTATGATCGAAGTGAAAGTGTTCTGCGCAAAGTTCTTTCTACCTCCTTCGCTTGTAGAGCTATCAAGACTTCTGTGGTACGAGAATTATGTGGTTTATATCCTGTCTGTTTGTGTGCGTGAGTGGGTGTATGAGAATGGCCAAAGAAGTATAACTTCCACCGTCTGGTCCGACGCAGACCGATTTTTTTTCATGTATGTACCTATCTAAGCTTATTTTGACTATTGTCTTGCAATGTCTTTGTGTCGGCAAATAAAACATCTATCTACGTCACCAAATTGCGCAAATCATGGATTATGCTGAATCCGAAGTGTGGCACATGAATTTTCATTGTTTTTAACGCTGATTCACGTGTTGCTATCTGCGTCTTGATTTGACTCGATTTGAGCAGAATAATGACCGAAAATTTGGTTGTTTTACTGCCCTCCTGAAATAACCAAATTTTCTGTCATTATTCTGCTAAAATCGAGTCAAATCAAGAAGCGGATAGCACCACGTGGATCAGCGTTGAAAAACATTTAAAATTCATGTGCCACACTTGGGGTTCACCGTAACCCATGTTTTACGCAATTTGGTAACTTGTCAAGTTTGAACCCTCGCTGAACAGGTTGAGCGTTACAAAAAAAATCCAGTGAGGGCTCTAATGATCATGAAATTTCAAGTAGAATCCGAATCTGAAATAAAAAAAGGGGGTTCCCATTTGAAAAAACAAGTTGATGTACGTTTAAGCCAATGCGAAAAGGGCCAAAGGCCATATCTGAGATCCTTGCAAAAAACGAAGATTAAAAAAAATTTGTTCGTAACCCCCCCCCATAACGATGTTTTTGAGTCTTCATTCATTTATTGGTGCAGGTACATGTTTCGGTGGGCTCGGCCACCCTCTTCAGCCTTAAATCAATTTATCAATATTTAAAATTAGCTTATATCCTAACGTAAGTTTTAAGTTATATTTATTTTTGATGGAGTCCAAATCTTATCTAAAGAAACTAACACTAAGAAAAGGAAAATTAAAGAAAATATTAAAATAGTAAAAGCAGGAAAAACTTCACTTAATATAAAAACAGATCTGTACTCACTCAGTGAAAGTTTCTATCCATTATTTAGTACTTAAGTCACTCATAGTAAAAGCTTTGTAATGCATCATGATGGAAC
>JAEMON010000004.1:31190988-31204355 GCA_030264115.1 Lygus lineolaris
TTCCTATCTCCTGGGCCGCATCCCGACTAACCACGATGAACAGACATCACACGGCCGACCATACTACCCATATCATTACAGTACCAGATAGAGTTTTCTGAGAGTTCAGCTGATCACATTATATACACCGGGATCGATCGTTGAAACTTGGTATTGAAAACGTCGTTTTAATTTGGTATCAAAATTACCGTGATAATATTATTGTGGCAATTTTGATACCAAATTAATTAAATACCAAGTTTCAACGATATATCCCGATGAATAGAATGTGAGCAGCTGAACTCTCAGAAAACTATCTGGTATCGTATGAATCGTCATGGAAAGTTCCATTTGACACTACGTTCGAATCGGGTGTGCAAAGTTATAAATCACTTAAATTAGTTGGAATTTAGAAGTAGAAATGATTTCTGAACAACTTTGTTTACGATCAAATGTTTGCATATTTGGAGTTCCACTGTTGAAATTGGTAAACGGTGAGTTTATTGTATCGTATTTAGATGGGTAGGTAGTAGCGCCGTGCATGTAAAATTGATCTACCATCTTGAACTTAAGAACGTAGGGTATGTTCAGAATCAGCGCAAAATTTCCTATAAGAATCACGCATGAAATCGGTTGAAATTATTCTTTGAAAATTCACCCATCCGCTCGTGCTGCATGACTTGAACTTTTTTCGTCAACCTCCCTTGTTTTCGTTTCGCCCAACTGTTGTTCATATCTCGAACTATGGGTAGTCTCATTCGATTCTAAATATTTGAATACGACCGATTTTGGAGGCACATTCCTAGTTTCAGGAAATTATTGCAGAGTGAGATATTACGTAGGTTATCAATATTCGAAAGTCGAAACCTTAATCTTTGAACTACATTCACCTAAGTTAGTAGACCTCCATAATTATTATTAATCTTCTAGATGCACTTCATAATGAAGGAACCTTTACGAACCAGTTCAACCATGTTAGATACGTTCATCGTGGTTACCCACTCCCTTCGAACTGCGTTAATGGCATCCAATAATACTTCTTCGTTGATTCGATTTTTCAATACAATCTAAAACGGAGAAAGACACAGAAATCGATGTTAAAATGAAGTAGAAGTAGTAGGTACTCTGCTCCTTAATATACCTCCTTTATTGTATTTAAATCAAAGGACCTTTATAGGTAAATTGTTCAGAAAAATAAAAAGGACAAAAGAGTATAAAACCTGCCAAAAAAAAAAGTGTCCTTCGTAAACAAATCATCCGGCTCTTTCGGAATTTCGAGATTTGTTCTACGTCTTCCAAATGACGGCCCTTACTCCAAATTAACACAATCATGTAACTATGACGCTTTTTTGTATTCTTAAAATTGTAGATCCAACGGAGAGCTTTCCAAAAATGTGCAATGTGATGGGTCGGAAATGAACGGAAGAGGGCAAAAAGGGGAAAGGAAGAAGCGTGTATGTATATATCTCTAAACTACTCGAATTTGGCTGGAAATTGGGATTCTGGGGTTTCCGAGGGTGCTAAATCCGATTCTGAGGTCAAAAATAGCAAATTCCGACCCATGTTCATTATCCTCATATGACTGGGAGTTGGCTAAGGGCGGCTTTAGGGGATCACTTAAAGACACTACAATCAAGAAGGTTGTGAATAATGGTTGAGCAAGCAAGCACTTGAGAATAATGGTTATGCAAGGTACAAATAATAAAGTAACTAGTTTTACATATATCTTCTTCCAACTCGTGAGTACGCAACACCTAATTATGTTGTCTTGATGCAAAGCACTCTGTAATGAATTGACTGAAAAAAGGATGAATTGACTCTCAAAAATAGTCACAATACTATATGACTAATTCATTATTAGATATAGGTAATTTACTTAAAAAAAAGATCGTACAAAGGAGGTGATTGCTATCAAATCCAGGCCAAATTCAGGTGGGCATTAATGTAGAGTTCGTGCATCCAATTATAAGTAATAACACTTCAGAAAAATTGTGGGAGTACCAATCAATCTTTGGAAGGCACCCCTTGAAATTAAGTTGAATGATTGGAGGAGTTTCACATGGTGTCATAATCCATGAGTAGAAGAACGAAATTAAAGTCACCTAGGAGAGAGCTAATATCTTATCTTATTTATATATTGCAACAAATTGAACGAGCCAACCTAAAAATGCAATATTGATGTTTTTCAGGTTATAAACTTATGTTATTCTGTGGTAGTATTCCATTAATAATTAATTAATTCCATCTTGTGCTCCTACTATTGAGAAATTCTGAGACTCAGCCTCAGAAAATTCACTCAAAAACCGCCCTTGGAGTGGGCCTCCTCGGTCCCCTGATCTGAATCCTTTCGATGTTTCCACAAAGCTGAAGTTTATTTCGTATTATGGAATAGGGGCGCCATGAAGAGTTCTTCGAAAATGTGATTTTGAGTGCAAAGTATTACTGAACGGTTTATATATTCCTTATTCACAATTATTGCTGTTTCTTCCGTACAAGGAATGCCTATATCTGAGTGATAGGTGGGTATCCTGGATGAAGAGACTGGAAAACTAGATTTTGTGTAGGTATCTACTTTTTAATTCAAATATACCTATAGGTATGGCGATTTGGCACATATTATGGCACCTTGCTCATTATGGAGAGCGAACGGTTGGTCGTATAGTACTCTGGGTGGTCTCATGCTATTGTACAAATTTGAAACTCGGTACCTACATCCCCTACCGTAGAAAAGTTTTTTGCTTTTATTTCATGGAATGAATAACGACTAATTCGTTATCACAAAATAACCTGCTATTCGTAACAGTATTTTTCGACCCAGTTCTGGCGCACGGCCGAAAGCCGTTGTAAACCTAGAAAAGGAAGGCAGCATTACATCAAGCGGAAAATGTAGGTTGTCATCATCGTTTTCATCTTCATAGTTGTCGTTGATGTCGGGGACGTCTTCTCCATTATCATCATCCTGACGTTTGAATCTGTAGCTATCAGGAGACACAGTTGTGGCTTCTGTTGTATTAGTAGTGTTGTGAGGTGTAGTTGAATTATCGACAATGGTGGTGGCCGTCGTAACGTTAATAGTCGTCACTTCAGTAGTCGTAACGCTGGGTGTGGACGGCATAGACGTCGTCGGGATAGACGAAGAATTACTAGTGGTAATAACGTCAGGCGGCAGCACCGTTTCGACTAAACTACAGGTTTGCGGTAATTCGGGCATCTGGAAATGACAGAAATCATGAGTTTCTACGTAGTTCCATCATCGAAGACTTTATAATAATAACAAACCTTTTGAGCTTCAGGCAACATCTATAAACACATACATGAACTACACATTATATTTATGAAATAATATGTCATTCATATAATGTGTAGTTCATGTGTGGCATTATTCCGTCGACAAATTGTATCGTAGGTATCTACGAGTACAATTCGGCGACGAAATAATACTTAACATACCCATTAAAAATAAATTAAAAATACTCTGCCAAGTGGAAATCGCTTGTAGTTTCCTCGCTTCCGAAAAGGAAGGTAGTTACGAAAATACCTACGTATTTGGTCAATTTCAGATTAGCGCATGCGCAGAGTCCACTACTTTAGTGATCATGTTGAAACTCATGTGAGACCTCCAACTACCTGAAAATTTGAACGAAACCGGATGAAAACTGTGGTTATTTGGGCTGACAACGAAATTTAGTGAATCCCACGTTAGCTCATGCGTAGAGCCGTTGATTCAATCATGATGAAATATTCATATGTGCCCAAGAGGCCCTACCCCCTCTATTCGATCCCTATAATGAAAACAACGCTTCCGCTACCTTCGGTGGGCTTGGAAGCAATAGGTTACTAGCAAAATAGGTACAAGGTACCACCTATAGTAATTCTTTTCAAAAAACTCATAACAAAAAAATATGGATAAGGAAAGAAGAGAGAATTATTTGCACGAAATGAAAAGGAGGGTTAATAAGATATATATGAAATAATGATGAGTCGGTCATCACGTAGTGATGGGTGCTTGATGCACCCGTCGATGTCGATGTAGTAAACACCCTGGGATTACTAGGCTCCCGCAAAGCGACCCTGGGAAGTCAATTCACGGTTGGTCCTAGGAAGTGAATTCGAAAATCTTGCCGCAGTTACGAAGAATGATTTGGAAAGGTTTCTGGAAGAGTGTCGCATGACTAGCAGATAGGTAGTCAAACCATTATTTGTCAAAAAAAATCAGTTTATTCTTGATTAGAATTGAAGATCCGACGAATCCCTCCGCTAGAAGAGGTGGAAATGATCTTTTTTTTTTTAGTGATGAGAAGAGGGAGGAACCGAAGGACACGAAATTGATGAAAAGTTTATCACAAATTCAGAATTTCCCAGTCGAATTTATTTCCCAAATACTATTTTTCTCCCAAGAAAATGAACCTATGTAATTATTTCCCGAAATCGCTCAAACGTTGTCTTTTAAAATTGGTTTTGAATTATGGTTTAAAACTAGTTATTTGAAATAACACTCGTTTTTACTGCATGACTGGAACTTTCATGTGTGGACCAATAATGAACCGAAATCACGTATCAGTCGTATTCACAGTCTCATGCACCTATTCACTGTAGTCCAGAAATTTACCGATATTCCGCAGGCGATGTGGCTATTTGTTATTGGTATGCAATCGAGACAGCAGTAATCAAAATCGAACGTTTGAACTACGGAGAAACCAAGCACCAAACCAGTAACGAACACTCTCAAAAGGCTTTTCATTTTAGATGATATTTTAGGATTTTGTGAATTTATAAATTCTACTCTAAGCAAATTTAAATAACTACTTAAATAAGAATTTTGAGCTAGCCATTCAAGTTTTATTTATCTCTTTGTTAGATCGTTTTCATGGATTTGATATGGAGTTGAATTGTAAACCAAGCTAATAGTATCGAGTCACTCGTCCCAGTTAGATAATTAGAAACATCACATTACAGGAATATTAGGTAGGTACATAGAGTTTTATTAAACAAGAAGATTGTATACCTACTATATAGTTGTCATATTTGTATGATGGTGGTTGCCTTTAGATTGGAGACACTGTATTTATAAAGACTATTGTGTAGGTACCTACCTAGTAGTAGTACTAACACCTAACTTACCTAAAGGGTTTTACATTGAGGATCGTCTAGGTGGTATCTTTCTTCGACTTAGAAGGTACGTAAATATTTATGAAATAAATTTGTGTAAGTTTTATTTTACCTAACCAAATAAAAATGTGGATTTATCTATATCGTTCCTGAGGAATAGATGACTTTTGAAACAATCTAAACATCACTTACCAAACTTTACAGGAGAGCATAGACGACTACGACTTTTTACACGACTGCTCTATTTAGGAGTGAGCACCACGATGGCCAAGATCATGGTGGTACCGGAAGATTTGTTGTTCAAACTTTCATCAGCCAATAATTCACCAATTTTATTTCTGTTTCAGTAATTCTTTTTCGAATCCTGAGGGCAAAAACTATCCAAATTTTGAATTTTGAAATACCTAAATACCTCAAATTTGATATTTCAATAGTCGACGGCTCTTCAGAATCTAATAATAGAAATAGTGCTGCCGAAAACCTTACTGAAATGGTAATAACGTTACAGTAAGAGTTACTATAAATTTGATAGCATTGTTGGGGACATTTTGGGCAGTTTCCGATCCCCCTGCCTAATCAATGTTATTAATGTGCTATACATTTTGAAATTTGTGGATATTGTTTCAAAACTTTCTTGATTTTTTCATGATTTTAATAATGAATGAACAGTTTAAAAGAAAATTGAGAAATGACTCAATGATTATGGGAATTAGATTCAATGAAAAAAGTCAATTTATATAGGTGAGCTCAATTATTGACTCAGATGATCTCGGGTGTCAGTAGGTACTGCGACCAAAGTTATAATAAGGTAAGAGCTCCTATGTGAATTTCATTATGATTGAATCACTGGTACATACGCTCTACACATGCGCTAACGTTACATTAGTTCGCATTCCTTGCCATATTTCCAAGAAAACCTTGAAATTCCAAACTTGATTCGCACAGTATGGTGAGCACTCCATGATCTATGGTTCAGCACAACACTCCATGAGGCTTTGATTTTATTGATGGATGTGTTTATAAGCCTGTCACTATGGTCCTTAGTGAATCTAGTTGTTGGAAATTGAGGCTCCTCCAGTGATGTTTTGACATCACGTCTTATAGCATTTCCGAATTGATTTAGACTTACGTATACCTTTTCCTCTTAGGTTTAGTCCTTTTCCATACAGTGTAGTCCTTTTCCATATAGGTGTAGTCCTTTTCCACTTAGGTTTAGTCCTTTTCCATATAGGTTTAGACTTTTTCCACTTAGATTTAGACTTTTTCCACTTAGATTTGGAATCAGGAAATTATTATGCCAAAACTTGAAAAGTAGGAATGAAAATGAATTGATAACCAAATTTATTGAAGTCAGTATGTGAAAATGAAATAATGCAAGGGTTTCTTATGCACAGAAGGTCATTCTATGAAAATATGTTTCTCGTCACATCATAAATGGAACCGAATATTCATGGTATGATGTATTGTATCTTAATAGGACTGAAATAGAATTCATGGCGAACAAAATGCTAACGAGAATAATAAAAATGTAATCCTTCAATGTAACTGTTGACGAGCCGCAGCTTGCGCAAGGAGAAGAAAATAGTTCATCACGAAATCAGTGCAGTCGTTAGAGGTGACTGCTTCGACACTTCTCAAAATAAAAGTGGGAAGGATTACATTTGTATTATTCCGGTTAGCATTTTGTTCACCATAAATTATATTTCTGTCCTATTGACATACCACCATGAATACTCTGTTCCACATATGATGTGACGAAAACAAATTGTGTACTTGAGTCTAACTTCTGTTCATACGTAAAGCTTGTGTCCATTTGAAAAACTTGTTTTCATGGAATAAACATGCATGATTTCAATTTCCTGAGTCTAAATCTGAGTGGAAAAAGTCTAAATCTAAGTGAAAAAAGTCTAAATATGGAAAAGTACTAAACCTAAGTGGAAAAGGACTAAGTCAATTCGGAAATGCTGTATATATTACGAAATGTTTATTATAGGTCCCCTCTTGAATATATGTTGAAAGCCTCTAAATCCAAACCCCCCCTGAACAAGATGTATCTGGTATTACTGAAGACCTTAATGTGTATTCTGATGATATGTTAATATTGAGGGTGTTCGAGACATTCGAGTGATTTTCGGCGGTCTCTACAATAAATCGCGATGAATTCGGCGAAGCGTGGGGTCGAGGGGGGTGTGGCAACTCCCGAGTTCATAGTTTAGGACAAATTGTTGCATCAGACCTCCCCAGACCAAGCGGTCTTGAGAAATATGGATCAAGTATGGTTCATTAAGAAGTCACTTTAACGGAACTAATTCCTTTTGTGACCAGGACCGATCAGTCAGCCCTAAAACTTTTCTGAGGTTCTCCCCTTTTCAATTACGGCAATCGAAATGTAAACGCACCGTGGCCAAAGCGAAATCCGGTGGCCGTGGAACTCCAAGTCGAAATAATGGGGAGGAACCAATTCAACAGGCCTTTCCTGTTAACTTTACAGTTTATCCCATTCACTGTTTCTTGGATGGGTGGTTAGGATAGGAACCTCCTACCAATGCAACTTAGTGCTTTACCTAGTAGGTATAGGTACACGTATCTAGATATACTTAGGTAAAATCTCAATTTGATACTATAACAAAACTTTTTAATCGCTAACAACAATCTTGTACCTACTAAATGCACATTTTTAAGAGCCCAAGGGAGAAATCCCGAAATTTCCTCGAAAATGCCTGAATCTGCTTGGGAACAATACAGCAAAAGTACATAACAATACATTTGGGCGTTGAACAGTTTTTCTCATTTATCTCAGCCTATTTTCAACGCAGTTTTGATGGGGTTGGTGGCATTCTTCCTTGGGCTTTATGCCAATTTGACTTTTAAGAAAGTACGTAAAAAAATTAAAAAAATACGAAAAAGTACCTAGCTGATGCCCCTAAGGAATTAAATAACAAGAAGAATGCCGGAAACCGCACTAAAATTGGCTGAGATAAATGGGAAAACTGAATGACATCACTTCCTTGGCGGCGGACCCCTGGGGTTTTTTCAGTTTCTTCCTATTATCTTATATCTTGGCTTGTGTTCATTTGTCATTCCGCGAAAAAATCCTAAATTCGTTTCATAGGTAGATCCTCATACATACGTGCTCAAATCCTAACAAACTTAAGAATACCAAATAAGAAGAATACCAAATTTAAAATGTACCTATATGAAAAGTTGAATGTAAACTCAATATTATGTTCAAACTGCTTGTATAGGAATAAAAACTCTAAAAATTCAATGGCAGTTGTCAACGTGCTGGTACCGCGGTGCCTTATGGTGCTTGTAGGTGGCTTTAAATGAATTCCGAGGGTCCTTTTTTGCTTCCTCACTACCGAAGGGGCAAGAAATGAAAAAAAATGTGTGTCCTCCAAAATCGAAATTTCTACTTGCTTCTTAAGTTTCAGAGCTTACTGAACAATTTTGGTTCCGTGTCTGTCTGTCTGTAGTCAATTCCTTGTCCCAGAAAAAACTATATGAAGTTATGGTCCGAATTTGATAAAATTTTCAGGGATTGTGCGACGTAGGACCGTGGCGGCCCCCTATCAATTTCATCGCCATCGGACCACTACTAGCGTGAGCGCATGCGCAAACATGAATTATTTCCTGAAACCCCGGGATCTCAGTTCCTAATTGAACTATTTCGTTCAAATTTGGAGGGTAGTTGTGGACTGACTCCAAGACAATCATCTATGAATTTCCTCACGATTGGATCAGTAATAGCTACTGCACAAGCGCAAACTTGAAATTTTTTGCTATAGGCGTAGCTGCGGAACTATTGCACTTATTTCGGTAAAATTTCCAGGTATTACGCGGGTTAGAGCCCAGGGGGTCCCCTATGAATTTCATCGCTATCAGACCACTAGTAGCGTGTGCGCATGCGCAAACGTGAATTTCCTGGAACTTTGATTTCTTAGTGTAGTTAGTGAGTTTCTTAGTAGTTGGGGGTTAATAATTACCCTCGAATTTTGACTCTATTGTTTCAGCAATACCTACTAAGCATGCGCGATTTTAAGTATTTGTATTTTCAAATACTTACTTCATTCAGAATAGTATAATCTTTTGGATAAAAAATGTCTTCAATAAAAAATATACAATCAGTAATAAAAAAATGAAAATATTTAATAATTTGTTGGAAAACAATTTTAAATTGATTTTTGAAAAAATCGATAGGTACTTTAAGGGGGCAAGGGACGGAGCCCAAAATGTCCTCAAAATGCCTAAATCTCAGCTACCGTAGGGTTTATAAGAACTCTTACTATAACATTATTACTACTTCGGACCAATAAGTTTAAAATACAGATAACCTCCCCCCTACCCCCTCCCATAACCATTTTAGCGTTGCACAGTTTTTTCCATTTTTCTCGACCAATTTCCAATGGATTTTGATGCGGTTGGCGGCATTCTTCCTATTTTTTATTTTCTACGGAGTCTATGTGCCTTTATGCCCATTTGAATTTTAAAAAAGGACGTGAAAAATTCAAAATTACGAACTTAAAATTATACATAGATGCTCTCCCTAGAGAATTGAATGACAAGAAGAATGCCGCAAACTTCATCAAAATCGGACGAAAATTTACTGAGAAAAATGTTAAAAATTGAATTACATTACATGGGTCCTTGGCCCTTTAAGACGATTCCATCAAAAAATCGATCTTTTGAATCCAATTCTAAATCAATTAAAAAAATCGATACTCTACCGATTTCCCATCCCTACTAGCTGGTTGTATTTGAATACCTCACTTCTCACAGACTCAATGGTCCAGATTCCAGGGCCGAGCTTCATGAGGGGCGATGTAGGCTAAAACCCGCACAACTGGTCGGTCTTGAAGGTAGGGTAAACCCGTGCGCCGTCACTATGACTCCAGGAATCTAGGCATCAAGGAGAGTAGGTCTAGTTTGGTTGGGCTGAGGTATGGAGTGCTTTATAACGAATACAACGAATAACGAAAGTAGTTGCCAAATGGGGTTTTCCCAACACTGATTGATGGTACCTTCTAATCTGTATAGTTTTTTTTATACTCGTAGGTAGGCACCTACCTACCTAAAAACATTTTTGGTTCCAGCCAAACATTATCCTCCCCTGAAAAGTAAAACTGACAATCTGAATTTCGATGATTTTTCAGTATGGCCAAAGTTTTTCGGTTAGGCAGATTTCTTCAAAATACTTAATGTGTCGCTGTTTTTCGCCTAAGACCCAACTTTTTAATCATTAGGAATAAAGAACGTTTTTCAACGACGGATTTACAACGTGTCAATAGTTAAATGGCTGGTTTTCCGGGTAAAAAAATCATGATTTTGGCCGAAATACAATTGAACAATCTCACCTGAAGAACAATATGGGATAGGTTCAGCAGTTGGTCATTTTTTCGAAAACTAAAAAAAATTCATTTTTTTCTTCTCTCGTTATAAGAAAAGCAGTTGGGGTTGATAATGTGACCATTCTCAATAGAATCGAAATCAAACCCTTTCCCAAATGAACCCTTTCGACGCACTTGGTTATTTTTACTTGGTCGACTGACTCTCCTGTGATTTAGTTGTTGGCCATTATTATACAAATAGAGAATTATCTATCTTGAACTTTAACTCAAATGTGAATAATTTTGTATAGATTTAATAAATTACAGAACGTTAAAAAAAGTTGAAAGAATGTCCGAGGAAGTCCGATGGCATGTAGATGGTCATTTTTAGATTATCATCTCTCACGTGATTTAGCAAGTAAACTTGATCAATTGACTCTTGGTCAAGTTTATTCAGACATTTTACCACGTTTCTTGCTAGCAGGTTCTTCAAGTACCTGAATATTCTCAAATGCTGAAAATATCGATTCCACCAGGTGTAATTTGTTTTTAGCATTTTTACATAGAAATACTTAATACTTAAGAAATACTTAATTAGGTACACTTGAAAGTCTCCACATTTTAACTGTTCCGAAAAATTGGAAACTGACCTAATGCCGGTCGGTCGGTGTTTCTCTCTAAGGGGACTCTAACACACAAGAGCAATAAGAACAATTTTCAAAAATGTATTTCCTACGTTCTTATATTTACAGTTGTAGTGGACAAATCAAATGTTATGTCATGGGGTTTTGTGGCTTATTTATTTACTCAGATAATCCAACAGGCAAAAGAACCACGCGATATCAAACCTTCTGCTGGACTAGTGAACACATCGTTCTTGATTAACCTACCTATGTACTCGTAAAGAAGGCCGAGGATTACAGCTGCACTCTTCTCAAAGTGAACCGACATGTATGTTTCTCCTACCACATCAGCCCTTCAGCAGCACAAAACCACATCGTCCCTGCTTCACCCACAAACATCAAGATTATACGGCAGTAATCACCACAATAGTGACCAGCTCCTTCTTGATTAACCTGTGCAAGCTATAGTAAAGAAGGCCGAGGATTACAGCTGCTATCTCCTTATAATGAACCGACATGTCTGTTCTCCCTACGGCAGCCCAAATAACACAAGTTCCACCATCTTATTATGATGATTACTGCCGTATCACCTTGATGGTTGTGGGTGAGTCAGGGACGATGTGGTTGTCTGCTGAAGGGCTGATGCGGTAGACGGAACCGACAGGTTGGTTCATTCTGAGGAGAGTGCAGCTGTAATCCTCGTCCTTCTTGGCTATAATAGGTTGCACAGGTTAATCAAGGAGGATCCGCTCACTATTGTGATGATTACTGCTGTATAATCTTGATGGTTGTAGGTGAAGCAGGGACGATGTGGTTTTGTGCTGCTGAAGGCGAGTGGGATTTCAACGATTGGTGCCATTGACTATCTCTGAAAACTGTCTCGCGAACTGGTTTTTACGAGTCGTTCCTTGGTGAACTACAAGTTTCCTTCGAATTTTAAGGTGCGAAAGATGTCTCGTGATGTAGTCTCGTGACGGTAGTCTCTTCCCTGATTGGTGAACCGAATTTGGGACGTGTAATTGTTTATTTGCCCTCGAACCATAGCTCTCTGGCGCGGTGCGACAAAGACCTTGCGTCTTTCTGGCGTCTTATCACTGGGTATAGTTCAATTGTTATTCCTGTCACCTTGATTGTGCTAGTCCCGTTTGTTGTTTGGTCTCTATTTTTATAGACGGTTTGGGGTTGAGGTTTTCTGTTATCTCAATGGATGTTTAAGAATGAAGAACGTGGGTTTATTTGCTCTGGTACCGAGTAATGTGGCCCACTGGGATTCACTGGTAGATATACGATATTTCCCCGAGATTTTAGGTACATATATAGAATGTTATACCCAGAAGGGGTCACAATACCTATTGCACTGAGTGTGCTCTGATTCCTACCTGCTGAGCCTAAGGCGAGGGAGGTAGGAATTGTTAAGTAACACACAGAAATAGTTACCTAGTTATGTGACGTATATTATCCTATAAATAGGAGGCTCTGGATTCTAAAGGGGGAGTGAAGATTATGTAGGAAATTCCTATATTCAGGATTTGAACCACGAAGGTAAGGGAAACAAATTTTGTATCGAATCCAGAGGAACTTACTTGCTTGGCTGGCAGGCAAGGACTTGAATGAATGTCGGGTTCGTGGGTTGGTCCTTCAAGTGATGGCTCCCCAGAGCAGTTCTTTGAAGGAACAACCGTGACTCCGTCACACAAGTCAGGAAGTGTGGATGAAAATGATCTACAAAACCCCATGATGTAAACCACTGCAATTTGGAACCATGGCAGCCCAAATAACACAAGTTCCACCATACTATTGAAATATCATGTAGTTTTGATCAGATTATTTGGGTTTTTGCCTCGCACGCTGTATGGAGACAAATTGTCTAGAGTTGATTTTAAGAGGGAAGAAACGTCCAAGAAATTTCTCCCTTGATGAGAAAAACAGTAGATAATGGATATGTCTAGCGGCTTTAGCACCCGCTCAGCTGATTCGGGCCCTATACATCATCAAGGACAAGTCCAGTAGTTCTCTGAAGCCGGCTTCATTTATTATGTTGTGAAAGTAGGTAAGTACCTATCATAATGCATAAATGAAAACTCCAACCAACTTTGTTGTTTACCTACGTACCACTAGTCCTCTGAAGGATGTGGAAGGAGAGGGAAATTGGCAGAATGAGATGTGGTGTGATGTGTAATAAATTCAGAGCTTTCCAACGAGTGGTGAACGATTGTTTGTACGTGAAACGCATCAGAAATACAAAAATTCCGTTACACTTTTTCGTCCTGGAAAAGTCACAATTTTTTCAAAAAGTTCCATTCAAGCAGCATGAGTTGGTGAGCGAATT
>JAEMON010000004.1:31224278-31234886 GCA_030264115.1 Lygus lineolaris
TCCTATAAGAATCACCCACAAAATTGGTTAAAATCGTTCTTTTTTCAGAATACCCTCGACGTTTTCTGATACAAGGCTCCAGTTGTTTTCGCCCTCCAGAATCTTTCTGACATCTTCCGGAGTTCCACTGATGTGTCAGTTCCAGTGCTTCTAGCAACATAGGTCGGTAAGTAACTATAACTAATTAGCTATAGGCACCTTCCTAACTATTGTAGTTGAATATTATGGTCGATTTTTGAGTATTTAGTTCCCTTTAATAAAACACAATGGTTTACTTCGAACGGGCTTCAACTATTTTAATGAGGTTTTCAAACAGAATTCCAAAACCCCTACGACGTAAACCCTCCGAAAAATCGTTCTCCCAAGTGCCGTTGATTGAGTAAACACGTTTGTAAATAATTCGTAATCGTAAAACGAACATAAATATGGACAAGATGGTGATCATATTGATAGGTATAGACCTATATAGATCCTAGACATATATAGATTCTGCATTGTCAACCCTTCGGTCTGGAGCTGTAGAAGCGCTTCTCTGCTAAAAGAATGATTGTTCGCATGCTCTCAAGAATTTATTAAGCAATCGTCAAAAATCAATTGGTTTGTATATAGTATAACTTGATGTTGATATATTTTCTTGGGGTCCATTTTACATTACCTACAGTGGCTGAATCAATTTCACTAAGTATTTCGGACTCGTTTAGAATTATTTAAAACCCTGCTCCTCTCTTTACATAGGTAGGTACTGTTAAGGACTTGACTTGAATAGTCTCGATTCAATCTCAAAGCGTCTCGAGGTTCATTTTAATCATTACCTATTGTTGCAGCAGTTAATATGTCGTCGGACTGAAACCTAGCAGTCACATTGCCTTATATACAAGCTGAATGTTGGGGGTCGAGTTCGTCAGTATCAGACCTGGGTGCATGAATCACAAAATTTCAAGGGGACAAATGCTTAAGAGATGAAGGTACATATTTATTTAATAACGTGCCATTTCTGTGTAGGTATTGGTTTATTCATACTTACCGCTTTTCCTGCTACGGTTAAGCCTTCCTGTACATTTTTGGAAAAATGAAATAATCAGTTGACAATTATAAGTATAATGGTCAACTGTCCATTATGTGGTCAGTGTTTCCCGTCATTGTTAAACGAACCAACTAGAGTAAGTAGGCACTACATGATTCAAAAACTCCACGTGCTAACCAAGACGTGATTGAATTAACCACGTGCTTGCCAAGACAAAAGTTCTTGAACTTTTCTGTTACTTATTTGTCTTCTGTCATTGTAAATTATTTGTGAATAAACTACATTATTCTATTCAGGTAAGTAGGTATTTGCGATAACTACTGGTATGTAGGTATATTGAGTATGTAAGTAGGTATATACCTACTATTCAAATAGGTAGAACAGACTAAAGGTTTGTTCCAACTGACTGAGTAGTTTGAACGTAAACGCACATTTTGGCCGCGCAGATCCCTCTGTGCACAATGTGCGTCTATATTCAAAATTGTTCTGTTCCATCCGGTTTTGAGTGCAACTGATAGCAACTTGAATTCTGTTTAAACTGACTGTGCAGATTGAACATAAACGCACATTTTCGCCCAAGCGAAGGAGGATTGGCGAACCTGAGCAAACTGATAACAGGGAAACCTTCTGCAACATCCCTAATTTTGGTGCGGAGGACCAAATCCACCACCAAAACCAAACCACCAATCAAACCAATCCAACAATTTTTGGTGGATCTTCGTCTCTTTCTACGCCTTTTTTGAGCCCAAGGTTTTCACACTCCGAAAAAGTTTTCGCGTTAGCGGACTGCAAATTTTTCCGCGTCCCAACTGAAATGTACAATTAGACCAAAATGTGCGATTCTGTTCAATCCGCACACTTTGTCCTTGAAACTGGCATAATCAATTTGAACATAAACGTACATTGTGCAACTTGCACGTTTTCAGATGGAACAAACCTTAAGTCTGTTCTTCATATATTACATGGAAGGTACCTCTGGATTCATCAAAAATATTGAGTATTTTTCTGCGTGAGTCCGGTGAGGGAGAAGGAGAACCCATCAAAGGGCACCCAGTAGGAAATGTGAAGAAAAATGACTTTATTTTCATCGAATCCACAATTTATTTATCTTATATAAAACTCAGTTAGTCTGTTCCTTTGTTTCACGTGAAGATTCCAACGGTACCCGATAGTTTTCCAAGAGTTCAGCCGTTCATTTTATACATCTTGATGGATATAGATCGTTGAAACTTTGTGTGTATTGAAAACTTCGTATTAATTAGGTACTTATTAAAATCGATCCAAAACATCTGATCGTATCAAACTGACACGTTAACATTCAACGTTGGCAAACGATTGGTTTATTACTTTTCACGAGCATTCTTTGCTGAGCTAAATTGTATTAGGAACTTGTTTTAAAATATTTACGTGTTCAATTAACAAATTGAAAATAGAGTCAGGACTTACCACATACCTGCATCATACACCATCATTTTACACTTTTTATTTCATTGGGCTACCTAACGATTCCATTTTTTTTTTTTTTTTTTGTAATAGGCTAACGGTCATAATTATTTATGGTTTTGGTTAGCCATTCCAAGACCTGGAAGAATAGCCATTCACTACTTCCACCCTCAACCCACCACACACGTTATAATTTATTACCTACCTACAAATAATCACGGCCGTCCTGAGGTCAAGATGTACAAGGAATGCTGATTATAACTATAGCCCGTGTACAACTTACAACTGCATATTCAAGTACCAACAAATAAATATATTTGTTATATTTACATATCTATTTATTACATAAGTAATTATTACATATTTTACCTCATAGGTACACCTACCTTCAGGACCAAAGTTACCTACGCTTCCACCTTTATATCTAAATATCACAGTTTTATATTATCGGCGACCTATTCAATATCGTACAAATAAACCCATCTAATATGAAACTACTGTATTATAAATTTTGGTCTCAAGGGGAAAATTTGATTTTTTTTCTCTTTTTTTTTCAATCCGGCTGGAAATCGTGGTGATTTATTCGGCACAACAAGATTCTCCTTGAGCTTGTCTATGCTCAACATACTCCTTTCGAGCAGGGCCAGCAGCGGGAACATTCCTCTCATCCCAGATGGTCACTCCATCACAAGCGCATATTTTCTTAGTGTTTTGAAACACTCCGGCCGCTCTGGATATTATTCCACACGCCAGCCTGAAATATTGGAATTACCTCATTATAAGACCGGTAGGTAGGTACCTAATATTTATAGATATATTCCCTGCAGAAATTTTCAGAATGTGGTCAATGGTAAAAACCATGGGGAGGTAGTAAGTAAAAACCTTTGAAACTATGATGAAATTAATTAAACCTGTTGAGAACTAGCTAGGTTGGAAATTAGGTACGAGGAATACATTTCTGAGACAATTAGCGAATTTTCCAAGAAAATGAAGCTATTGCAATGGCTTCAAAATTTGAATGATGGAAATTTTTGGAATTTTCCTAATGGAAATCCGTTTCAGACCATTCTAAAAGGATTCCTGAAATTAAACACTTATATTATATATTATATGTGTGTGTGTGGTGTCATTCCAGACGATATCTGACCGAGGAATCGAGCTAAAAATCTGAAAAGATTTCAAAATGTCAATGATATCAAAAGAAAGGTCAAGTTCGTTGGCCAGCATTTTTGGAGTACTCCAAGGGTTCAAATTTTAAAAATTTAGAGTCACAAATCGCTAAAGAACGCGTTTTTGAGGTTTTTTGTGTAAATTATCATCTTCAACATAGGAACATTAATATGGTCCTATATTCGGAATCAGCGTGAAATTTCCTATAAGAATCACCCACCAAATCGGTTAAAATGATTCTTTGAAAATTCGCCCATCAACTCATGCTGCATGAATGGGACTTTTTTCTAGAGCCAATATTACAGAAAACATTATTATAAGGAGTTTACATTAGAGATTGATGTAGAGTCCTCAGTAAGGTAGGTACCGCATTAAATGTTGGTTGAACGCATGTGTAATCATAAGCAAAATATACCATAATATACATTTCACCTACCTCTTCCCGGAATTGCCGTCAATTTTAGACTGATCATTGGAACCTCGCCCGAGATCATCCTCATTCTGGGTGACTATAATACTACGACCGATAATATTGTTGACATTGAGACAGTGATCTTTGATTCTGAATGTAGACCTTCCATCTTCATTGGCTTCTACATTTCCCAAGTCACCTGTATGCTGTGAATACCAAAAGCGACATAAAAGTCATCAAAGATAATTTGATAAGATGAAGAAAATAAAACGAATCTAAATATTAATCTGGAATATAAATAAATAAATAACACAGCAATAGAGAAAAAAGGAAGGTCGAGGTACTAGAAAATCTGCAGTGATCTGTAGGTTGTTCTGGATAGCTCATTTTTGAGGATTTAAAACTGTGAACTTAAAACTTTTAATATCTATGCTACGTATTCCCGCCTGCAACCATCATACTTCATGTTTTTGGGGGTGCTGAATCCAAATACGAACTCTGATTTCGAACATCTAGTTTTGTTCTTGAAGAAAAGGGGTTGTAAAAAAATATGTATATATATATTTTTACTATCTTAAATAAATTGTAGTCTCAGAAAAACAAAAGTTTTGGAAGAGAATCGGAGGTCATGTTTGATTTTTGTAAGGAAAAAAAAACCTTGTTCAGAACGCCTTTCACCCTTTATTTTGTCATAGGACAGCATCCAGGGATACGGGAAAATAGTTGATCTTTCATAGTCATTGTGCTCCACAAATTTAGGACATGTGTGTAGACATCCAACACCAGGAGTCTCCTCCTGGTAGCCTTCCGTTCTGCTTACTCCCCTATTTTCAACTGTTTCAACCCCTTTTCATGAATACCAAAACTACATAATTACAATCCGAGTTCATATTGAGTCAGCTCCCCCAAAAACATGAAGTATGGCTGCGAGCGGGAATACATAGCATAGATATTAAAATTTGAAATTTCACAGTTTTAAATCGTGTACCAGCAATTACTAAAAAATAAGAGCCAATCCAGAAAAAAAAAACTGTTTGCATTTCCGGATTCAGCGACCTCGAAAACTTAATGATGAAAACTTACTGCCGCTTCCTAGTACCTACCTTGCCCTTCATTTTTTTTTTTTTTTTTTTTTTTTTGGTATAGCTGTGCAGTAGTAGGTATTTGGTATAGAAGGTTAGTAGCAAGGTATCTGTACTGTACTTCGAAGTAAGTAGATACAAATAAATGATCTCACCCTTTTATCTGGAGCGTCGGCTGGGCTACCATGAGTGGAGTTGTTCATATCGAAATGCTTGCCAACGCTGAAATGATAAGTGTTTTCTGAAGAACTGCGAAAGTTGGCATGAAGTACCTACCTAAGTATTTCGAAACAGCTCATGTTCGGGTCCATGTGCTCATTCCACAAATGATCAAAACAATTTCAAAGGGTAAGTACGTGGGTACTTATTGATCTTTAAAAACTTATTTTCCCTTCCGAGTCTACCAAAGGTAGCGGAAGCTTTGTTTTCACATTCTTAAGGTCAAATTTTTACTTTCCTCAGCCCACTTGAAAGGTGAAAAGAAAGTACGTATTGCATAATCGGCAGAAAACCCAATTTCTGGAACAAGTCCTTAGAATGGTTCTGATCGGCAACTGATCAAGTTTCTTCACGTTTTGGCCAAATAACGTCCAAGCGGGTAAAGACATATAGTGGGTTTATAATGTCTATGCGGGTATAAAGTCACGATGGCGGCCCCCACGAAAATGATAAACAACAATTCCGATTTCCAGGCTTGATTTCTACATGAATGAGGACGAACCAGCAAGAGTTTCGTCCTTCCATGTCAATTATTTGGCGGAGAAACTAAGCAACATAGTTTTTACGTTTAGCCCATACGTTTTGAGCTTTTACCTAACATTTTCTCAAAGTATTTTCACTAATTTCACAGGAGTTTCTCTTTTACCAAGTAAAAAAAACGTCCAACACAACTCATCTCTAGGAAAATATCCTGAGGGCCGAAATCAGCGTTAAAACAGTCAAATATAGCTGTAAGAGTGAGGAAAGTAGTGTGAAGCCCCGCCCCAGAGGTTTTTGCTCTACAATCAATATTTCCACTCGCATTTCACGTTATAGAATCTTCTGGACAAATTTGTTGTGTATCCGCGAATCCTTGGAAATCGCATATCTTCAACCGTTTTCAATTAATTTTGATTACATTTTCAGGGATTGTGGACGTAGGCCCTATATAGCTGTATTTCAGCCCAGTCGGATCAATAGGAGCCTAATGTACAAACGTGAGTAACAGGAAACACCGAATTCTCACGATCTAATCGCCAAATTCCGCTCAAACTTGGAGGGTAGTTGAGGGGTGGTCTCCAAATGATTTCCGATGAACTTCATCGCAATCGGATCATCGGTTGCATGTAAAAAAGTGGAAAACGTCAACATAGCGAGACAATTATTATTTATCGTGTTGATGTTAGTCAGCTTGGACAAAAAATATCAACACGATCGTTTAAGTCATAGGTCGAGGGGAACTTGCAAGGGTCGGAATTTTGCATTTTGAACCTCAACATCTGATTCAGCGCCCTTCAAAACTCCCTGGTGCCAATTTTCAGCTTGAAATTACTACTAGTTAGCTCAGAAAATGGGTTGAAAGGGAGCGCGTGACGTCATTTAGGTTCCGCAAAAAGGGAGCCCGCCCAGGCAGTCCCCATTTTCGGTAACTTTCAATCGTCGGATACCCCTCATATAGCACCTTTTTGGAAAGCACTCATTATGATCTTTCAAATTACGAAATAAAAAACGTCTGCCATGTTGGGTTGGCAGTATAGGTTCCTCACTTTTGTAACTTGGACGTACCACATGGCATTAAATTTAAATTTTTTTAAATGACCCGATGGCTATGAAATTGATAGGGGATTGTCTAGGGGCTAACCCGAACAATCTCTGCAAATTTCACCAAAATTGGTCGAGTAGTTCCGGGGTTATGGCTATGGAACTCATTTCAAAATTGCGCCTGCGCAGTAGGTATTACTGAAACAATCGTATCGAAATTCGAAAACAATTTTCAACCTTCAACAACCCTCCAAATTTGAAGGAAATAGGTCAATTTGGTAAAGAAATCCTAAGTTTCAGGAAATTCACGTTTGCGCATGCGCACACGATACTGCTAGTCCGATTGATATGAAATTCAAAAGTGACCTACAGTCTAATTTTCTACAGTCTTAATTTCACCGAGCACCTGGAGTTCGGTGCTACCTACGTCTATGACAACAAATTTCAAGTTTGCGCTTGCGCAGTAGCTATTACTGATCCAACCGTGACAAAATTCATAGGTGATTGTCTTGGAGTCAGCCCCACAAATGCCCACCAACTTGGAGCGGAATAGGTCAATTAGGAACTGAGATAACGGGGTTTCAGGCAATTCACGTTTGCGCATGAGCTCACGCTAATAGTGGTCCTATGGCGATGAAATTCATAGAGGACCGTCACGGGGCGAACCCGTACATTCCCTGAAAATTTCATCAAATTCAGATCACAACTTCATAGAGTATTGCCTGGGACAAGGAATTTACCAAAAAAGACAGACAGACGGACGGAAGGACAGACAGACAGACACGGAACCAAAATTGTTCAGAAAGCTCTGAAACGTAAAAAGCAACTGGAAATTTTGATTTTGGTGGACAACAATTTTTTTCATTTCTTGCACGAACACATAGCTTCCTACCTTCGGTATGAGGAAGCAAAATAACCATGCAAGTTCCCCATTATTCAAATTTAGTTGTGGTGCCCCAGAACATTCAAGATGTTAGTTGACAGCGGCTGCTACCAGCTGAGGTAGGTGATTGTCCACTTAGATACCTTATAATCTGGTTCCTACTACTAAAATAATACAGATTTGTCACCTTTCACATCCTTGTGAAATGTCTCCACACTCATGAACGTGAAGGCCGTGGAGCCCAGGAGTGAGACCATCCACGGTTCCATCGATCACGCAAGTGTTTGAATCAGCTTGGATGAATCTAACCACTCCTTTCACACTGCCAGTTGTATAACCAACTGTACCACCCAGTATGGCGACGGCAGCTGTGTTGATTTTAGACACTCCTTCGGCATTTCTATCTGTAAATGTATTCAAATTCTATCTGTAAATGTATTCATAGAAAATAATAAATGGGTCACTATTGCCTAATTTACTGTACTGAGTGGCCGCCATGCTAACTTATACCGTATATAAGTACAAACATTTTTGGTTTATTAGGTACCTACATATTTTCCATATTGAAACTTTGTAATCGAGCAAGAAAACATTTGACTAACCCCCTCAAAATTTGTTATTTCAATTGTCAGGGTCCTACCTACCTACGCAGGATCCATGAATCGAATAAAAATGAGAATAAATCCGCCCGTCCGCCGTTTTTCGCATTTTTCTGAAACTACTGGACGACCAACCATTCGCTCCCCATAACGGTAGAAAGGAAAAAGATCGAAAACGCGAATGTGAAGCTCAAATCTATGTTGGATACGATTACAAAAGGTGACCAAAACGCCTTTCAAACATCCGCCGATTTTATGCGATCGTATTTACATTTTCAAATCTAGTTTCAAACACCTACGAACTGTTAATTCATTTATAACTTACTCAAAAAAAGGTGGTAGGTACTAGAAATAAACAGAAGAAGAAACCTATTGAATTTGTCTTTTGGTTACTAGAGATAGGTAGGTACCTGAGAAACGGTGACCTCACCACCCTTTCCCTTTTAAAAGAGGAGTTTGTTGTAAATACTAATTGCACTAGGTATGTTATGTTGTGAACGAAAGCTCAACCATTCAGCAGGAAGGAGAGACAAACAATTGGTCTTCGGTGGCAGTGGTGGTTAAACGGTGACGCACAGTGGAATCCTTCAGAACCTTCGTGGAATCCCTTCGAAGCACCATCATTTTTTAACAATTTCCCGTCCACAACAAGTGGCACAATCGGGCTGGACACGGTGATCGGAAAAATCCTTTGACTCCCAAAAAGGCGCACACGACTGCAATTAATTCAATAATTCACTTCTCTACCCTTTCTGCTTACATCACAAAAACCTTCTCAGGATCACATTTCTTAAAATCGCAGTGTCTTGGGGTGACTAATAGCGGGTTGCCATGGAGGCCCCTTCCAATTCTCCGGCTCTCTCGCTTTGGAGCGAAAAACAGCTGCCTACTGATCTGGCGTCCGCCGCTGAGTCAGCAACTCACACTTCCCAGTAAGGTCAGGATGTTCAGCTACCTTGAGCCTGGAGGTCTCAGTTCATTAGTCCCCGAGAAATGTTGTGAACCAAAGCTCTACCCCTCAGCAGGAAGGAAAGACAAACAATCGGTCTTTGGAGGCCCTGGCGGTTAAACAGTGACACAGGGTGGAAGACAAACAATCGATCTGCGGTGGCAGCGGTGGTTAAACAGTGACACACAGTGGAAGACCAAGACAGTCGGTCTTCGGTGGTCATGGTGGTTAAACGGTGACATACAGTGGAAGACAAACAATCGGTCTTTGGTGGCCGTGGTGGTTAAACAGTGACGTACAGTGGAATACAAACAATCGGTCTTCGGTGGCCGCAGTGGTTAAACGGTGACACACACAGTGGAAGACAAACAATCGGTCTTCGGTGGCCATGGTGGTTAAACAGTGACACACAGTGGAAGACAAACAATTGATCTTCGAAGGCTGTGGTGGTTAAACGGTCACAAACAGTGGAAGACAAACATTCGATCTGCGGTGACCGCGGTGGTTAAACAGTGACACACAGTGGAAGACAAAAAATCGATCTGCGGTGGCCGCGGTGGTTAAACAGTGACATACAGTGGAAGACAAGCAATCGGTGTTCGGTGGCCATGGTGGTTAAACAGTGACGTATAGTGGAAGACAAACAATCGGTCTTCGGTGGACGCAGTGGTTAAACGGTGACACACACAGTGGAAGACAAACAATCTGTCTTCGTTGTCCATGGTGGTTAAACAGTGACACACAGTGGAAGACAAACAATTGGTCTTTGAAGGCCATGGTGGTTAAACGGTCACAAACAGTGGAAGACAAACAATCGATCTGCAGTGACGGCGGTGGTTGAACAGTGACACACAGCGGAAGACAAACAATCGATCTGCGGTGGCCAAGGTGGTTAAACAGTGACATACAGTAGAAGACAAACATTCGGTCTTCGGTGGCCATGGTGGTTAAACGGTGACATACAGTGGAAGACAATCAGTCTTCGGTGGCCGTGGTGGTTAAACAGTGACACACAGTGGAAGACAAACAATTGGTCTTCGAAGGCTGTGGTGGTTAAACGGTCACAAACAGTGGAAGACGAACAATCGATCTGCGGTGACCGCGGTTGTTAAACGGTGACACACAGTGGAAGACAAACAATCGGTCTTCGAAGGCTGTGGTGGTTAACACATTCAACTCGATCGGTTTGGACCAGAAAATTCCAGAAAATCGAAATTGATTGTTTCCCAATTTTTGTATGTTAACGATGTGGGAACACAGCAAATATGATTAAAATTATGGTTCCATGCATAGAAACGTAATTATA
>JAEMON010000004.1:31250095-31267698 GCA_030264115.1 Lygus lineolaris
CCCCCCCCCCTTTTGCTAACATTGAAGTGAAATTTGACGTGGAAATATTTAAAGAAAGCATTAATACGAACGTTTGAAGAGATGTAGATTAGTATGAGACAAAAAATGTTTGCGATTTGTTTCGGTCGAAAATCCTGAAAAATGTATTTATATGCTTGACTACCGGAATATGCAGCTAATTCCAATAAGTATGCGTTTATATGCTGAATAAAACATTCGTTCCTGGAACCAGCTCGCTTTATATCTCTCGGGAACTCCTTCACGGAAAAAATATGTTATTACGTGTACATGAAAATCTTAACCCTGATTTTTCTATTATGATTTGTGTGTGTGTTGGGATTAAAAGCACTTGAAACGGCGAAAGATGATGATGTTGATTACTTTCATCTATTTTTCTTCCACTTTTGAGCATTGGATATCCCTCACAATCCATCGTTTTGAAGTGGGTTGTTATTTTAGTCATCATTCATTATTAAACCAATTTTTTATGTCCATGTCCGTCTAAATATGTTTATCTTGTTCATTGTGAATTCAACTTGATCATTGGTCCAAGTCATTTGTTCATTCTGAATTCAGCTTGATCTTTGGTTCAAGTAGTTTGAAAATGATCATGTTTTTGTCCCAGCAAATATGGCGCTCTGTCGATCGTATGTGTCTGCAGCAACCAAGCTGGAAGAACGGACCCGAGCCGTCTCAATGATCTCTTTAGCCCAACTCTTGGGTTTCATAGTCGGGCCTGGTGAGTCCACATTACACACATTGTTCTCAGTTCTATTATAAGGCGATCTCGTGGTGGAATTCAGTTCAAAAAGGCAATCTATTGTCCTCAAATCCAATTTCGTGTGAATCTTGGTTGTATGAGAGGATGCTGCGAACCATTAGCGAAAGAAGTGGGTTTGGAGGAGGGGTACGCTGATCTCACAAACCACATACACAATTAAAAAAACAAAGAAGGCAAATAAAAGTTCGATTTTGCCATTGCTGTGCCAGTAACTGGCTGGCATGGCAATGTATCGATGAGCAGATCAGGTCTTGTCGAAGGTTGGAGGCGCGATTGAGATACTAGGAGGCTTATACATGGACGACAGGGGATATTCAAGCGATAAGACCTACCTACTTCCATTCACAGTTTAACCCGTTTAGTACTGCTCAAGTTACAGCGAATCGCTGCGCTGATATGGGCGAACGTGACCGCAAACTACCTAACAGGACGGCCTATAAAGCCAGGTTCACATTAAGCCGCAACGACGTAATCTCGTCCGCAAATCCGCAAGGCCGTAAAACCGTAATTAGATCTCATTGGCTAATAGTTAGCCAATCAGGTCGAATTACGGTTTTACGGCCTTGCGGATTTGCGGACGATATTACGTCGTTGCGGCTTAATGTGAACCCGGCTTAACTCTCACTCTCCAACGCACACTGCCTTTTATTTCATTTCCCCGTTGAAGTTGCATTTGTTCACGATTACGTCATTATCTATGTTCCCTATTACTCCTGTGTGTAATTTAAAATGATAAATTTTTCGGGGATGGAAATTAAAACATATTGATTGAGTAGGCATGCAAAACTAAACGTACCGGAACATTGGAGGTGATACCTCTACAGCCGGGTGCCGGTGATTCATTGTCGCCATCCAATGACAGGGAATATTCACTTCCACTCGCATTATTGCTACTATCACTATCGATATTTTCAGTGAACACTTTTCTATTCGACATGATCAACACAGTGGGTAAACTTGACCGGGACAAAACTGACAAAAATATACGAATTTGGACGATGAAAAAAAGCTAAAACGGACGACTGATAAGGCGAAACTGATAACTAAAACACAACCTGTTGATGTTATTCTCAACGAAAAGGAGCCCTGCAGCGACTAAAAGTACATGGAAGGAACAACAGAGTGCTTTGCATCCGATACTATGAGAAAACATCTGGTGCCAGGCTTCACACTACTTTCCTCAGCTGTAGATAGAAGTATGGTGGTTAATCTTTGAGTCGTATCTTAAGAAATAAAGTTGTGGATCTGGCAGGATAGGCTTTGAGGCGTTGGTATGTGAGTAACAACGTCATGTAACCTGGATGTGAGTTTGTGTGGCTGCCAACGCTATGTAACAGTTGAAACAAATTATTCAGGTACCAATATTGTGATATTGTTTGATCATAAATATAAAAAGAGTAGGTATTTCTGTGAGTTTCATAGGAATCGTTAATTGCTTGGGACTAATAGACGGGAAGATTATTAAAAAAATAAAAAATTGAAATAAGTATATAACAAGGGGTTGCTACTATTATGTTCCTTTGACATGAGTAGCTCGCTTCGCTTGTCTAGCCCTTGTTTGACGCGAGTCAGCTACGCCCATGGTTGTCCTCGCTACGAAAATAGCAATTCATGTGAGTTTCATCAACGTATCAAGTAAAAGAGAGAGCTATGATTAGGTTCCTTTGACATGAGTTTCTCGCTTCGCTCGTTCAGATTTTATTCGAAATGGGTACCCTGTTCCTCTTTTTGATCAACCTCTTTTTGATTTTTTGTGTCCAGATTTTGATCAACATAGGTAGCTTGCTTCCCTTGTTCAGCCATTGTTTGACATGAGTAGCTCGTTTAGCCTAGGTTAGAAAAGAGGGGGGAATAACGATAGCAAGGGGATGCTATGATTAGGTTCCTTTGACGTGAGTAGCTCGCTTCGCTCGTCTAGCCCTTGTTCGACACGAGTCAGCTATGCCCGTGGCTGTCCTCGCTACATACATACATACATACGGACTTACATACACTTTTCTAAAACGTGGAGAAAATTGATCGGATGTCCATTAGGACCAGTTAAAAGTGGTGTTTCAAATATTGGGTTTTCTGCTGATCGCAATACTTTCCATTCACCTTCAGGTGGGCTGAGGAAAGTAAAAAGAGCTGGACGAAATAGTCGTCAGGAGTCCCTGGGAATAGTCTTGTTTGGACGAATATTTCGTCAGGAGTCCTCAAACAGTCATGTACTATCAGAACAAGTTGCCCAGACATGCACCTCAATATTGGATCCAGTGCCTTTGAAAAACCCCTTGATGCCAATTGTCAGCATGAAAGTAGTACGTTCGGTTAGGCCAAAACCTAAAATTTCGTTACTTTACTGCCTTCCTGAAATAACCGAATTTTCGGTAATTATTCCGCTAAAATAGAGTCAAATCAAGAAGCGGATAGCACCACGTGAATCCGCGTTAAAAAACAATGAAAATTCATGTGCCACACTTGGGGTTCAGCATAATCCAGGTTTTGCGCAATTTGGTGACTTGTCAACTTTGCGCGCTCGCTGAACAGGTTGCGCGTTACAAAAAAAATCGAGTGAGGGGCTCAAATGTACATGAAAAATTCCACGTAGAATCTGAAATAATAAAAGGGGGTTCCCATTTGAAAAAACAAAGTTGATGTCAATTGCGTACGTTGTCATAATGTTGTTTCTCCACATGTAAGTACAAGATAAATATTGGAAATCCATTGCCAATCAGGGATTTTCTCTTTACTTACACGATTATTTTACCATTGATAAATCATTGATTATTTTTGAATGACCGTTGAAAAGCAGAATATTTGCACAAAAGAGTCGTATTAATTATTTTCAGTTAAGAAAAACGTTATCATGATCGATACTTTGTTGCCCATGTATTGTTTTTCGCATTTCTGAACGCGCAGATAACCCCATGGATTCAATTGTCATGTGCTTCATCAGTACCATTTAGGTTCAGGGGTTAACCAATAATTTCACACAGTTTCCTAGTTTTGCCCATCACCTACAAAAAAATAAAAAATAAAAAATAAAAAAATATTACTCAGGCAGACACGAAAGCTAATTCGCTCTGAAACCTCTAAACCACCGACTCGAGTTTTGGCATGTCCTACCCTCGGTAGTAAGGGAGCAATAGGTTAGTAAAGCAGATACAATATAGTAGGTACCCAAGTAATAGTGTCTAATATAATAGATTAGCTTAAAGTACTCTCAAAGATCTTATTTCTTTTCATTGTTGGTCTTGTTGCTTTTAGGTTTACAGGCTGCTGTGACACCTCTGGGTGACGATGGTTACGTCATTATAAAGGACAGGCTCACTCTCAACATGTACACTGCAGCTGGATGGATCAATGTGCTCTTGGGAATTGTTAATTTCGTTCTGGTGCTTCCCCGTTTTTTCCAGGAAAAATCTATCGCCGCCAAAGAGGTCATGTTGCTGAGCTCAGCTGCTACGGGTAAGTGTGAAATTCATACCGCTCAAAGCCTTACATTTCAGAAGTCCTCTTCTGCTTGTTCTAGAACATCAAGGCACTGTTGGGACTTTCATTACTTGCCTGTGTTGTGGTAGGTGAGGCTCATGGATTGAGTCTGGGGTGGATCTTCCAAACTTGGCTCTTTTCAAGGGGGTACTCGAGACTGCAAAATTTCCTCAAAAATGCCTGAATCTCTGCTATCAAAGATTTTATAGGAATACTTGCTATAACCCCATTACTGCTTGGGACTAATAAGTTGAAGAATGGGATAACATCCTCTTCCCCTTTACCTAAACCATTTCAGCTTTGCCTTTTTTTTTTTCAAACTTTTCTCCGTTAATAATGGATCAATTTCAGATCGGTTTTCGGCATTTTTCCTATAATTCGATTCTGAA
Organism: Lygus lineolaris; assembly: GCA_030264115.1. Taxonomy (NCBI): domain Eukaryota; kingdom Metazoa; phylum Arthropoda; class Insecta; order Hemiptera; family Miridae; genus Lygus; species Lygus lineolaris. The sequence goes on from JAEMON010000004.1 coordinate 31,254,740, forward strand.
GAGTCGTCACCTATTGAAATGTCAAAATCCAAATTTTCGAAATTTAAAATTTGGAATGTAGGTACATCGCCCTTGGCATTTGAAAAACAAGAAGAATTACAAAAACAGAAATAAAATTGGTAAATTATTAGCTGATAAAAGTTTGAAAAAGTGTTCAACGCCCGTCCGTTACCACCAACATAAATATTATGAGCGGCATTGTAAAACGCATATAGCTCCAAAATCAAATACCTAGATCAGAAGAGGGATTGAGATGCCACGTCCACATTAGCCAATGGGAGCTTTTGGAGCAAGTGATCCAAGGCAGAGCCTAGAATCTTGGCAGAGGAGGGTAACCTCCAACACTGTTATAAAACTCATTTCAAGTCTGACCTCTGTCGAGACTGATGGGGTTACCTTAGTGCATTTTGCTTCCTCACTATCGAAGAAGAAAAAATTTTTTGTCCTCCAAAAGCAAAATTTCCACTTGTTTTTTACGTTTCACAGCTTTGTGAACAATTTTGGTTCCGTGTCTTGTCTGTGGTCAATTCCTTGTCCCAGGCAAAACTGTATGAAGTTATGGTCCGAATTTGATGAAATTTTCAGGGATTGTGGGGGTTAGCCCCGTGACCGTCCTCTATGAATTTGATTGCCATCGGACCACTAGTAGCGTGAGCGCATGCGCAAACGTGAATTTCCTGCAACCCCGGTATCTCAGTTCCTAATTGACCTATTTCGCTTAAATTTGAAGGGGAGTTGGGGGCTGACTCCAAGACCTCACCTATGAATTTCGTCACGGTTGGATCAGTAATAGCTACTGCGCAAGCGCAAACTTTAAATTTGTTGTCATGTCACGAACTACTGGACCAATTTCGGTGAAATTTTCAGGGATTACGCGAGTTAGAGCCTAGGGAGTCCCCTATGAATTTAATCGCTATCAGACCACTAGTAGCTTATGCGCATGCGCAAACGTGAATTTCCTGGAACCACGATTTCTCACTTCGTAATTGACCTATTTCGCTCAAATTAGGAGGGTAGTTGGAGGTTGACAAATACCTTCGAGTTTCGACATGATTATATCAGTAATATCTACTGCGCGTGCGCAATTTCGAAATGTGTTTCATAGCCATAACTCCGGAACTACACAACTAATTTCGGTGAAACTGTCAGGGATTGTACAGGGTAGCCCTGTGACGGTCCTCTATCAATTTCATCGCCGTAGGACCATTAGTAGCGTATGCGCATGCGCAAACGTGAGTCCAATGAAACTACGATTTCTCAGTAGTTCCTAATGAACCGATTTCGCTCGTGTAGGTGAGCGGCTGAATCCAAGAAAACCACCTACGAATTTTACCACAATTGGATGAGTGATAGCTACTGCGCTTGCGCAAAATTTAAATTTATTGTCATAGGCATAACTCTGGAACTATTCTACCAATTTCTCCGAAATGTTCACTAACTGATTCTATACGTAAATGTTACAAAAGTGAGAAAGCCCATCCTACTTGGCAGACGTTTTTTTTTAAATATTCGAATTTGAGTGGAATAGTGCCGATTATCTGATATATATCACACCAGCTAAATAACTAATCAGTTTCAAGATGTTTCTAAAAACTATTCTTATTGGAGATTACATAAAGTTTACCAATAAGCCGTAGGTAGTATACATCAATGCTCAAACAACGATACTGGTAGACATTGCAATACCTTGGCTATCTGGGTCCGTGCCCCCCAAGAGAGTCTAGGGTGGAGTCTTTGATATCTTCTTCCCCTTGTATACCCCTCTTCTAAACTCTTTGTCCAAAATCTGTGAATATCATGAAATTCCTTAAGGGCCAAATACACCTACCGAGTGGATCGGCCGAGCTCCTTCAAGGGGGCGAGTTGGTGATTACATTTGTGCCAGGTAGGGATGAGACAGTCGTGCAAAGCGTTCCGTTGACATCCGTTCCGTACTCGTAGAAAAAGAGTGATGAAAAAGTTCCATTCATGCAGCATGAGTTGGTGAGCGAATTTTCAAAGAATAATTTTAACCGATTTGGTGGGTGATTCTTATAGGGAATTTCACGCTGATTACAAATATACCATAATTATGTTTCTATGTTTAAGATGGCAATTCACACCAAAAACCTCAAAAAACACGTTTTTTTAAGCGATTTTTTACTCTAAATTTTCAAAATTTGACCCCTTGGAGTACTCCGAAAATTCAGGCCAACGAACTTGACCTTTCTTTTGATATTATTGAAATTTTAAAAATGTTTGGATTTTTTATCTCGATCCCTCGGGCAGATATCGTCTGAATGACTGGCATATATAAATATATACTCGTACATATAAAAAAATGTTAAATTTCAGGAATCGTTTTAGAATGGTCTGAAACGGATTTCCATGAGGAAAATTTTCAAAAATTTTCATTTACAACAATTTTGAAGGCATTGCAATAGCTTCATTTTCTTCGAAAATTCGCTAAAAGTTTCCAAAGGCTATTGTAATTTACTCATACTTGCAATTTTGGATGAAATTGAACAGAATGTACTCAGTGGAGGAAAAAGAGTGTGGGTAAGACCATGGCTAATGAAAAGGGACACGAAGGGAGGAACTGCAAGTGTGTTGACTGAATTTGAACGTGAAGACCTCAAAGATTTCAGATCCTTCTTGAGAATGGAAAAACAGCAGTTTGATGTTTTACTTGAAGCAATTGCTCCTAAAATTTCAAAAGCAGACACCGTTTTGCCTAGCTTGGCCGATTACACTAGCCGAGTAGGGGAGAGAGTGGGTCCCAAGCGAGTGGATGAATGGTGGGGGGTCCCTACTCTGCCGAGAAAATAGAAACCTCTTCTATCCACTGTCTCGGCCAAAACCACTCGCCCCTCACTAGGCCGAGTACTGTCTGGGCTGATTACACTGGGATTTGCTCGGCCGAGCACTCGGTAGTTGTAATTGGACCTTGAGGATTGATAATGTCCCAAATACGACAGGGACAGGTAAATAAGCCATCTTCTTTCTTGTTTGACCAACTTCATGATGCTATAGAAAATGATCGCTTTCGCTATGAAATAAAAAACCAAACCCTGAACACCCTGAACCCTGAAGACTATACTTACCCACTAGTTGGATGAGTTTCACTTCAATCATGGTTTGATTCCTCGTGATTATGATAGTTCGTTACTTTCAGAAAAAGACGCCTGGAAACAAGTGAAACCAGACTATGTCTCTGCTTGGACCCTGATTGTTGCATTCTTCATTTTCACTTTCAATTTCGTTCTTCTTGAAAGGTAAGCATTTCTAAAAGAAGTACTGTTAGTACAAAATAACTTTTTAGTCGACGGACTTTATCAACCACCTGTGTATTTTGAGTTTTATGTCTATTTAAAGTCTTGGAGCTGCTGTGACAATGGATCAGTTTGCTTGGTCAAACAAACAAGCTTTGTCCTATTTGGGGGTGCTATTGTCGGTTGGTGGACTTATGGCTTGCGTCGTTTCAGCGTTCATTGACAAGATATGCAAGAGGTAGGTATGCTTCCGTACGTTCATGGAATGTTATTGAACACATTTTTGTCTTATGTTTTAATACATAGGTAAATACATGGTTAAGTAGATATCACAATAATTTTCCTGTGGTCTGTTTGTGCTTGAAGGTTTGGTGAAGTCAGAGTGTTACTTTACGGAGGATTCCTGCTCATGGTTCTTGGTCGGGTGTTCTGTATACCGTTTGGAACTGACCCTCCTAAAATCAACTACAAAAATGGTGAGGATGGTAGATTTACCTCCTATAATAATTATTGTGCTTTTGGGTAGCCATTATGTTCATAGACGTGGCTGGTCCCTCCGACTGTAGAGCACAGTACCTACTTTGTCAAGGTAGAGAGTGGTGAAATCTGATGGTAGGTACATCATAATTTCCCCTCCCCCTTGCTGCAAGAAAGGTAGGTTAGGGTATGTCATTGTCAACCCAGTCCAGCCATAGTGTAATAATTGGCCAGATCACGTGACAGCATGTAACACTGTCAGCGTGGCAGCATGTTCATAGAATAACGCCTCTGATGGGATATTTAATGACTTGAAATTAAAGATTAAAAACGCACTCTCCGAAAACAGGGAGCTCTCTTTGGTGGGTCAGCTCGTACTGAAGCCATTAAACCCTAACGGGACCCTTCTAAGGCTACCTCAACCCACCACGGTTGAAGGGAACTCGGGGGCGAGTTTCCTTTCATCGTGTTGCCATATGGTTACGCCTGTCAGAGGCAAGAGCTGAGCGTGTTGCCATAAATATGACAACGTCCGCTCTGAAAGTGTTAATGGACTGAAACATCCCAGAGAAGGCATTGACTAGGCCACAAAATTAACATAGCGGGAACTGGTCGCGAGCGATCCAGGCGCTACTTGTTGAGAGCTCTGGCGTACTGTCACACTCCCCTTCTGAAAACTGGGATGTTGGTCCTAAAATAGTATGAAGGAAGAAGCCCTCCAAAGCTGTGATAGTCGAAGGGTATGAATGAAAGAAGACCCCCAGACTGTCACGTGATTTCTGAATTCCAGCCGCATTTTCACTCCGCAGATACCCGGTCCATTTCTTTTTAGGTCCATGAGCTTATTCGAAACATGGAATGATAAACACTACCCACCTGGAAGAATAGCCACAACTTGCTTCCGTCCTCAACCCACCGTGTCTATTAAATTATTGTGACTAGCTCTCCGATCATTAAACCTACGATTCATTCAAAATTCACTGCTCATGATAATCAACTCAGACACAATTTTTTTTATAATTTACTTTCAGCCACTCAATTTGGGAACGAGACTGAAGTTGAAGAACTTGGATGCCCTGTGGACCAGGAGTGGTGTCTAACCACACCAGCAATGACTTTGAACCAATTCCTAGTTGGTTTCGCTCTAACTTGTATTGGTTATCCCATTGGGATCTCATTAATTCAAGCACTATTCTCCAAGACTCTCGGCCCACGGCCTCAGGTAAAATTCCTTCCAGTTTAGATACATTTTTTTCTAGTACCTAATACATGAATAACAGAGGACGTCCCTTTAGACATTGTGTCGGTGAAACTAACTTCAACCAGCAGCGAACGTTTATAGTCCTGATAAAGCCATCATTCATATCAGAATGACATTGAGACTTCTTAAGTCAAAATCTAGGGATTCCCAAATCCGTGTGTAACGACACCCACATTGGCACCACAATGTCATTAAAGGTCCGCCGGAGAAGGTATGCATCCCTTTGGTGCATTCTTCTTATCATCAAGCACATTCCCGTGCGTAAGTTAATTTTTCGGGAATTTTTCCCTCAAAAGTGTCATAATTTCCCTCCTGCAGCAGCTTGAAATTCGTGCATTTCCCTATTTGTTTTGAAGCCTAATCCCACTAATTTCTTGCATTATGACATGAATAATGACACAAATAATAGTAGTAACCTGTGTATTATCATTTTCAGTCAGGTGGATACCCATTTAAAAAAGTTTTATCCCAATGTGTTTGTTGTGCATTCTGACTGTCTATCATTTAGTAATATTACTCAAGGTAATTGGCACACAAAAATACTGTAGGCACTCTCATTCTATTCGGAAAATCTTAACAATTCAAAATTGGGAAAATAATAATACTAGTAACCGTAACTGTTCGCAGTGCAGCCAATACACAAATTTAAAAAAAATTGCACCACTCGAATTTTCCTGTGAAGGTTTCTCAATGGAAGGTCAACTCGATCGTTAGTTTGCGGATCCGCCATCTAGGAAGCGCCAGACAGAGGCTAACCTTCTCCGGTAACCACCAAACTGTTCCTTCCTCTGCATTAAAGCACTTTGTGAGCCAAATTAGCGACCGTTCTCTCTGGCAGACTTCTAAATTTATCACTGATGCCTCAAGTATATCTCTCAGTATTAAATCTAAAGGGTTAGTTCCGCTAGTTATTAAAAAAAAAGTTCACTTGACAAGACAATAAACATAAACCCCCTTCACTTTGGATAACGTAGCTACCACGTGTCCACTTCGAATCCCTTCTACACACCTTCCCCTGCACACAGACCATATAAATAGGTACACTGACGGACTGACTTCAGTCTGGAAAGAGCTCGCCACCTGTACTCGACTTGCTAGTTACGACGGATTGTCCAGTAAGGTGCAGTAAGGATGCACAAACATAAGAAACTTCGAATAGAAATAACGAACTGCGCATGGGCAGTCCATTCAAATAGGGTTGGCAACTTTGTAAACCAGTGACGCTCTGAATGGAACCCCCCCTCAGAAGGAGAAGTGAATTGTATTACTTGTACCGAGATAATAGACAGTTCTTGCAGGCAAACGAGTAGCGTTGTCTGGATTCCGAATAGGATGTTATTGGGGGGAGCACGAGCAGATGCTAACCCCCGAGTTGTATTGTACGAGTGTGTGAGTTGGGACACGAGTCAACATACGAGACGTTAAATAACGTCAACATGCGAATTGGATGGAATTCGTAGATTTCGAGTAGTGATTTTGAAGTTCTTGTTGTTTAGAATTTTCTCTTATGGGTTTCTCTCGATACTCAAAAATGAATATCAGGAACTGTATGAGGCCTGTTGGTAGGAAAATGGACCTGATTATGGAAGGCTAACCTACCTCCAGCTTTGGCGGGGACCACGGCTGGCTTGGAATACCCGATGTTGTGAGCATTCCTGAGAGCAGTTATAATTTATAACTTAAAAATTACCAGGTGTTACAGCTTTGTTGTCTTACCCTAATAGACTGTCATATTTGGAACCAATTTTTGGCTATTCAGGAGCAACACTATTGAGTTGGGTTGTTGCAAACGGGTAGGAGTAGGTAGGTAGGTAGTTATGGGAGGTTAACAGACCTGATTATGGAAGGTAACCTACCTCCAGCTTTGGTAGAATCAGCGGAGACCGCGGCTAGCTTGGAATGCCCGATGTTGTGAGCATTCCTGAGAGCTGTTATAAATTACCAGGTGTCACAGCTTTGTTGTCTTCACCTAATATACTGTCATATTTGGAACCAATTTTTGGCTATTCTGGAGCTACACTATTGGGTTGGGTTGTTGAGCAAACGGGTAGGAGTAGGTAGGTAGGTAGTTACGGAAGATCCTTCTTCCTTTCCTATTACGTGTACCTACTAATTCTTATGTTGTATCCTGTTGTATAAATACCTACTATCGTAAGTAAAGCAATTTTTCAATTCAATTCAATCCATGGTGCCAGTTTGGTTACCTTCAACGAAGGTTATCTTCGTTTTTTGGAGTCTATTCAGAGCCCCAATTGTTGACGAATAGGCCAATTCCATTCGTGCTACGATATGACTCCACTCATAACGAGATACTCGCGCATGCACACAAACCGATTTCTATTTGTTGGGCTCCCTACTTTTGTAACCCGACTCGCTCCTCGTATACCTGCAAGAACTGTCTAAAATAGCCTTGTTAAAAAACACGGTACTTGTTAGAAAGTAAGAAATAGGTACTGGAATTAAATTACACGTGGGCCAAGTCAGGTTCGTAAAATACTACTCAGTGGTTGGCATCTGGCCATGCTATCTCTATCGGAAAGCCACAGTAACTACGACTCTGATTTCAGAATTTTGCAAAAACTCCCTAATAATTGGCGTCACATCATCATTTCTCAGCACTGGAAACACCCGGTCGCCTGTCAGGTTGTAGAGTTATAAAGCATGTAGGTACCTACCTACTCTTCTAATTTTGAGTTCGGAGTTAACGCGTTATTCCATGGATGAAGTAGGGAATAACATTTGGGAGTTAGCGAGCTCGGTAGCCCTAGGGTTAACACTAAATCGGGGTGGTGAAACGCATTTTTGTCGCTATCTCCGAGTTACCAGTAACTCGAACCTTAACTCGAGGTGGTGAAATCCACCATTAGAGTACTTCAAAAATTCTGGCCAACGAACTCATCTTTTCTTTTGATATTATTGTCATTTTAATTTTTTTTGGATTTTTTATCTCGATCCCTCGGGCAGATATCGTCTGGAGTGACACATATATATATAAATATATATATATACATAGTTATGGAATATATGTAGAAGTTATTCCTCGTTCTACTCTGAAGAAGGCTTGAAGCCGAAATATTAGGTAAATTTCCAATTTATACTTAATTGTTTTCTTTCTACTTGTTCCAATTTTCATTGCACATCTGTGCCAAAAAGTAAATATACGAATATATATATATAGTATATCCTAACTCGTTTTATATATATATATAGTACATCCTAACTAGTTAGGATGGTCTGAAACGGATTTCCATGAAGAAAATTGTCAAAAATTTGCATTATTTAAATTTTGAAGACATTGCAATAGCTTCATTTTCTTCGAAAATTCGCTAAAAGAAACCGGAGTTAAAGAGAAAACGTTGTCTATTTCCACGAAAATAATTAGTTACAAAGTTGTGAGTTACAACGTTTTCTCTTCAACTCCGGTTTCTTTTTATCGAAATTGGTTTCCACAATTTCGTTGCGAGTGATTTAGTTTGGATTTCACGTAACCTTCTCCTTGTTCCAGGGAGTGTGGATGGGTCTCATCACCGGCTCTGGATGTCTCTCCAGGGTCTTCGGCCCGGTCTTCGTCGTTTACATATACACCAACCTCGGAACCATCTGGACCTTTGGCACGACTGCCTTCATGATGGTCATTGGAATGCTCTGGTTCAAAATAGTCAGTAAACGCCTCACGCGCTCTTGCATAGAAGCCATGAGCATATCCAAACTCGAAACGAAACCAGACATTGAAATGACTGAGTTCATTGCTGAACTTTGATTATTTTATTTCGTTTTTTTAATACTCTACCTCATAACGAGAATATTTTCGAGTGCCGCTCTAGTATTTTCGCGTAAATTATATTTTTGTTATTTCCTTCAAAGGTATATTAACCGGCCCAGAAGACTTTAGGTTCTTCATTTTTGTCACCATTTCCTCTTGAAAAGCCATGAGTACAAAAAGTTTTGTCTGCCATTATACTAGTACGTATTTCCAAACGTTGATATTACCTAACAAACGCTAACCTAAATTATCGTTGTTATCTATAAAGGCAAACTGCTTTGTAAGTGGATTGTTCAGTTCAGACCAATTCAAGAAGGTCAAACGAATTAACGAGACTGTTTCATATCAATCTCAATTAAGCGAAGAAAAAAAATCTTTTTCAATTCATCTTGATGAATGGAAACTTGTAGTTTATTTTGCTACCTTTCGTCCGCTTTTGTTTTATATCGAATCGAAAACATTATATTTATAAATATTAGTCTTTAATGAGATGTTAACCAGTGATATTATTCTCCAGACTAGTAATCCCGCCACATGCTTTAAGGAGATGTTATTAGATTTCTGGAGCAGAAGTTCAAAGAGAAGAGCGTGCTAATGAGATACTTAGCGGATGGAGTGAGGTTTTTAATAGATTCTATTATATTTGTACGTTATTTTTTAAAATCAATACCTAATAAAAAAACAACGTTTTACAAAATGTTTCTTCAATACATCAAGTACCAACCTCTTTTTGTTGTCACTATAAAAAGGGAAGGTTTCTTTCTAATTGAAATTTTTATTTTGGTTTATTATTTTCAATAATGAACCCTTGGAATCGCTCATGAAATGTTTTATTAACCCCCCCCCCCAAAGTTTGATGTTTCAAGATAGGTACTTAAAATCCGAAAATCGAATTAAACCAAAAAATCCGTCTGTGGACCAAAATTAATTAAATGTTGTGTACAGGCTCCATTTGAAGTCTAGTTGTGCCCCGAAGCTTGGTGTTATCGTCAATCTTCCTGAGGGGTAGAAACTAGGGGATGACATTTTCAAAATGCAGAAACACGAGTGTGAATCTCAAATTTTTCAGAGTTCTGGTGAAAAGATTTACCGTGGTCATTTCGTCTATCAGGATGATCAGGTCTGAACCAGTCCTGCATATCCTCTAAGCTAAGCCTGATACTATCACCAGTTCCGAAAGGGTTCAAACCGGCACATCGCCTTTCCTTTCTTGAAGGTTGACACAGTGGAGAACTTTGCTGTTTGGGCAGCTGGTTTACCCTCTTCACCATGGCAAGAGTTAAGCCAAACCCCCATTCGATGATCAGCTGACAAAAGGAATTCATTATTGTAAGCCAACTCCTCTTTGGGTGCGTTAGAGGCTATAAGTAATTATTATTTTTTGGCCATACTACTATTAAAAAATTTACATTTAGCTGAATTTTTCATGAGAAGGAGTTGGCTTACAATAAAGCCATCACAACCTAACTGAGCAAAGTTCCAGCCTAATGGGAAATTATCGTATATTAGAAAATCACATTTTTTCTGCCTTCGCATTGTTATTTGGAATAAAATAACACTTTTAATGCAAAGTTAAAAATAGTTCATCGTTTGGGTGTGGAGAAAACTTGTAATAAAATCTCAGCTGTTTGAATAATAGGCGGAATTCCGCAGGCTCCTGAGAAACCCTTTCTTACGTCACACTAAAAGAACTGAACCGAAAAAGAATGCGCTGAGATCGCATTGAGAGCAGTGAACATAGGAATAATTTTAAATAATTAATTAATTCAATAAATTCATTAATTATGTAAATTCTATTCTCACTAATCAGGAGCCCAAACAGTGATGGGCTTTGTGTTTCGTTTTGTTCAATTGGCAACTTGGACAGAATTGGCCAATGACAGACAACACCCTTTTCAACATAACTTTCCCGCCAAATTACAACAATAAATTTTCTAAAATTACAGATACACTATGTTCGCCTCACGTCTTCATTATTGTTTCTTTTGCTATCTTTCAGAAAAAACATTTTCAAAAATTGATGATAACTCCCCATTCTTTCAAAAGCACAGTCTTCACAACCAAGAAGAACCATCACCACCGGTGACAATCTTCTCAATAAAAATATGAAAATCGGGTAAAGAAAAAGTAACAACGGGAATCATTTTCCCTAAATATTTATTTCTGTCATTCATTGTTCCCAAAATCTGAGTTTCAACGTAACATCATTACGAAACATTTTAATGCTTAACTACAATATTATTGGAAAGAGATCAACAGCTTTTTTTATGTGATGGAATGCACATACAACCTACCGATAACATAAGACCCTAAAAGCCTTGGCTATAACAATAAATTATAGTTCGAATCGTTTGGCAGTTTCATAACAGTTTACTTTTTTTTCAAAATCTAATTCCACCAACTACTCTCGACCAATCTGGCACTAACCGTTCATCAGACAAACTGTACAATAATGGCATAAGAGAAACATTTCAAAAAATACGTCAATCAGGTATTACAATATCGAATATTTTTTTACAAATCAATTCAATTGCTTCGCTTCATAATGTTGTAATAATGTAAGGTTTCAATAAAAAATTGATTGTACTCGTAGTTTTTCGTACAGAGCGGTGGGAATTCGCACAGGTTGCGAACATTATTATTCGACCTGCGTTTAAAATATCAATATAATTTAGCCAAATATACGGGGAATCATGTATCACACCGATTTCACTTTCGAGGTCAATTACTACCCATCACGTGAATAGCAAATGATCGTCTACAGATGCTAAGATGAGTGTTTGGACGTTGAGTGGATAAAACACAGATAATTGTGCTGGTTTCAAGATTCGCGATGGGTAGGTACTGCAAGCTAGAAAACTTCTTAGCGGAAATCGGCGGGAGGACTCTAGTATAATGTCTTAATAGAAATTAAAACTATTCAAAACTAGGATTTACAGTTTTTCATCGTAGGTAATATAAACCATTTCTACAGTCACTTGTTATTGCATAGTTTTTACAACACTATCGATGGCAATCAATAATGATCTCGTATATTATTAATTTTTTCATATCCTTTTTTGGATGAAAACCCTCGAATTTCGTCGAAAAATGCAATTAGAAACCTTTCAAAAAATGAAATAAGTACGAGGTTATTATTGGATGCCTTCGCTATAACAGCTCAACTCTCAGGACGAGCCAAACGTGTGGAAAATGCCACCCTAACAAAAATAATTTTTAGGGTGAGGTTCTGTACCTTGAATCACAAACACAATTTTGAGTAACGAGCAAGGATAAAAATTTGTAAGAAAGTAAGAAAGAAAAATTTTGATTCTACCATGAGAATGCCATCGACTTCACTGATAAGGCTGTAGTCAGCCTTCCAAATTTTTTGTGGTGACTAGTGATGGAACCACATCTAAAAGTATCGATATTGGAGGTATCGATACAAGCCCTTCATTATGATTCTTTATAATGATATGGGAAAATTGGTTGCATTGGTTGACAGCAGATCCCTAGCCGAAGCCAAGATTCCGCCGCCTTATAAAAATCGAGGTCGTTGCGGACATACCGTCTTCCACTCGACTGGAACGCGAGAAGAGGCAGTGGTCATGGCAACTTCCCACCTTGGTCAGCGATGGCTCAATCTATCATCAACTTGCAGCAATCAATCCCCATAAGGGCTGGAGGAGTACGAATTTATTACTTTATTGTGGAGCAAAAGAAATTCCCCACAGATATATTATTGTAGCAAAAGTATTGGATATTTTTCGTGCAACCCTGTGAAAAACCCCCGGTTTTTTTCTTTTTCTAATGAAAATGCTTGGTAAACGAACCGACCTACCTATCCAACCTGTTGAATAAGTGCACAGGTCTGCACATGAATTTTTGAATTTATGATTGACAGGATCCAAACGTCAAGTAGCTACGCCCTAAAGGCCATATCACACGAGTGTTTTCCCAGCTTTTTTCCAAGGGACTGAAAATAAACAGAAGGCGACAATGCGGTTGGGGATGAAGATGTGAATTGAAACCTTTCAAGGTTTATTATCTACCAGCATTTTTTTCGCACAAAATGGCGTCCAAAAATTAGTTCTAAATCGACTTCAAGCCGAAAAAAAAGGAAATAAGTTCCATTCATGCAGTATGAGTTGGTGAGCGAATTTTCAAATACTTTTAACCGATTTTGTGGGCGATCCTTATAGGAAATTTCACGCTGATTCCGAAT
>JAEMON010000004.1:31324379-31349931 GCA_030264115.1 Lygus lineolaris
GCAGACGTTTTTTGGTCCAATAGATCTGGAGGTATTGGACTTTGAAAATTGGACATTTTTCCCCAGAAGTTGAAAAAGCCAGATTCTGTGTTCTTTTTTGTTTAATAGGAGCTGAAATAATCATCCTACGTTGAATGATGTAGAATGAAAGTTGTAGGTAAAGTACTTGGGTTCAATGTAAGCACAAGGGGAAGTCTGAAGGACAAATAGTTCTTTTGTTTTGGGCAAAGTACCTACCAAAAATCCGATTTTTCCGAAATACTTGAAAATAACGTTTTGGTTTACCTTTGGTGGGAAAAAAGAAAGTTGTACGCATTATTACTATCCGTACTTGTATGTTTAACAGGAAAATGATACAATAGCGCTGAATTTAATTAACTTTGAGGGGCTGGTTGCTCCAGGTAAGCAATTATTTATTATTATGCTTACCATTACAAATTAATTTGTTTCTAGATCTTTTGGCAGGCTGGGGATCGTCAGGCAGCTGCTGACCTAGTAGAGGCAATGGGTCGTCCAATCATCGTTCTCGTCCGTCGATGAAAGGAAAGATTTGGGTCTTACAACAGCCATGATTGCGTGTGCAAATCCTGTACTTTTTTTTACATTTGTCAAGAGAACTTCGTTTGTTTTTAAGCACAATTGTTTGAAGAAACACTTGCAGGGTGTCTGGAATGCCAACATCTGCATCTTTCGTGAAGTCATCTGATGAGGGATACTGTGTGGTATCGAACGTTACAGAACGAATATCTTGGTGGATTATCTCTGCAGCGGCTTTTACAACTCTCAGTCGCTCTTCAACAGGATCGCTCCGTCTTTCGGTGTACCACATATCGTACAGAATGGCATGCCTAACTTCTACAAACATGAAAATGGGGCTGTGATAAGGACCAACCTTTGCAAACATGACTTTTTCTCCAAATCGCTTATGGATTGGATTTATGCATACCTGGATGAAACCAAGGAGGAAGCTCAATTCTATATCAAAAAGCTAATTGCAGATCACTTCAGAGCTGAATATATACCAGACGTACGAACTGTAGAATATCATCTAAAAAAGCGATTTGGAGAAAAAGTCATGTTTGCAAAGGTTGGTCCTTATCACAGCCCCATTTTCATTTTTGTAGAAGTTGGGCATGCCATTCTGTACGATAAGTGGTAAACCGAAAGACGGAGCGACTGAGAGTTGTAAAAGCCGCGACAGAGATAATCCATCAAGTATCCCCCATCAGATGACTTCACGAAAGATGCAGATGTTGGCATTCCAGACACCCTGCAAGTGTTTCTTCAAACAATAGTGCTTAAAAACAAACGAAGTTCTCTTGACAAATGTAAAAAAAAAGTACAGGATTTGCACACGCAATCATGGCTGTTGTAAGACCCAAATCTTTCCTTTCATCGACGGACGAGAACGATGATTGGACGACCCATTGCCTCTACTGGGTCAGCAGATGCCTGACGAGCCCCAGCCTGCCAAAAGATCTAGAAACAAATTAATTTGTAATGGTAAGCATAATAATAAATGATTGCTTACCTGAATTATACTAGTTGTATGATGTTGTTGTTGTCCAATTGTATAAATGACTGAAATACATCCACACATATAGGGTTATTGTGCTGTGAATTTCTGTTGCAGGAGATGTACGAGTACTTCCGTTCCGCGAGCAACCAGCACCTCAAAGTTAATTAAATTCAGTGCTATTGTATCCTTTTCCTGTTAAATATACAAGTATGGATAGTAACAATGCATACAACTTTCTTTTTTCCCACCAAAGGTAAACCAAAACGTTATTTTCAAGTATTTCGGAAAAATCGGATTGTTGGTATTTTTGCCCATAACAAAAAACTATTGGTCCTTCAGACTTCCCCTTGTGCATAAATTGAACCCAAGTACTTTACCTACATCTTTCATCGTAGGATGATTATTTCAGCTCCTATTAAACACAAAAGACCACAGAATCTGGCTTTTTCAACTTTTGGGAAAAAATGTCCAATATCTCCGGATCTATTGGACTAAAAAAAATGTGGTTGGGCTCAAATTTTAGGTAATTCTATCTAGTTTTAAAGTGGTAATAAAGACTTGTAACGAAAAATGCACCCTTCAGAATTTATAAGCCAAAAACTGAAAAATGTCCGAAAATTTCGATGTTTTTTGGCCATTACTTAGTCGCCTCGACTTTTTTCAAGTTGCAAACTTGGTATAACACTACTGGTAATGTCCTAACAACATCCCGCAGTCAAACCTTAGGGGCAATTTTTTGCGACCCTCAGCCTTTTTTTTGTCTCCGGTGACTGGCCTACCTAGTGTTGCGTCTCTACACTAACATCTCACGGAGATAGCTACCTACAATATTGCTTTTTTTCTTCTGTAGCTACAATTTTTGATGTATTTTTAATGAAATGGAAGAAAAAAGTCAATGAAGCAACTCTTTCATAACCAATATTAAATGAAATAGGTAGGTAAGCAAAAAATAAATAGCTACCTTTGGTGAGCCTTTCGATAGATCCTTTGCTCCTTTTCCCGTGTTTGTGCGCTTTGTTTTGCTGCTTGAGACCTCCAGGCCTATGTTGGTGGATAGTATCAGCACCCATTATTATAAAACTTGAGTGAATATTGGTAATTACTAGATATATTACTGAAAACAATTAGAATTGGTAGGGAGCAAGACACAAGAAAGAACGTGGGGCTTCATGCTTCCTTGTCAAGAGTGAAGGTGACGGTGAGGTTACAGTTACAGATTGGCTGTGAGGTTTCGCTTTGTCTCATTGCAGTGTTGCCATAACGGATAGGTATAAAAAATAATAGTAGGTATTACATTGTTTTTAGTATAATATAAATCAAACATAAATGCGCACAATTTCAAGGGTCAGAGTCTCCCCATTTTTCGTCTAATAGTAATAGAACATTTTTATCAGGAGAAGTAACTGACTTTTACCTAGGGTAATATGCCTATCTCATGACTCATGAGTCGGGTACAATAGCTTGATGAAATTGTATCCTTATATTATGATGAGACAACACCCCAATATGGTGAACAAAATTTAGGTGATTCGTTGAAAAACCAAATTTAGAATACACGCTAATATTTAGAATACACACTAACAAAATAAAAACTTTCTAGAACAAATTTGACGAAACCTCGGACAACAGTGATAACATTCGTGGATTTTCGGTAGTTTCCGCTAGCGTTCGTTCAAACACATCACGGCTTTCTAGATTTTTGAAATCGTCATCGTCAGTCAGTTGCAGTTGTTCTTCAGTTTCACATACGGTGCAAGTCAACACGACACTAGTTTCGTGTAACTTTCTACGCCCTCACTTAGCATTCAGTCGACCTCTATTTCATTATAATGTGTTAGGGTGTAATTTTCTCGTTCAATCAACCCCACTGAATTCAAAATTGTAGTTGATGCGAAAGCTTACGCCAATCTCGGTTGTCGGACTCTGAAACGGGTTTCCTGAGGTGATTTTAGTTTATTTACCTACTTGGTCCTGTGATAGTTGTATCGACATGTTCAGTTGGCTCACTCGTGATGATAGCAAATCGCCTGCTATCTACGATACTGTCGTGGAAGGACTTAAAAATATCTACAGAACAAAATTGTTACCTCTGGAACAGGGATACCAGTTCCACGATTTCCATTCGCCACAGCTGGATGATCCTGATTTCGATGCCAAACCCATGATTTTGCTTGTCGGGCAATACTCCACTGGTAAGACGACATTTATCAAGTACTTATTGGAAAGAGACTTTCCTGGGATAAGGATCGGCCCGGAACCTACTACTGATAGGTTTATCGCTGTTATGTACGATGATAAAGAAGGTATCATTCCTGGAAATGCACTAGTTGTGGATCCTAAGAAGCAATTCAAGCCATTAACCAAATTCGGAAACGCGTTTTTGAACCGGTTTCAGTGTTCTGTTGTGAATTCGCCTGTTCTAAAGGGTATTTCGATCGTGGATACTCCTGGTATCCTTTCTGGGGAAAAACAAAGAGTAGATCGAGGGTATGACTTCACTGGAGTCCTGGAGTGGTTCGCTGAACGAGTAGACAGGATTATACTGTTGTTTGATGCTCACAAACTGGACATTTCCGACGAATTTAGGAGGTCTATAGAGGCTCTGAGGGGCCACGATGACAAGATCAGAATCGTGCTGAACAAGGCCGACATGGTAGACCATCAGCAGCTCATGAGAGTTTATGGTGCTCTTATGTGGTCACTGGGAAAGGTTCTACAAACACCAGAAGTCGCCAGGGTGTACATTGGCTCATTTTGGGACCAGCCTCTTCGTTTCGATACAAATAGAAGGTGAGCCATTAACACATGATTTTACTATAAAATGTAGTATATTTATTAGGTTAGACATATTTTACTATTCGTAACTTAAGTAGGTAAATCTGTATTCATGTGGACACTCAAAAAGCGTAACTTTGACTGATCAGGTGGACGCTCTTCATGTGAGACGACAGACAACTTGATTTAACGCGCTTAGTTTATGTTTATGTTATTCGTTATTCGGTGATGCGCTTTGTGGATCTGCGTGTTGGGTTCTGCGCAGGCCGAGGCGGTGATAACTTATCACTTACCAGTCATCAGGATCAAGCAAAGAGTTTAGAAAGAAAGAGATGGCACATCACCATCATGAAATGAGATCGTTTGAAGCAATTAATCACTAAGTGCGGGATTTATAGATGGTCCTCGAGTTTCAAGGATTTCAAAGAATTTCAAATTTTGAGGAGACCATCTCAAGGTCTCCTTGAAACTCGAGGACCGTCTATAAATCCCGCCAAAAGAGGCGGAGCTTAAAATCATGCTGGAGGAGGGTAACCTCCAACACTGTTATAAAGGGCGACGCCCAAGTGACCTTTGAGTAGAGACAGATGGAGGGCTATTGCCTATCTTCTCAATTAAGGGGACAACGGGAAACCGTACCCACTGTCACATTTGGTTCTGATAGAGGTCCCCGTTACAGTGTGGATGCAGCTTGATGCCAGAGGAGGAGGGACGTCGTTCGGAACCAATCAAGGTGGTGGCGACCATCGTGTTAAAAGGCCTCTTTAAATTCGATTGTGGCACCACGTATGGTTTCCTGTTTGAACTAGCAGCAATAGCCCTCCATCTATCTATACCCAAAGCATATGACCCCCGAGGAGTGATAGGCGATTTCGCGGTGGACGACTGACACCGGGAGGACTGGTGATGGGAGGACAAGAGACCGGACGATGGGACAAGTGATCGCTCACATGTAATAGAACAAGTGACGAAGTGACACCTGAGAAAACATCAAGGAATGGAATCTATATTGTAACTTCAGTATTCCACTCCCTATCAGACGAATAAGAAGTAACATAAATATCACTTTCGAACACGCCTGATTTGCCATCTGTTCAAAGGGTTACCTATGCACTCTGGTGAGCAAATGTTCAACTTCGAGCTGCTCCTACGTTCTCGATCTGGTGAAACTACTCTAATTTGACAAGCGTTTGACCTCCCTGCGTACCACCATCCTGCCAGAAAAGCCATGTCAAATTAGTGCAGTTCCAGCAGATTGAAAACGTGGGAGCAGCTCAATGTTGAAAATTTGCTCACTAGAGTGCATAGATGTTTACGAGCTCCATGGAATTGTGTTAGGAAATTTCAGGTGAATTCATATATTAGGGGTCTTCACGGTCGGGCCGTTGTTGATGTGTTAACGAGCTAAATGTGTTAAACTTGTTAAACGTGGAGAAAATCGGTCGCAAACATGTTATCGAAGTGCGTTATCAACTGTGTTAAGTTAACTGAGTCCGAGGTGTGGTGAACGTCAACAGCAACCATGTTATCTGTGTTATCAGGTTTCTTACGAAGAATCAAAATGGCGGCATACGCCCAGCTGTATCCTTGAAATGCGCCGAGTTTGACGTTTTTGTAATAGTTTGAAGTGTTTAAAAGTTTTTATTTCGTTGTGACCCATTTGACGGATGGAAGTGGAGTCAGGAGGAAAGAATAGGAAGGTCATCAACCCTCGTTCCAATTGGACGAGGGTGGAAACAGACCAATTCGTCCAGTTGGTAGTCCAGTTGAAGGATAGGTTTGAGGTAAGTTTTCACCCGTAGATTCGTGATAACACGTTAACATGTTTTAACACGTTAGCAAGGGCCAGCGTAGGGTGCCTCATGATTTTTTTGAGGACGAAGTTAACAGCTTAGCACGTTTAACTCGGCAAGCTCAACCGTGAATACCCCTATATTGTACTTACCTAAATTTGAAAATATTCGAAATTTCGAATTTCAAGAGCTCACTGCCCAAGAGAATGGAAAGAATGCAGCAAGGATCATCAAAATTGCCAGATTACCTATTGCCAGAGAAAAGTTTGAAAAACTTGTCTACGACAGGCTGGGGTGTCAGTTCTTGTTATAAAACTCATATTCAAACTTCTTTTTCGATGCCGATGGGGCATAAGTGCATTTTAGCGAATTTTCGAAGAAAATGAAGCTATTGCAATGGCTTCAAAATTTTTGTAATGAAAATTTTCGAAATTTTTTTCCATGGAAATCCGTTTCAGTCCATTCTAAAATGATTCCTGAAATTTAACCTTTTTTAACCTTTAAATTTTGACAAAGATTTAATCGAAATATCAAAAACATTCTTTCCTCTTTATACCTGTGAAATTTCTTGATAAAATAGTTTATATATTTATATATATATTTATATATATAGGTATATGTCACTCCAGACGATATCTGCCCGTGGAATCGAGATAAAAAATCCAAAAAAATTCTAAAATGTCAATAATATCAAAAGAAAGGATGAGTTCGTTGGCCAGAATTTTTGGAGTACTCCAAGGGGTCAAATTTTGAAAATTTAGAGTCAAAAATCGCCAAAAAACGTGTTTTTTGAGGTTTTTGGTGTGAATTACCATCTTAAACATAGGAACATATGGTATATTCGGAATCAGTGTGAAATTTCCTATAAGAATCACCCACCAAATCGGTTAAAATTATTCTTTGAAAATTCGCTCACAAACTCATGCTGCATGAATGGAACTTTATAATTTGTTACAATATTCGAATTTGAGTGGAATAGGGCCGATTATCTTATATAGGTATCACGCCAGCTTTTCAAATCCATACTACTTAATCAATTTTTTAGAAGTGAAAGTTTTTAAAAATTATTCGAATCGGGGTTTCGAATGCTAAACCTTCGATAGTATAATATTTATGTTAATCGACGTAGTGCACAACTATATCGAGTTAGGCGTCAAACAAAAAACAATCCCACAATTCGGTTGACCTAGGTACAGGCACTGCACACAAGGTTTTTTTGGACATTCATGGACGTTTTTGGGCTTAGGCTTAGATTCCCCCAACTTCTTCGACGTAGTGCACTTTTTCGAATTTCGCACCAAACTCATTAATCATGTTTGAAATGTAGGTAGGCTTTACCCGAAGCTAACAAACATGTGAAGTAGCTTTAGTGAAATGGGCAATTCTGGCTGTCCCATTTGATTCGTTGAACTGAAAGATTTCAGTGAGAGCTTTCCAAAGAGGTGCTATATGTGGGGTATACGATGATTGGAAGTGAGCGAAAACGAGTGCAGTTAAGAAACAGATGACGTCACCCTCACCGCGCCCGCCTGGGTGGCACCCCCCGCTTCTCAGAACAGCGTCATCTTCCACCCGTTTTACAGAAAACCTAATAAAAATGTTGTGCTGAAAATTAGATCTAATGGGGTAGATCTAAAAGGGTGCTGAATCCGAATTTCAAGTCGAAACTGCAAAATTCCGACACACCGGAATTTCCCATTCAACATTATGGTATCTAGTTCGTATTGTACACTTTTTTTAAAATTTTTAAAAAAATAAGCCGACATCTCTGAATCCCGTCAGATATTGTGGCGTCACGCAACACGTGGTCTCTTTCTTGGGGTTCTCGGTTTATGACCTCAAGTTGTAATGACTGGTTGGAGGAATCATGACTGGGGAGGGTTCCCAGCAGTGGTGAGTCACCCGGGGGTCGTCAGACCTTTCTGACGTACGAGTATAAAACTGACTCTCTACGGTAAAATAGATGAGCTCCTAGCGCTACTATGCTCTACTGGTGCTCTGGTACTGCTGCTGACGGAGTTTATAGGAAAAATAACCAAATGGTACTGAATTTATCGTCTTCTCTAAACTTTGGAAAAAATAGGTTCAAGTAGAAACATTATGTGGGATCAAATTGCTTCTGGGACCATCTGAAGAATCGGACGATTCCCGCTGGATGACATTTTTGTATGGAACAACTTCTGGTGCAAGGAGATGGGGCTTTTTGGAACTTGTTTGTACTTAGTACTTACCCGAGAAAAAAGTAAATCTCGTGAATTTCATCGGAATTATTTGAGTGATTTGAAGGAAAAGCTCAAAAATGTACGAAAACTTAAGTTGTTTTCTTCTCCCTTTATCGGTTAGTTTCTTCCTCAGTAAATAACTTTGAGAGCTGAAATAGCTTTTGCTGATTTGTCCTTGTACTTAGCTAAAGAAACGGATACGGATTTTTTTCCTGAGGTTGGCTTTGAGAAAAGTGGACAAAAACAATAATGCCGCGATTTTTTCTCCACTTCTTTCATCAGAAATGACAATTTCAAATGTGCTAATTCATTTGGGAATGCATTTTCACCCGGTTTAGTGTTTTTCCACTCATTAACGTTTCAGGAAAATACAGTTCATGAACCATGCCCATTGAGGAAATGGTTGAGGGAAGTTGCAGCCATTGGTACGAGTATCTAGTTCCTTGTGAATTTGATCAATCTCTCCACTTTCGAATTTCTCCATTGCTTTCGACTGGGCTCGCGAAAAGGTGTAGCACCTCCCTATACCTACTTAGTTCAATATTCAAAAATCGATATTTTCACTTGCATTTTGCGTTTTAGACCTTCCTGAACAAATTTGGTTCCGTGTGTATATAGTCCTTGCTACACGACGCGACATAGGTTAACTTCCACATAACATCCACTGTTTCATAAGATTTCAATGAAATTGAAATTGTTAAGGATTGTGCGGTTTGGGCTCTGGATATCTCCTATTGTTATCAGTGGGTTTAATAGCAGTCTCTGCGCATTCTCAAAACCCTACATAATGTGCCACAGCCATTTGGCAGACTTTTTTCTCGTTTTACCGTAGAACACGCTTTTACCGGGACCTATCAGGCAACAAAATGAACCGACACCGGAAAGCGTTACGCAATTTCATATGATTTCCTATTACAACCAAACCGTTTGCTACGGAAATTTATCTTCGTCATTTTTCATCGTACAAAAATCGTTCACCACTCATTGGAAAGCTCTTGATTTATCTGAAAAATCTACACATCTCAAGCTGCTGATTTCCCCCTCCATACACTCCTGACAAGCACTGTTATGTTGTAATAAAAAAACACTGGCGTTTGTTTCAGATTTAGTTACCAATTAAAAGCAAAAATGAAGCATGCAAGCGGCAAGGGAATGAAAATGTTGGAGAGGTTTTTGGGTGAATTTTAATTTTTGTTAGAAACTACTGTATCAGTTCGACAATAGTAACCGACAGATGTTCAATAACCAACCTTCAATGGCATAATATATTGATGTTTCGATCGACTTCTCCCCAGCTGAGCCTATTATCTCTTTCGGACGCGAGGTTATTGCTCTCGAACCGCGATTTGTCATTCATTTTTATTGTTAACCCCTTTCTTCACTCATGTACGTGTTCGTCACACACTGTCTTGTCAATTATTCCCAGACATGTCTGTCCTGATGGGCTCGTCTTCTCGTTAATTAATTAGTTTCTGGTGCCGGGAGAGTGGGCAACGTCGGGACCAAAGTAATCCTGTGTGTGGCGTGCCGGCGTTATCGCGGATAAATCATAATCACCTTTACAACATAATGACCAAATTTATGGAAACACTATTGCCAATTTTCCTTGCTAGCACGGCGAGTTTTACAGGCTTATCCATACTCTTGGAACTTTGGAGAGGTCATCATCGCCTCATGCACTCATGATGTTACAGAAATAATAAAACAACTGGTCCCTAGTAACGGGCGTATTTACCAGTGAGTCGCTTGGGATGAACAGTAGATAGATAACCAACACTGGAGTATTACATACAAGAGGAATAGGTAGATACGCTATGAGTAATTTCGTTGTGCACTAGATCGACTCCGGATTTTGAAATCGTTGATAATTGTTGGGTGAGTGAAAAAAAAAAAAAACGGTTGTCTTATGTGCGAAGTCAAGACTTCCTAGGATTCTCGGCTATTCTATTTTCTCAAGGTCTTTTTTCCGTTCGGACCTGTCCAGTTCGACTCAGTCATTAGGTATTTATAGCTTTTTCCGTCTAATTAAAATTTCCCCCTGAAAAACTAGACTTTTTCAATCACACTCTGTTAATTAATATTGAGTACTAGGTAATTGTACTTTTTAGATGTAAAATTAAACTTTATTAATCCCAATTTCAACTAGATATTTAAATTTAAATTCAATCTATTTTAATTTCAATTTAAACTATTTTAATTAAATTTCAACCTATACTAACAACTAGGTTTAAATTGAAATCAATAAAGTTCAGTATGAAATCACAAAGCCCATTTTGTCGGAAAGAAAGTTTTATTTGACGGGAAAAAGCTAATAAGACGGAATTTGACGGGATTTGTTTTTTTTTCGGTTGTCGGAATTAGGGGTACCTACGCGTGTACTCTGCTTTCTGTGGCGAGTCGTCGATATCAAAACGATTTTGTGAGTGTAGGTAAAGTCTGATGGAGATAATTATTCTGTAGATAATCTTGTTTTTAATGTAAATTGCCACGCAAAATTGTTTATGCCTTTATTTGCTAATGGCGTACTCATGTTTTCAACTTTGGGTTGATCGATTGATGGAACAGTTTACTTCCTTGATCTTAACACGAAGTTACTGTTTACCTTATCGAAGAATCCGACGTAACCACAGCGAGTACAGGCGCTTTCGATGTATTTACTCAATTACGCGTCGCACAGTGGGGTGAAATGAGTTTTTCTGGACAAGATTATGTTATGGACGATCCTTATAGGAAATGCGCTGTACCTCATGTTGCTGTACGCAAAATAGCGATTTAACTGCCAAAACATCAAAAAACCTATCACCTAAAAATCACCTAAAGTCCTGGCTACTGTTGATGAGCTGGCGTTGGTCTTCTTCAACGTAGAATTCTCAGGTCTTCAACTTTTCTGCTGATGAGGTTGCAGGGGGTTTTCTGTACAGGTTTTTCCTCAGTTTCTCTATGTTTTCCGTGTTTGTCATGTAAGTACGTAGTCTAACTTATCTGTATGCTATCTCAACTTTTTCAAATCTTGCCTTGAAGTAGCTTCCGGACTGTTTCTGATATAAAATTGACAATGACGATTAATGTCTATTTTTATACTGCAAGATTATGCTACGTGTTTGTACGTTTTGACTAGTTTTACTGCGGGCCGTCTGGTAAGTAGACCTTGTCTCTCCGGAAAAATGCGACAATGTCCTTAACGACGCAATAATTAGGGCTATCAAAATGCGGTATGGGGAACAGACGTTTTTCAATAATTTGGATGAATACCTCCTGATATTCTGTATACGTTTCTGGGTGATTGCATTACAACTTTTGAAAGTTTGACAATTTACTCTTCTCTCTGAAATGACGTCAGCTGACTCAGCCTAACCCGATCAGAGAAGAGTGAGCAAACTTCCCGTTTGGTCTACATTTGGTATGATTTGATTAAAGACTCAAGAATCTCCCCTCTCTCTTCTGGACTTTTATAAAATCATAGAATAAGTCATTTACGTTCTAGAATAACTAAATGGAAGATGCTAAGATCACTTAGGTATCTGGTTCCAATTCCAATCAAATGGCGCTATGTCTATGCTTTACATGGATGTAAATGTTAAGCCCCCTTTTTTTTTTTTTTTTCAAAATCTCAACTTTATGTTCTAAGAATCAACAAAGACATTGATACCTAACTTTTCTTTTGTTTTTTGTAATTCCAAAAAAAAGAAAAAAAAGTAAAAATCACGCCTGCTCCCTCATTCTGTATAGGTATTCTATTGTTTACGGTCTACAATATTGGGTTTGAAAGTTTGAAACTCAGATTGGCTAGCCGGGTGGTTTGTGGTTCAGCCTCTAACCGCATTTTGCTCGCGTCCTAGGATACTGATGCTGTTGCATAAATGAGGAGCTCTATCCTTCAATGAAGCTCTCGCTTTTCAATTGTATGGAAGAGTTAGGAGAGGGCAAACGGTTCCACCGGAGGACACACGTCTATTTCCAGTGCCACCGTCATTTCGTGCGCGGCCTTCCTCTAATGTGATCCTGTGTGTTGTGTTACCTCTTCCCTTTGCCGCGCCAATTTAATATTTTCGAACAATATCCGCGCTGCTGATTTTGGTCTGGATGTCTGCCCCTCGTAGATTCTTAGCAGTTATAGTCACAATATCAACTCACCTTATCTGATACGAAGTCAGTTGGGAGTGTGTTTAGTTTGTGCCGATTTCGCAGGTACCTACCTACTCCACTTCACCTTAGTTGAAGGTATGGTGTTCAACCACACCTTGATATAATACCTACTAGAGTTGTATTATCATAGATTATTTCCACTGCCTATCTGTCCAGATATGTATATGCTTGAATTTCCACACAAGTTCGGGGGTAGATATCTACTTATATAATGGGAGGGATGATCGACCCTCTGCCTCTTCTCAGGGTTTCTTTGACAGTTCCAATCACTAATTTCCTCTGTAGGGAACATTGAATTCGTCTAAATAACTTGATCAACCAGAACCAGACGTTACTATAGAAGCAAGATAGGTATAAGAGATCCTGATCCCTGGACCCTAGAGATTGACAAATTGTAGAGCAATGATATGGATCCATCCACCTAATCCATTGAAAATCTATTCATCTTTATTTGAAATCTAGGATACCAAGCCCAGCTTCGGTGCTCCATTAGATCTAAAATATAAACAATACGTATGTACATTTTTATTGAAAAGTGTTTCAAGCGAGCTGCATCTTGGTCTTAGTTGTAAAGCTTGTCAAAAATTACCTAGGTGTCGGAATGTTCTGGTGGTTTTGAATCAATCTTCGCCATTTTATGAAGTATAAATTGCAGAGTGCATATTGTTCTGCTTCAATACTGTATACAGTTATAATGTACACTTTGACATACCGCGTCCAGACGCGCTTCCAGATTTCCATCAGTTCGTTTTCTCGCTTCCAATACATACCTAAATAACAGGAACAAACGGAAGCTCGCTGTAATGTTGTTATTAAATGACGAAGAAGGGGAGCTCTTGGTGATAACCGAAAAGAGACTAGTGGACCCATTATTTAAAAGAAGAAAAGTGTAGGGACTGTATTCGACACTAATTAACTTCCACCTAGATGAAGATGAAGAAAAATTTGCAAAGTTCTCAGGTTGACTTTTGATCAATTCATTTTTTTTATTCGATTGTGGAAGAAGACTTGAAAAAGCCTCACAACTTCAAGGCTGTCAGATCTGTAATAATAATTATTATCAATACCTATTTTATTAATATCGATGCTTGATTTTTTTTCACATTCAAACTTATTGATTACTTTGTAGGTAGGTGGATACCTACTATTATTATTATTATTATTCGAAGAATATAAAATTAGTCGTAGGTACCCATGCGTTGGCGTTTGAAAATATTATGAATGTAGAGTTACGGAAATTTTCATTCCGAGATTATCAAAGATCAAAGGCGATAATGACATTCATTTTCAATGATCGATGTTATAAATACATATCGATATTTTAGAAATATTTATATCCTTCGTGTGAATATCAGTAATGTTGCTTTGATCCACTGGGGGTTTCTCCTCTTATGAATCTAATGATGTGGGTTTGCATACCCTAGACGCGAAGAGGAATATTAGTGGACTGATGCAGTAATGTCACAACGATTAGGTAGAACGAGTAGGTAGAAGTCTGATTGCGAGAACCAAGCAGTTCTTTGGGAAGCTCTCATCATAATCTGTCGTTCGAGATGGAAAATAAACATAACCACGTTCACTCCCCATTACGGAAATGGCCTAGGTAGCGATGGCTATAGGCAGTGATGTATTTTTGAATATCGAGGAAATCGGAGGATGTAAGACGTGATGGCATTCACAATATTAATGTTTCAGAAAATTCAGGTGAAATTATTCACATACCTACCTACCTAGTTCCTTGATAGTAGGACCATGGTGTTTGAGTTCGTCGTTTCGAAATTTGTCATTGATTTGTATTAATCTATTTCTATTGCATCACTTGCTCCGTGATGACATTCTGTTTCCCTCACTAATGTTTATTTTATATCTCCCCCAATTGAGTTCGGTTGGCATTAGAGCGTTTTCGTTTGTTTCCCGATAACGTATTAAGATAAGAAACTAAGAAGACTTGAGGAAGAGCGAGTTATGAAGATTTTAAATATTGGCTCACAGTTTCCTCACATCGCGGGCCTAACCTGGCTTCAACCTAGTTACCACCCATTTCTCAAACGCAAATAGTCTGCCAACGTTTTTAGACGCCTAGAGTGCGGTTAGTTATAGGTATTTCGGGCGTGTCTAGTTTTGATTTAAGTAGGTAGGTACTATTTGGTTGAATTGGTTGAGTTTGATTGAAGTGCTTCGATTTCCAAAGCGTGTTTGGCCGTTTAGTATAGGTTACGGTGAAGTATTATTAGATTTAGGCTGGGCATTTGTTTTTTTTATAGACATCAGACCAACTCAGCGCGCGGAGTCGAGCTCATCCCAGTGTAGAGTGAATTCGTGAGTGTTTTGTGCGAAGTTCGCGAATTTGTATAATATTGTTGTTTCTCCAGGTTGAGTTCCATTTACCATTTAAGCTGCCGACGTTGGGCTGTTGCAAGATGCTTCGCTGGTTAAGCAAGGAACCGACGAGAGCTCCGGAGACGTTCGATAATGTTGTCGATGGGCTGAAAAAGACTTACAAAGGCAGCTTACTACCCTTAGAAGAAGCGTATTCTTTCCACGATTTCCACTCTCCTCGTTTGGAAGACGGTGATTTTGATGCCAAACCCATGATAATGCTTGTCGGGCAATATTCTACTGGCAAGACTACTTTCATACGATACCTGCTCGAGAGGGATTTCCCAGGAATGCGCGTAGGGCCAGAACCAACCACAGACTGTTTCACTGTTGTCTGCCACGGCGACAAAGATGGTATTATCATGGGGAACGCTCTGGTTGTCGAGCCCAAAAAACAGTACCGACCTTTATCCAAATATGGAAATGCTTTCCTCAACAGATTTCAAGCATGTATGGTCGATTCGCCTGTATTGAGAGGCATCACTATAGTAGACACGCCTGGAATTCTCTCAGGTGAAAAACAGCGTGTGGACAGGGGTTACGATTTCACTGGTGTTCTCGAATGGTTCGCCGAACGGGTGGACCGGATCATTCTCATGTTTGACGCTCACAAGCTGGACATTTCCGACGAATTTCGGCGGGCAATTGAGGCGTTTCGGGGCCACGATGACAAAATCAGGATTGTGCTGAATAAGGCGGATATGGTGGACCATCAGCAGCTTATGCGAGTATATGGTGCTCTGATGTGGGCTTTGGGAAAAGTACTTCAAACTCCGGAAGTCGCCAGGGTCTACATCGGATCTTTTTGGGACAGACCACACCCACATGAACTTAACTCCAGGTACCTACCTACTTACAAAAAAAACTTATGCTTAATCTGTACTTATGCTTAATCGGGAAAAATCCAATTCCTGTATATGTATAGATTATAAAATGGAACCGTAATACTTTCGTCATACTATAATGTGATATGGTATTTCTTGATTAGGTTCGCAACAACTATTCCCAGAAATTGGTCACCATTAGTAATTAACCGTTCTTGATAAATTTGAACGATAACCCTAGGTACCCGAAGGATAGTAGAGATAAACTAGCGAGTCCAATTGATCTAAAATTTAAATACTTTCGGAGTAAGTATTTTTATAATAATATAAAACAATTTCGCTTCTTTCCTTTGATTGTGAGGAAGCAAAATATACCTGCTGATAAATTGTATAAAATTATATTAATTGCTGATATAGGTAGAAGAGTAGCCTGATTACTAATTGCAGTCTGATACAATATAGACTGTGATGAAATGGTTTAATCAACATCGTTGTTTACGTTCTGATTGCAATAATTATCAGGAGGTACCTAATCAATAATTACATAAATTTGCCCAAAATTGACAGCTCCCTAAGGTGAGTTGTGATTTTCTCATTGAAATCGTAATCAGCAATCAATCCATTATACAGATTTACCTAAAATTGACTGCCCCCCCCCCCCCCCCCCCCCCCCCCCCCTAAGCTGGAGGCCTTATACCTACTTAATTGTTTCTGAATAATGATTGTTTTTAGTTTTGTAAGATCGATTTGTTTTTCTAAAATGTACCTACTTAATCCTACTGTGACCTTCGTAACTGTAAAAATTTAGTTCCTCACTATTGTCAGTGGGCCTGCGAATCATTGTAACACACAAAAGACATAACCCCCACTACTTTCATCCGATTCCGATGAAATTTCCGGATTTATTTCCGGGATTCTGTGGGTCAATCCCTCGATAGTCTTCTATGAATAGTGGAGCATTCCCGAACGTGAAAAACCGTAGGCAGGAAACCTCTAATCATGTTGACGTTGTCCTGCCGCAAAAAACACATGTTTCTCATCTAATAGTTACGTGCCCTGCCACTTGGCACACATTTTTTCCCCAATAGGAATTGTTTCTCCTGCTGCAAAGTAAACTAGGTACAGGTGTTATTTTGCATGAGTATTCAACGTTCTCTTGTTCAGTTTACAGGATTTTGAATAGCTGTGTATTTAGTAAAGACACTAGAAATAACGATTCTAATGTCTTTTCTAATTAGTACCCATCGCTAGGTATCTACCTACTACTTATTCGGATTTCATTCGATGATAGCTGGGTGATTCCCATTTAACGGGACAATCGATGTCCTTCTTTGATAAAAACAATTGCTTTTAAATTTTCCCAAAAATTATTTTTGCAGTATTTGTGTGGTAACTGGGCCAACTTATCGCCATCATAAAGTTTGACTATCCTTCATCTTAGATGCCAAAAATTGATCCATATATACCTCAAATCTCATTGTCATGGGCAGTTCTCATTGTCGTGTTCCTCAAAATTTCAAAAACTGATTTTTGAAGAATTTAATGAAGATCATGCGTGCTGGTACATCACAATACCTTTACAATGACTCCTAGAATGAATATTCAAAAAATCATAAATTTAGGAGAACATAATTTTTTTTGAAATATCAAACCCTCGATTGTCCCGTAAAATAGGAATCACCCAGCTACGATCATCTTTAGTGAATCCAACTAATCTATTTTAGACCTAACTTGCCGGTTTCATTCAAAAGTGTACGCGGATCCATCTACATAAATAAGCCTAATTTTTGATGACCCGGCTTCAACAGGATACAACTCGTTTTGAAAGCGTTTCCATCCGGACGCATTCAATTACAACTTGCTCCAATTTCGTTTTTCGTTTGTCAGTTGTGCAAGCATTCACGCTTATTCATTCCGAACAGTAAGTCCCTGGAGACCATCGTATTTACATGAATATCGTGACACTTCAAGGTTTCGACCTTCGCTGCATTAAAACTAGGTAGTCTATGTACGTACAATAGAACTTGTATTGAGGTACTGCAGACCACCAAGAGGAGCGATCTTGAACAACTTTCTAAGATAATTGTATCCGTGTATCATCATATACCTACGTCCGTTACAATATGATGAGAGATCGTGCAATAACGTTTTACTTCGAATTAGGGCGTACCTAATAAAATCCAGGGGAAAGGACTTTTTGTGACGATTCCAACGATACCAAAACTATTTCTATGAGTTGAGAAGGCTCAAGATTTCATTAATCGGAATACATCTTTAAAACTTCGTATAATATGTAGCTTTTGTTGATTTTCAATTACATTGTTGATGGTTACGATAAGTTTGCATTGTTTGGGCTAATTCTTGTTGAATAACACACGTTCTCAAGCGTTGGTTGAACCTATCTGTTGCTGAAAACGATGTGTTCTGAACAAATGTCGACGTGTGTTGGTTTTATTATGAATGAAAGGTAAATATAACTGTTCCTTTTATTTTTCATATTTTTCAAAATTTTCTTCCAAAGCTGGCTGAAACCTCTCGCAAATTCGTCATCCATTGACTCAGCAAACTGGCCTAATAATGCCATACTGAACAGCCTACGTAAATAAACGCAGCCTAGGTACCTCCTGATGATGCAACCATTCGATAATAATGTGCCTAATATGATTCTCCTCTATCCGAATTTCATAGCAATAAAATCAACTATCCTTGTTGGAGATGTCTTCCAAAGTTGGGCTAACAGTTGAATGAGACTCATAGCATTTTTGGAGATCGTGATTTTTCCAATACCTAGATACTCAGTCAAAACATTATCGTTTACCGTTCTATCAGACCCCAAAAATGGGAATGAGCAACGGTTTATATATATTTCTGGAACATCCCTCAGTAGCTTGAAATGACGGTTAAAAATCCTAGTTTCAAAGGTACAAACATTTCTTGTATAGATTATAATATAATCTGAATATATTATATAGTTACAATAGGTATGTTATAATTTGATAAATTATTTTCCTTGTCTGGTTACTTTTGCTCGTCATGGAAACTCGTGTGTTGCTTTTATCGACATTTGGATATCCATTGTTGGAGCATTTTCTTTCGGAATGGAAAGGACTGGAATGGGGGTACTGAATCAAGGGTTAGAATGAAGCCCCTCCGAACCTACCTCACACAAAAATGCTTCCTATAGACGGCACAAACAAATGCCGAATCCAGTTCAAACTGTCATTGACTGTGGTCTTGATCTTGCGGGTCTGGTTGGTGGAGTCGAGCCAAATGTCTTGGCAGGCGTCTCCTCCCTATTACACTGTAGGTACCACAAGGCTTCAATCGGCTAATAGTTTCATCATGGTTCGAACTTGGGAAGGTTGAAAGAACGTTTGACGAGGTGTCAGTAATAGCATCTCGGCTCTCGCTCTGGTTATGTCATCGCTCCGTTCAGATGCTATATTTGAAAGAGTCCGTGTTATTTTAAGATGAATGCGGTAATGGTCATGTCGTGGTGTCATATCTCACAGAATATTTAACATCCAATATTATTGAGAACGTCAGTGAGGTAGGTCGTACATTGAAACGTTTGAACACTGTGTGCCGGTCTTAACTAGGTTCCGGACGAGATCGGACCTTACCTGAGTCGTGAGAACCCGGTATGGTTGTAGGATTTCGTGGTTGTTAATTTTTAGCGGCTTGACTCCAACTGCCATAGTCTAAACGAAATTGGACTATATTTATTTTGTAACTTCCCGACATGTTATGGAGGAAGCACGTCACTATTATTTGTTTTACTCTCCTAAATTTTCTTAAAACCTATACTTTTTACGGTTTTCTGCCGGATATCCTTTTGATCGGCAATCGTCTATTCAGTCATTAGTCATTTCCTTTCCCAACCTGTCAATTGAATCGAATTTTTGAAACGTCAATAAGATGAATAATCGTCCGACCACTAGTGCCTTATTTATAGACTGATTAGAGTGACGTAGGCGCATCCTGAAGCACGTAACCACTCCAGTGTGAAGTGAGCTCTGGAATTACCAACTCTTGGGAAGTATGAATCCCCGATTCATTTTTTCTTCTGACGCCTGAGCGTTTCTCGTATTTCTTCGATTTCCTGTCTGTTGATTTGTCATAGGCAGTTAGGTAGGAGGATAAGCATAGATTCAATCTATATGACCTGCCTTCTGTGTCTTTAGGCAGTAAAAATTGTGTAAAACCGAAATCTGTTAAACGGAAGTTAGAACACCCTGATCCTTAACAATCCCTTGGTCGGTAATATTTTCCCGGGTGTCGGTTTCGATTCTATGTGAAAGGAGGGGATACGAGTAGTATCCAAAAGTCTTGAGTAAGGAGCATGTACCCATCGTTAGGCAAAAAGAAAAACTCATGGGGAAAATGTGTATAATTTTAGAGAATTTATTGGAATGAAGGAATTTGAATATTAAGGGAGCTGTTGCCACGTGTCACAATATTTGTGTGCTACCACCTTGCTTGAAATCCATTGGTAACACTCACTTACTGATTTCCAGTTTATGACCGAACACATTTGACCCAAACAAATCTATCACCTCCCCAAAGCAATAGCGATATATATTGATTGATGCGATGTAAACATAAGAATTTTCTTTCATATTCTATTGATTTATATCTTTCCTGTTCCAATAGCCTTGAAGAACATGGCAGTCGTTGAACCGATTGATTCTCCAACCGGCTTGTTGTTAGTGCTTTATCATTCCTTACCCACCCTATTCTTCATCAGCTAAAAAGGTTTCCCCTCGCAAATGTGGTGCTCTCAGGTCCCGGTATCGATCTGTGCTATAATTAATACTACCTACCTACTTACTCGTTGATTGCATGTGCTAATGTCTTCCGATGGCAACTTTTTCGTTGCTGTAGTACAGTATGCTTTTTTATTACTTGCGCACTTATTGGTCCATATCAATTTTCCTGATGATTTCGTATCGTACGATGCTCTCTGGCCAACCGGGGGCCAACGGTTGGCCGCCAACCTGCTCGGCTCTCGAAAAAAATGTCGTTACTCACTACCATTATAATGTGAATAGTTTCAGAGATTCGCTCATCAAGTGAGTATAAATTTGAGGATTTGATTCAGGATACTCTAAAATTTATTTCCATCGAGGGGGATGATATTAAAAAATTAATTGCGCAGTTCTCTCCGAAAGTATGCTAAAACATATCTATGGTCTCGTGACTTTCTTTTCATATCTCATCATTATCGAGGGGTTGTAAAATTGTCAATTTATTCAGATGGGTATACTCCGCCCCAAAATCCTCACTTTACTTTTTCCAACGTGTAGAGTAAGATAATGAGATAGTCTTTACCAATTTCGTATTTTTTTTGTTACACGATAACTGTGCGCCTTGTACAAAAATCTTTTTCTTCGTTCATTGTAGCTTTTTACATTCAAATTGTCTGTGCGGTGGATTGCACTCTATGAAAAATATTGTTTTAGGGAATACTTCTCTCCTCTTAGAATCACCTAAAACGGGCGATGTTAACTTTTGGAATTTGTAGGTACGTACATCGTATAAGTACCACCTATACTAGTTTTTTCTTGGAGGAAAGACGTGGGAAAACATCAACTGTCGATCTCTTGGCTTTCTCGTACAGGTGGCCGCCCGGGCTGTCATCATCATCACTCTCTACATCGCTTGATAGAGTCAGCTCGTGACTTCTCATGTTCTTTTACAACTCGAGCTGATGGCGGCGAGCGGTGATGAAGCGGTTTCAAAGTGGAGCGGATCCTCCAAGTACGAGCGCATTGTGATGCTAAAAGGGCAAGAGAGAAGCACACGACGGGCAAAACCCACCTAGTGCAAAATCGACCTTGCAGTTGCTCTATGCGAATGTATGTTTAAAATCCTGAATAAAATTCAGAATGCATTTATGTCTATGCAGAGGCTTTTATAACTAACGCCTGCGGACCAGATTTTTTCATGAACCATCATTCGAAATTGACAATATTTGTTCTCTTATAGAACCAATGTAGGTACCATGAATGTACCATTACCATGAACGTATGATGTGATTCTCAGGGGTTGAGTTGCCTTATTTGTTTATTAATTTTCATATAAATTTAAAAAGACCATTGCATTCTTAAGTTTTGGGATCTTAATACTAAATGAAAGTAGGGACCTTGTTACAAACGTTCAAAGTGCTAGACTTCGTCTATTTGTTTCTCTCTCTGTTATTCCCTCTGAAGACCCTCTGAAGAACTGTTTCTTTTTATAAGTATGGATGGGCTATTCGAATGATGTTCGGTTTTGCAAACCAAGCTTCATTATCAATCTTCCTACTTACTGGGCCGCATCCCGAATTATTGAAAAAACGAACCCCCCGAACGCCGCTCGCATTTTTTGTTTATTGGGCTCGAGACATTTTTTTTTCTATTAGATATGCAAGGATCAGCTCCAGGGTAATAAATTTGGTACTTACATTGAAGAAAAAATTATTTCAACTGAAGCACCCAGAAATTGTTATATTTATTTTTCACGAGATAACTTATTATTTTAAGGCCCTTATTTCTTGCTCCACTTCTAACGTCATTAACAAGTTCATGTTTCTGATTTGTGAAATTATGGGGAACCGATCTCTGTAACCTCACAAAATGTAATTCATACCGAATAAGGAATTCGAACGCCTAGGCAGACGATAAATGCTCGCCAGCTTCAGATTGCCACTCAAGGGGTAGAAAGTGTAGGTAATACCGTACGGATATCCTATTATAAGCAAGTTGGTTGGGACAAAAATGCCAACAACACATTCGGCTCGGAATTCTACACCCAAAAACGTCTCTCTTACCTCAAATACTTACCGTTATTTTGTCCATGAAAGGAAAATTACTGGTTGGTGTCTGTGGAAAGCGAGCTATTTTGCCTGACTGCTTGAGGTTCCCTGTCTAACTACCAGTCTCCAACTATCCTTGACTGATAATCTCCATGACCCTTTCCAGACGTTTTCTCCCGGCGTTGTTGACATTAATTACGCCCGCGCTCCGCCTATTAATGGCCAAACAGCACCGTTTAGAATAGCTCATCCTCCCAGTGTACTTAAAAGTGGGAAAATACCTATTAATCATTCACAAGACTAGAAAATGAACCTGTGAAACGATGGGGACATCATGGATCTCTACGTACTAGTAAATGACCGATGTTCATTGTTATTAAGTATTCATTTATTTAAATGATATTTCTCAGTGGGAGCTTTCCAAAAAGCTGTAATAGTTTGGGTTGCGGATTGTATATAAGCGGAAAAGGGTCTTTTAAAAGAGAAGAACTTGGAATTCTCAACCTATGACTTCATTGACCTCAGCATCTGAGACTTGTGACTTCACGTGGGTCTTTCCAGCCGGGTTTTTACTTTAATCAGCTCACCTGAAGGAAGTATTGCAATCGACCAGGAAATGATTTTTTCAAACTCTTTTTATGTAGGTATTAATTTCATCGGATCAACTTGCTTCACGTTTTAGACTTGAAGATTTCTAAGGATTGTATGTCCCTACAGTAGTTTACGATAAGAGCTCCTACGAAAATTGTGAAAATAGGCTTGTTCTCTATAGGTATGTCTGCATGAGGATTAACCAGCAAGCAAATAAGTTGCAATGATCATGCATTGAATGATTTATCAGTAGGTAATGTAATGAGTATCCTCGTAGGCAGTGGCGACTGGTGGTCTGTATTGGGTCTGGGGCATAATACGTATTTTCCTGAGATAAGTAGAGTGGATGACCAAATTTGGAACCAAAGAATAGGAAAGGAACTCAATTGGATCAAAAGGTGAACAAAAACAAAGAGGCCAATTATGTTTGGGAAGAAAGTAATTTATTTTGAAGGGATTTGAAAAGCAGTTCTTAGGAAGCTCATTCTAAATCAGGGATACGATCTGCAGAGTATGTTGCCAAGGCAATCCAACCCTCATCTGCTGTGCCCCACTCGGCCCCCGCCCTCAACCTCTGGGTATGGTAGGATAGCCTAGTCAGCCCCAAAACAACCCAAAATCCATAATGCAGGTTTCTCTAACATTTGACATCCTGGCTCAAAAAAATCTCTCAGTGAAGTGGGTTCTCAAATCTGCCAACATGATTGCAGAGAGGAAAGTCCTATTCCCATGGAGTAGCGTGGCATGGATGTTATTAAATCTGCGCCGTGATTCGTGGCCACGCCTTTGAGTATTTATCATGGACTTCTAAAAATCCACTCCACGAGGGTATACGGATACTATAAAACTTGATTGTGCTCCTGCGAAAATTCAAATTACTTCCAGATTGTGGATTTTTTCCTCTTTTCTTCCTGGGTACGGACAGGAGCACATGCCCCAGTGCCCCCCCCCCCCCCCCCCCCCCCCCCCCCCCCTCCCTGTGGAGTCGCCCCTGCTCATAGGCAGTATACCTAACTGAAGAAGATTTTAGTTTCTACATAAATTATGGTATGATTTGAGCTTGAAGGTTTTGTTTGTCATACAGTTACCAAGATCGATCATCTATGCGTTCATCATTCAATAAATTAATTTTTGGACTAACCGTCAGTTCTACGTATAGACAGATCCTGTCACTTATTTACGTACCTACTTCTCTTCGTCATCGGTTCGAGTTTCGTGGCCTTGGAAAACGATTTTCCGCCGATTAGAGTTGTGCAACGCTTGCGGTTATCGGAGTTTTTCAACAGGTTTCAATCCGTTCTCAAGCCAATAGTGTATGTTGACTGTTGAAACACTTCCACCTGTTTGGTGGGCAGTTGAGCAAGAAAAAAACGAGCTAGTGAACATAGCTTTCTCGTATCATATGATATGAGTAAATCATTGGAATATATTCTGCGTATATTCTGTGAGCCAATCCCAAACCACCAGTAAAAGTTTTAGCGAGATTAGACCCTTTACAATCTGGTATAATTTTGTTTATTTAGTTTTTTTGAAAAAACTTCCTTAATGAACAGCACATGCGTGATATCTACATTCAAACATGGGGATTACACAAATTAATCAAATCAAATTACAAAAAAAGTGTGCTGTACATCAAAACTATTGTACCACTTACCACTAAGATAGTGCTCAGCACAACACGTTGTATCATAAAATTTAAAGAGTTCAGTTTCGCGCATGCGTAGTGGCTACTACTGATCTGATTACGATGCAATTCATATAGATCATCATAATAGAGCTGGAACTTCGAAAAACCTACTATATTTACATAGCATCAAATAAACCGTGTTAAATGATTTGGAGTAGGTACTTTCTCGTTGAGTTAGTAGGTCCATGAGACAATTTCTGGCCCGCTCCTCCAAAAATCTATCAACTGAGACATTGTTTACTATCTTGAGGTCTTTTTAGGGCGGGCACTTGGTTGACGCCAGCTCGTATTCTTTGTCGATCGATATCTTTCCCGGTGCTGACCTTTACATTATTGTTTTCTCTCTTGCGACATCTTATGTGTTCACCGTTTGGTGGTTTGGTCGTTCTATGTTTTTTAATTATTAGAGTATAACATATTGCTAATAAACTTGAAACGTTTCAACAATATTATTGAAGACTGAGAGCAATGTTTTACAAAATGCGGGGTTTTGATGGATTCGGGGGATTTGTGCCTCAACAGAGCTGCATGAAAAGTTTCTTCAGGATTGCACTTAGATACCTTCTTATTCAAGTGGCCCTCTTCACTAAATGATTCCACTTTCGTGGATCCCTAACCACCAATAGCAACAATAATTTCAGGGTTCGCTGAGTTCTTTTGTTCGATTAGTACTTCTTCCTCCAGAAAGCTTCTTCGCCCATAATTATGTTTCTACGGTTCGATATCTAACGTGAAAAAACTGAGGGTTATAGTTTCTAGCTATTCTTGGATAAAGGCTGGATGATAAAAACGCTGCAAATTATTACACAACGGTTTATTA
>JAEMON010000004.1:31360277-31384633 GCA_030264115.1 Lygus lineolaris
AGGTGAAGGAGGTTTTGGATATGAGGAGGAACCGACCAAGGCGTATGTATAAGCTAATGTTCGATATATTTGCGTTTAGGCGTTTGGAAGAGGTTTTGAGAGAATGTAGAATAGGCGTATAAGATTGAGAGTTGTTAACTGCGCAGAGCTTCCACCTGACTGACTGAAGTTACCTTGAGCCAGCGGCTTTTTATTAAGGGCAGCCCCTCTTCACCACCATTTACCCTTTTGGGGTGAATGGACGGTTGGAGGGGCGTTTTGACCCTTTTGGGGAATCCCCGTCAAGGTGGGCCACTCAGGAGTTAACTGAGTTTATTCAGGAATAATTATTCTATATAATAACATGGAGAACGTGTAGGTTCCTTACAAATCATTTATATTGCGTGATGTCAACATTATTTTCCGTTCCACAACAATGGAGAAGATAAAATTAGGTCTCACAAGAAGACGTCAGTGCTTAATGTAGAAAACACTTATGAAGAACTACCCTGTCACTTTGATAATGAATTATTGTAGCATCTGAATTGATGTGTTATCTATGACGTCATCACATTTATTAGATGAGTAGATACCTATGTAGAAGACTTGACGACGTCACGGATTAGTAATTCCTATAGATTGTGGTTCGTAAAGTAGGTGCCTAAGTCCACGTCCTATCTATCGTCAGGATATACACACTACACACGTGTATTTACTATATAAATACTTTGTGTGTTATAGATAGGTTTCGAATCGACAGTTTTTGTAATATTTCAGCTGGGAGAGATTGGATTTTTCATTGAAAGAAAT
This sequence comes from Lygus lineolaris, assembly GCA_030264115.1. Classification (NCBI taxonomy): domain Eukaryota; kingdom Metazoa; phylum Arthropoda; class Insecta; order Hemiptera; family Miridae; genus Lygus; species Lygus lineolaris. The sequence goes on from JAEMON010000004.1 coordinate 31,361,067, forward strand.
TTGTCTTTGAAATACCTAGATCAGGATGACATGTAACAAAACATAATATTATGCTTGAATGTTCAACACACCCAAGTATAGTTAGGTTTGCATACTTTTACAATGTCTTACTCTTAGGTGCGCCGAAATTTGAGGAAAGGACCCTTCAGATTCTGGTTTTCGCATCTAGTGGGTGGATGTAGATGTATTGCCCTCTTGACAATCAAAATAAATCCACCTACCTTTCCTGTTTGTGGTAGGTGAATGAACAATTCATTGGGTGCCAGCAACTCTGTATAACCAAGTGGGTAAAAAGATCCGAGGTGTTTATCTTATCTACTTTCATGGTCGATGCTCTCTAAACATTTGACAGCTCACTTACTATCTCGAGGCGAAAGGTAGATGGATTGATTTTTACAAAGCCTTTATTCCTTTCATCTAAAAACGCACAGAAAATGAAATTAGTATGAACAATAATTTATAAAACTACTTCATGACTCCGGAATTACTAGAAAATACATTAACCAGCTCAATCCTCAACGATTGCACATTCTGGTGTTAGGAGCTAGTTCACATACTGGCCTCAGCCGTTGAAATTCACGGAATGCTAATGGTTTGTCCCATTTTCCAGGAATGCCTCGCAAACCACGACTTCACCAAATTCAACCCGCTGAAACCTCGCCTTTTGGAAGTTGTTGACAAGATGCTCGCGGAAGACATTTCTCGATTGATGGCTCAAATACCTCACGAAGACGTTATACAGGCCCCTTCCAACCTCCACGGTAAGCCCCATTTTCTCGTGAGGCGCAGGTACTTATTTAGGTACTTTACTTGCGTAGGTTTTAGTTTTATATCACGTTCGTCATTGTATTCGCTTTCATGTTAATGTTCTCCGACTGACCTATAATCACCAAGCTTTCCAAGCCTCTAGCTCTCGGCTATACCTATAGAAGACGGTCCTTGAGTTTCGAGGAGACCTTGTGATGGTCTTCGCGGATTCCTTAAGCCAAACCCGTATTCCAAATTTCGAGGAAACCATCTCAAGGCCTCCTTGAAACTCGAGGACCGTCTATGAATCCCGCTCTAAAAATTAGAAGAATACCAAAATATTTGTTTGTTCCTTTAAATAATTTATTACGGTGAAATGAGACATGTACATATTCCATTTATAGCTATTCATTAAGCACTGTTCGCTCATTCTGTTTTTCATTTCACCCAGGTAATTTGATTTCAGAAATCCATTGGTGTATCCCGTTTGTGTTACCTACCTTCATTGCACCATGAATAGTTTGTGTGCCATTCGAAGAAACTTTAAGGCCCCTATACCCCTTATACCCCTAAAAAATGATAAAGATTGACTTCTTCTATTTCTATTGAATGCAATCAAGTTGACAATAAAACTCCACCCACTTCACTCGAATCTTCTATTAGTTAAGAATTTGAATTCATTCGTTAGTTTCAAGTCCGTTTAGTTAGCTTTCTGGGTGTTCCCTTCTATAACTTTGATTTCATTCTTTTTAAAGTTATCTTTCTTGTGAATTCCTGTGAGTTCAAATATTATACTATCGAACTCATTTTTTTCATCCATGTTTCCCATGTTGATTTTCCATGTTAACTTCACACATTTTCTTCCGTTAATTTCCTGTCAATCCAGCGAAACAGTTTCTTGTGTTTTTGTGCCATAAAAATATTCCAATCTAATGCAACCTGCTGTGGGGGGAAACAAATCACAATGAGAATTTAGAGTTTCGCAAACGTAATTGTCTCGATGATTCTGGTTTTGTGTGTGTGTAATGAAAGGCTTTAATGCTTTTGGAAGTTGAAGGAATGCGTGTACTGTCGAACAACCATCTTGTCGAGTGCTTTTTGCTTTCACAGAAAAATCAGAGCTCCTAGAATAATTTATTACTTTATCAAGATGAAATTAAGAAGGCAATGATAATGTAAGAACAGTGTGACCCCTAATGTGAACAGCCTGGATAACATGGAAAAGTCGGGGAATTCCACAGGGGGGACATGCGTTGGGGAATCGTCAGAAGTCAAGGAAATCCAAATAAATCTGTAGAAATTTTGTTTATATTTTTCTTTGTGGAGGATTGCTATTTTTCTCCATTGCTGGCACAATTTCAAATAAAAGGTAGAACTTGGAGATGGTGTTTCATGTCTCCAAAGAAGGTGCTTATGTTCCCAAGTAAGTACTCATAGTCCAAGTGGCATGTTGGGAGTAAGTTTCTTATTCCAGGTAGTAACTTCCCCTTGATTTTTGGACCACGGAGCACTCAAAATTCAGTCGGGATTTGTCAATTTTTTCTTGAATATAATGTGCAAAAATAGCGTGGAATCGAGAATTGGTATCTTCCCTAATTTTTGAAAATCGGGATTTCAAAAAAGCGGAGAAAAACATGGTCTAGAGTAATCCTTGGATTACAAGGCTCGGTGTATTTCACGTTAGCGCTTGGGAAGTCTCTAATACTGATCAGAATCCTTCAAATTGCATATGGGGCCAAGGGCCTTCAAAATTCATTAGCGAACTAGCATCAAAATTTTAGATTTTTTGGATCATTGGTTCATGTAGCAGAACCACCATACTACTCAACTACACATACTCAAGTACCTGAAAGAAGGAGTTAAAATTTCGAATTTCATACGACGAATTATTGTTCAGAATTGTCAAAAATGGAGAAATCAGTCGTTTTTACATAAGTACAGTGAAGATTGTCTAATCAGTGCAAAACCGAAAACATAAGGCCTCCAGCCGACTCTGACGGCCGAGCCTAAAAGATTGAAAATCTGTGATAAGCGCTGCCTGACCTGATTGAAAAAGCTGTGATTGACCGACGCCAGCTGTTCATGTATTTGGGTTACTTGTGTAGTACATAGACATTAGAAATTTTTTCTTCCTTCTATAATACCCTATCTGGGTTAACTCTATGGTATCCCGGCCGTTTCTTGATTTAAAATCACGAAACCCTCCTACATGATTATGTACATAGAGAGCCAATGTATTGGAGATCTCTGACCGTATTTTCAAGAGGCTTTCAAACTAATCTCAAATTTATGTGTTTATATAGTGAAATATAGTACATAATATGTATAGTGTATGTTGCGGATTGGAGATATGTTCACAACTGCTTACCGGTGAATATGCGTGACTAAAAAGTTTAAAAACGGTGATTGTTCAAATCTTGACAGCAATCCGTAACCAATTCGTTTGTTTTGAGACAAAAAATACGGCTTCCCTCTTTTAATGCTTTTAGACTCTATTAAACAAAGAGATTTCCTGTATAAAATTAATTCATCTTCGTAACAGTTTTGGCTTGGATTTAGGAAAATGTATTGGTGACAAAAGTACCCCAATATTTCGTTAGCAAATCAGCCTGCTTATTATAGGCAATTATGTGGTTTTACGGGGATCCCTAGGTACTGTATTTATGGGGTTTTGGAAATGTCTAATTGAACATTCTTTTTCAGCACGAAATCAACTCTTGGAATCCATTAATGGCCATGCATTCATGCATAACGTAGCCTCTGGATATTATTCAGGTCTGTTCTCACGTTTCAAAACGATTCAAAGGAAACTTGTGAGGTTGATTCCGAACGGCTGCATCATTTTTGTCGATCGTCTGGGAGTTGATATCATTTTATTTTATTTTCATTTTTTTGTGGTGGCGAGGGCTTACACGCTTGGTTTGTCCTTTTCAGCTAAAAATACGATAGGTTTGTCGCAAATTGTCTTCATCCACCATTCGCCTCTTGTAGATAGTATTCAAGTATTCAGGCACTCATTTTCAGACTGAACGGACGATACTCATCAGAGTAAGCACGAACTTTATAATCAAGTCTTATCGACATAAATGAGCTAAAAACTGCGAATGCTGCACTGATTTTTCTAGTGCATCAAATTAGTGTTGCACCTTGGTTAGAGTTTTTGTTGAACGATTGTTGATAAGGTAAATTATTTCTACTGATTCATAATTGTCACGGTGTTCAGTGATAACATCATAGGTACGAGTATGTATTACATTCAACTCATTAGTACCTATTGCATGGTGTATTCCCTTTTATAACAATTATAAGTTCAGGTCATGATAATTTGATAATTCATCGATTTTACAAGAAAAATTGAATCATCATCAATTAGCCCCAGATTTTCTCTAATTATTGTCCCAGTTTCTCTAATTATTGTCCTAGATTTTCTCTAATTATTGTCACCCAGTCTTGATTCTAAAGTAAGTGTACCTATGTGTACATATTAATTGGTAGGAGTGAAGGTTGAATTTCGACAAGGCACCTTCTCGCTTGTACTTACGAGTACAAGAAGAGTGAACCGTCTTCTCTGAACGTTTTCTGTTCCGTGTTTGTCTGGCCGTGTGTCTGAGACTCAACTAGGAACTATCCGAATGATTGTTAGGAACTCTTCCCGCGTTAGGAACTTCTCGTGTGAATTCCATTGTGATGATACGAAGTAGCCAAGTTTCATTAAACGAACCGTGAAATATCTCGTGAACGGCTTGTCTGATGTAACTGATAGTTATCATGTCTGGAATCTGATATTTGACTGAGTTTTGTTTATATTGTAGGTACTCAATTACACTATTGATTGAGTCATACCAATCAGAAAGCAATAAGTTCATTCGATCATGTAGGTAACATTCATAGGTTTTGCATTCCAGCATGTGACATTATGAAACATAACATATACCCATCTAACGTTAAACCAATACTAAATATAGAATAAAAAGTTACATGAAGTCACATCATAACATTGGTACTTATTTGGGTATTTACCCCAAGGCATAATTTATTAGGACCATGATAGAATCTCATCTGTTTTAAGTTGCCTCCTTCTTATCATGACTGCATCACATCTTCATGTTTTGTGCAACTAGAAGTGGCATCACTTGATTCAGTTTCAACCGCATTTCCCCCCATCTTGCTTATGTAACAATTCTGTGGGGCACATTCATCATCTCAAACGGCAGTTTCCGCTAAGACAATTAACGGATCTGCGTAAAACCTTCGAGGACATGGATACAGATGATGTGTCTTTGTTTTCTGTAATTTGCGCTTTGTTTTCATTGTCGAAATTGCTGTCATTACTCGAGTTGTACCTGGAGTGACCTCTATAAATAAGAGTAAGAGTGTTGGTTAGTCACGGGTCGCCTGGTTAGTTGTTAAAACAAAGATTCGCAAGAACACCTCTCTCAGCCAAAAGCTATGTAACTTTATCCAAAGTAGATAGGTATACATCTTGAGTTTTTACTGAAGAAATATAAGCAATAATTATTTATTTACAGAGTTTTAAAGAATGTAAATTGTAGTAGGTAGGAATGCAATATGAATTATTACATTGTATAGTTTTTGTAAAGATAAAATATTCATCTAGGAAAAATCATGAATTGATCATTATTCATAAGGAAACAGTTTTATTGCTTCTTATCTAATCCAAGACCCTTCCCCTGCCGAAAGTACCTCAATATTACTCGTAGAAATATTTAACCAATCCACTCTGAAACCCAAGGTAAATTAGATTGCCTCACGGACTAGGTTTAACAGGTGGCTCTTCCAGGTTAAAACCTGGTTACGTATGTATTCCTAAAAGGCTGAAAATTATAATTATTTATCATTGGTAGGGCCCAGCTGGCACCTACCAATGATAAATAATTAAAACCTGGTTACACGCTTGTGGTTTATTATTTTTGATCTTTCCACTTGAAATGCGGATTACGTACCTATTTTCTCTAGGGCTCGAGACGGAAGCCCCTTCCCCCTATTAGTTCTCAAGTCTGAGGATCACTCCAGGTATTGTTAGCTTTGGTCATAATTTTTTTAATGCTTTTCAATAATTATAAATTAGTTGCCCAGCTGAATTGATTTTCTAATTTTTGTTACTTAGTAAATTATATAGTATAGTTTCCCAACTCATGTGGGGCCCTCCAAGTGGAATACATAGCATAACCAGTCTCACATTACGTCGGTACTTTCTCGGGTTCAGAACAAATGTGGTACAGGTACTCATGTTTCTGACATTACCAATCCGATACCAATGTTTAGCGATAAATGTAATAATAGGACACTTCAGTCTTGATTGCATTATTCTGCTTAGACTTTTGCCCAATGTTTTGGGACTTCACGATGAAGATTGCTCCTCTAGGTATCGGCTATATAGGTATTGCTATTGCGATAGGTAGGTACCTATCTAATTATCGTTAGGAGTTCCATGGTAGAAAGAATAAGGAGACTCCATGGACACTCCTTCTCCTCCCCGCTTTGTATGGAAGTTCGTCTCGAGTTTTTAGTCTCGGAAGCGCATTATACGGGGGCGAGGGAGTGAGCCCGAAATTCCCTCAAAAATGCCTAAATCTTGGCTACCGAAGCGTTTATAGGAACTCTTACTATCACATTACTATTGTTTAGGACCAATAAACGGGTAACCCCCCTCCCCTAACCATTTTAGCGTTGCACAGATTTTCTCAGCCAATTTTCAACAGATTTTGATGCGGTTGGCAGCAATCTTCCGGTTTCCTCATTCTCTAGGAGGATGAGAATCCTTTATACCAATTTGAATTGTAAAAGAAGACGTGAAAAATTCAAAATTACGAAATTGAAATTATGATTCCCCTAAAGAATTGAATAAGAAGAAGAATGCCGCAAACCGCATCAAAATTATTCAAAAATTGGCTGAGAAAAATGGGAAAAACGAATTACATCAGTTCCTTGGCCCTGGAAAGGTTTTTATATACCTAATAATATATGTTATGATTATATATCCCTAACGTTTACGCTCCTCGCCTCTGATTCAATTTTGTGAAGCTCACGGGGGCAGTCCAAAGATTACTGGCACGATAGTGCGCATTAGAAAGAGCCCACAACCATAGGTACTTAGTGTAAAATTTACAAAATTATCTATCATCATGATTGTGAATACTAGGTGTTTTACGTTACTTCAACTCATTTTACCATTGTTGATGAAAAATGCACATCACTTTTGTTTATTCCAGGCGGAGCATTCGATGGCGTAGAAGATCAGAGCCCATTTGGCTACAAGAAGGGAGAAGGTATCGACGCTGGTCACGGCGAACCTGAATGGATTGTCAATAAATTGAAGTACGATTACGACGCGAAATTCGAAGCCCTCGGCCCGATCAATGGCAAAGTGTCCGGTGAAGGTGAGTACCTATCTATTGAAAATCCTGTTGTCGGGGATAAGGCCCGAGGTTTTCGTCCTTGATATGTTATCTGCTGTAACAGATTGCATCCGTACCTACTTCCACGTATTTTTAGGAACAACCCAGGTGAGATCGTCATGGCTTCTTTTATTGGCATTTTCGATTACCGTCGGTTGCGCTGCAATCGTATTCCAAATGGCGAAAATGTCTCTGATTGAATACTTCCGTCCTAAGGAAGAACCTAAGACCTACATTTTTGGATTTTTCGAGGTGAGGGGACCTGGTTTTGTATTTAGGTTGCTCTTGACGCGCGTCTTCTGGGCAAGGGTGAAACTCTGCATGGGAAATAAGGCTTGATTCTGTTCACAATCCATCCTTATTTACACTCATCCCAGATTAACAATTTGAGAATGATATGGGACGTGATGGTGAAATTGAATGCCTCCCAATCTGAACGAGATGGTCGTTGCAGTGCAGTAGGTATACCTCTTTACACTTAACATCGTTTCTTTGAAGACTCCCTGATATGCAGATATGGATAGACTTGGAGATGTGGTGGAGGAGTTAAGGTAGGGATGACATTACAGCTGTAACTGCTACGTAGAACCTAAAACATGGGTAGACATATTGGAACAATGACAACTAGTTTGAACAAATCGTTCAGGCTTAATCATAAGCTGGTTGGAACGCCAATTTAGGAGCTGTTGTCATGGTGTAATGTTGTATTGATAATAAACGGCATGGAATGAACGTCCTATAAACAATGTTGGAATGCTTGTTACATAATGCGAACACCGGTTTCCTTGAAGTTTTTGTTTTTGGCAAAACGGATAAGTTACCTTTAAAATACTAATTACTACTAATGAGATCAATTAAAAATATTATTAAGTGTACAATTATTTGAATAGTGACGGGTGGATTCACACACTCGTGTAATGTCCCCATTGACTGTTTCCTGACATGGGCTTGGGCCATATTTATTCTACCAAGGGCATGGGCTGCCCTAGCTATCTCTGAGGCGCACTCTTGAGGAATTTTTGTAAATCCAGGGTTGCTACGGGTATGGAAAACCTTGAAAACCTGATAGTCAGGGAAAAAGAAAGTGGTTAGGGAAAACCTGGAAGTCAGGGAAAAATGGAAAATGTTCTGGAATTTTACGGGCTACAAGAATTCATTAGTTCTTGTTGACACTAAATTTTAATAAAATGGGTTTCAATATTTTTCTTTTTATCTACACTACAGAATTGATCATCTGCATTAATTTCTGTAAGTTACAAGTCTATATCAGGCATTTATTGATACAAAATCAAATTGCTTCCTCACTACCGAAGGACCCGTATTCGAGCTAGAAATTAAACAAATTTTGTCCCCCAAAATCAAAATTCCCATTTACTTTTGGTTTATTATTTTCAATAATAAACCATTGGAATCAAGCACGAAAAAAAAAAAAAATTTTTTAACCCCCCTCAAAATTTGAGGTTTTACATTTCAAGGTACGTAGAATCCAAAAATCGAATTAAAAAAAATCCGTCCGTCCGCCGTACGCGGCACTTTCCTTAGTTACCATGGACCAAAATTAATGAAATTTGGTATACCGACCCCATTCGGGATCTAGTTGTGCCGCGAAGCTTGGCGTTACCGTCAGTCTTCTCTAAGGGTTAGAAAATAGGGGATGAAATTTTCAAAACGCCCTAGCTCGAAAATTTCAAATAGGAATCTATATTTTTTCCATCGATTTAACTAATATAACTTTAACTAACTAATTTAACTAATTAATAGAACACAATTTTTAGCGTCGAATGAGACCTTGCGGAGCGTTTTAGGACCAACCGTTCGCTCCCTGTGAGGACTTGAGGTTGAACGATAAAAAGAGCAGAAACACGAGTGTGAATCGCAATTCTTCCCGAGTAGGCAAAATCTCCGTTCAAATATCAGCTGTTCAAATGCAACTTTCTTTCGATTCCACCGAACCAAGTTTGTTGTTTACTTTCAGAAGCTTCCTTTGTTACTGAATTTCATTAAGAATGAATGATACAACTCTCTGATAAATAATTACGAGAAGGTACCTACTCATTGTCATCAAGAGATGATTGTGAACCTCGCGGTAGGTGGGTATTTTATGTCAATAGGATCTTTGTAGATGGGCGATCTATAAAGAAAATAATAAACCGTTGTGTAATAATTTGCAGCGTTTTCACGTTCCAGAGCGTTCTGAACAATTTTGGTTCCGTGTCGGTCTGTGGTCAACTCCTTGTCCCAGGCAAAACTATATGAAGTTATGGTCCGATTTTGATGGAATTTTCAGGGATTAGGCGGGTTAGCCCCATAACGGTCCCCTATTGATTACATCACCGTCGGGCCACTAGTAGCGTGTGCGCATTCGCAAACGTGAATTCCCTGAAACTAAAATTCCTCAGTTCCTAAAGGGTTGATTTCGCTCAAATTCGGAGTCTAGTTGGGGGGGCTGACTCATAAACAATTACCTATTATTTATATTTTTGTATTTATTATTTATTAATTTTGTCACGACTGGGTCAGTAACAGTAATAGCTACTGCATAATTGCAAACTTCAAGTGTGTTTTCATAGCCGTAACTCCGGAACTACTCCACCGATTTTGGTAAATTTTTCAGGGATTGTACGGGCTTACTATTGTTTGAGGGAGGGGGCTTGTGGTCAGGTCAGGGAAAAATCACTTTTGCGGTCCGGTAAACCTGGAAAAGTCAGGGAATTTTGGGATTCCGTTTCCGTAGAAATCCTGTAAGTAAAAGTGAATTGAAGGACCAGGCGACTCCTCAGTGCAGTAACAGACAAGAGGAGAAGTTGACCCTAGCCCTAACAAATTACGATAGCTGCGTTTACCAACAAATTACAAGAGCTTGTGTGATGCCTCACTTCTCGATCACTCTTTTTGTTTGACACCATTTTATGATTTGATATTGATAATACACTATTAAGTCGCCTAAAATTTACCATCAATTCGGAAAAATAGGTAACTAACAAGTAACATCATCCGAATTTCACCACTTCAGATTTTATGATTGGCCGTAAGTACGTTTTCCGTTGTATCTGGGATGTTGATTTGAGACAACTATTACTACAATAATTCTTCGAGGTTGACATTGCTTCAAAGAAGGTACCCCTCAATTTCGTTGTGGGTACGCGACTAAGGGCTCAAGGCTGATGTAAAACTAAACTCGCCCAGCCCAATCCAGTCTTGTTGGATGCGCCGGGATTGATCAAAGTGAGGGTCACTTACTGTTGCGAACTATTTAATATTCACACCCCTCACTTCCTAATCATCCTCCTCGATTCGAAGTGGTTTAGTTTTACGTTTTGATTGAATCTTGAACGAAAGTCCACCCCTCTAATTGTTTTGGACGAAAAGGGATTTCCTGCCAGTTCAACTCGGGATTATCAGTCCTGCTCAAGATATTGGGCATTGTCCGGCCCTGTATAATAATACGAGTAGTTCGCCTAATAATATAGTGGTCGTGATGGTGATTATCCGCTCTGTTGTCCTCTTCTTATGAATGTGTCCTCTTGAACGCTGATCAAATTTGTATATGGTGTTGAACGGTCATAGAATTGGGATGAATCGGGCTTTGAAGATGGGTAGGGTGTTCAAAGGAAGGGGTGTAGTGTCTCATTAGATCTGCATGTGACGTATCTCTACAAAAGTCGGAATTGAAATTTTGTTTTTATCTAGTAGTGCAGTGCTGTTATATTGTCTACTTGTTTATTGGTTTTGTCCATTTACTGTAGATTTTGGGAGGTTCTGAGGGGAGAAGTAAAATGGCACTTCTCGGTATTCACTAGTTTTACTAACCAATCGTCCTTCTTGCTTTCGCCTTCAACGGGCCTCATCAGAGCTCAAGTTATGTGTTTTTCTGTCTCCCTCCTGTCTCTCTCTTCCACCACTGCTGAGTATTTCCTTACCTACTGGTTTTAGGGAACTCTCCTGAGGTCCTTGTCTTTTTGGGTGTTCAAGCTTTTTGTCATGGGTTTCAAATTTGAAAATATACCTACCTATATAGTAAAAAAAAAAGTGCGAGGCTTCATACTACTTTCCTCAGCTGTATTCGGCCGAATGGAAGCTAATCTTCAAGTCGTATCTTAGTGGCAAAAAAGTTGTAGCTCTGGCAGGGTAGCATTTGAATCGTTGGTGCTAACCTGGGTGTTACGTAGCATGTGAGGCTGCCAACGCTATGCAACAGTCCAAATCTGTTGCTGAAGTATCGGATAGGTAGCAAGGTTGTGTTTTCCGGGGCCTTGAGGGTCTTCATTTTGTCAGCTTTCAATGGGGCTTAGAATTTAAGTAATAAAGCGACGAAGGAGAGTTGAATTGCCTGACTACGGCTTAGGAAACAATGTGCACAAAAAGCTTGAACACCCAAAAAGACAAGGACTCAGAAGAGTTCCCTAAAACCAGTAGGTAAGGAAATACTCAGCAGTGGTGGAAGAGAGAGAGTAGTGGAAGAGAGGGCCCTTGAGGGCGAAAGCGCTTAGCAAGAAGGCCGATTGGTTAGTAAAACCAGTGAATACCAAGAAGAGCCATTTTACTTCTCCCCTTAGAACCTCCCAAAATGACTTCGCATTTCCTTCTGTAATAGGATGATTGATTAATGAATTGTGTTTATTATGCTGAATATTTACAACGTAGAATATAGTGAATTGAGGTTGGGAAGTAAGAAAGCCTATCGAAACGCAAATCAAAACTGCGTTACGTCATGTTGTTCATGTATCTAGACATGGGAGGAGTGTATATGAGTAAAGGTGAATGTGACGAGTGAGAAAGGAATAGTAGTATCTAGGGGTGGTAGTGATGATACCACAGGTCGTGCTGCATCCAATTCTGATGTTGGAGTGTCCAGTATAATTTTATTGTTCCGTGTTTAACTGTATGAACCCCTCGTGAAAGTTGTTTTGGAAGCCGATGGTGCAGAGATGCTCAAGATTGAAAATGGAAGGCGAATCCTCTGCTTTTAGTAATTTTATTAGGATGTCTATCTACCTGCTTCATAGAATTACACGAAGTCATCATCAACCAGAAGGTTTACTAGCTCCACCATGACATATTGAGAGGAAGAATCCTGGGCCCATAACCTTTCAAAGTTGCCATGATGTGAATTGAGTATTAGCAATTTCTAAGTTGTCACTTTCAGGAAAAAACACAAGATTAACCTTAATTCAACATCTTTTACTTTTATTGATGAACTGGATATCTGGAAAAAAGTATAGTCTGGAGAAAATATAAAAAGGTTAATGATGCGTCAATTTCAACACTTGGGTGGGGGGTATTGATGGTGGTTGAAGCTACCTTACAAGGTTAGGCAAGTATTGATTTTATATTTATGTTTTCTTCCTTTTTCAGCTGCCAAATCTGAAATGGTGAAATCCAAGCTTCCCAAACCCGTCCTGGGGAAGATCTGGAAGCTCGCGGACATCGACAAGGACGGCTTCCTCGACAACGACGAGTTTGCGCTGGCGATGCACCTCATCAAAGTGAAGTTGGACGGGCACGACCTCCCGCCGAACCTGCCGGACCATCTCATTCCTCCTTCCAAAAGACAGTAAAAATATTCTTCACAATGTATCTTCATGGGAAAACAAACTGACACCATCGCCTAGTCAAGCCAGAACCACTAACCCTCATTTAGTACCGAAACCCTAAAACCACATCATCAACAACGTGTTATCTTCTCATCACGGTCATCCCTAATTTGCCTGTTTTTTGTTATTAAATTCAGAAAAGAAATGCATTTTCCGGTACTTTCTTCTTTTCATTTTTCTTCTTCATTCCAGGTCTACTTTGTCCGCTTTTACAGTTAGAAAGCCACCTATGACTCCGGTTAATCAGCCAACACCGGTTGAGGTGCCCAGAACTCCACTTAAAAAACGAGTTCCTATTCCTCCAGTAAAGATGGATTCGACCCTAATTGATGATGGTTTTTCTCGAAACAAGGAAAGTTTAACTAAGATTGAAAATGGATTACGTGAGGATGAAGGCAGTTCAATTTCAGTTGAGAACGGTTTGCCTGAGGAAGAGCAAAGTTCTACTCAAGTTAATCATGATGTATCTCAAAGTAACGGAAGTTCACTTCAAGTTAATGATAGTTTGTCGCAAGATGAAGTGAGTTCAACTCACAATGGTGTAACTAAAAACCATGATGTTTTACCACGGGATGATGAGGGTTTAACCCAAGCTAATGATGGTTTGCCTCAGGTTAAAGAAGAGTTAACCATTCATAAACCGCCAGAACCACCTAAAAGAACTGTGGTATTGAAGCACAAAGTGCTTCCGGAAGGTGGTTTACGCTCTTATTTCGAAACTTGTTCCGAATGAAACGCAACTGCTCTGAATAAGTTAACTGTCTAGTGACCGACTGCTACAGTTAAGTGACCGAGAATAATAAGTTATAGAATTACTGTAATATAACGGAATAAAAATCTGATTGTTAGTGCACCCTTGACTGGTTTGAGAAACCACCAGGAGGTAATGTGAATCATGAAATAGAGAGAGTTGGTACATTTTGAAGCCATATTCAAATTTCTGCGACTTAACATTGTTTGAATCGAGTAGACTATAAGTAGTTTACTTCAGGATAACTAGTGGTTAACCCGTCATGAGTATAATAGCTTACCTGTGATTGTGAGGAAGATAACGAAAAAAGCCACGAAAATTTTTGTTTCTTAATTTGTTTTTAATAAAATCCCTGAAAAGCTGTTATTGGAAAAACATCCCTAGGTATTCATTAAAATTATTTATTAATAATTTATTATTGAAGTCATCATATTACCTACTTACTATAGTAATCTGTTACTGGAAGATAATTTATTATTGTGGCGAATGGCTTTTGATTATTATAGTTGTACTGTTCTGGTGTGGGTTGCAACGGAGCGTGTGTTGTGCGAAAAGGATGTAATTGATTATCACTATGATATTTTTATAATCGTATAAATGTTTGGCACCGTACTATGCAACTACTATAATAGTTGGCGATACCGCTATCACAGCAAGACGACTCGTCCAAACAATTTCCTTTTGATGTTGTCTACGAAGTATGAAAACAAGTCGACCCCTTTCCGCTTCATTCCTTTTGTATTGTGAACTTTCACATTATTACAACTTTTATCTTGGTCGCACAAAAAGAATTGTGATTTTAAAGGACAGTCAGAGAGAAGGGGACATGATTTTTGTCTAACTTTTCAATCAGCTTAGGTAAAATTCAACGCGTTCTCGATTTCATATTTAGCGAATTCTATTTTGCTACCAAGTGTTTTGGCTCAAATTGTGATAAGTTAGCGACTATGTATTGTATAGTGCTGATGAATAATAATTTATCCTCGGTAGGGTTTGAAAATGGTTAATAATTCGTTGAAAATTAAGTGTAACTAAGCAGCTTTCCTTGATTTTTGAGTAGCAACATAACAATAATTACTTCACCCAATTGGAAAAATCAGTGATTTTAAGTATTTTAGTTCAATATATCAGTAAGACTTTACACTTTCGATTTACGTTTCTGCACTTGGTTCTCAGAAGAGCAGCCCAACGGCTTCAGAGAGTCCTTTCGGAATATTAATTTATTATCAGTGCTCGATTATGAAGTAAATATAAGAAAACGTTGTAACGGAAAGAAACGTAGGTATTGTAATATTTGATTTATCTTTTTTGTTGCACAGTTTTGGTCACTTTGATCTTATTTTTAAATAATCCCCGCTGAAATCAGAAAAAAGAAAGTGATTCCGTTTTTTGAAGGAATCTTTTCATTAGGTCGGTGTACCCTGCCTATTTACAATGTTTGTCAAAAATTATTCTGATTCGACTCATAATATTTTATTTTCTTAAAAAAAAGTGTAGATAATAAATTTGCATTTAAGCGAGAGATTTTCGGACTACGATTAAGCTTTGTAGGACGTCTTTGGTAGTTTAAATGCCTAAAGTTGGGAGAGATTTTCCAAAATAGAAGTGTAACTTTAATATTTTTAGGTATCTGGAATACCTAAATCGCTTTTACAGTGGTATCTTGAACAACGTTCCAAAATAAATTAGTACCTAATGGAAACCTTAAATCATACTATTTCGAGCCAGTGTCAGTCTGTTATGAAGAAGGTTTCGTGCAATCACAAATAACTAAGTACCTTTATTTTGAAGCCTATCACTGTGTACCTTAATGAAACTTACTATTACAGATATTACATAAAATATATTTATTTAATTGAATGCTGGTTTTGGCTCACTTTCATCTCCCTACTTCTCCATTTTTCTTTTGCCTTGAAATTGTCAGCTGTTCCTTAATGGGGAATTATCGTGTATGAGAAAAATCACATTTTTTTCTGCCTTTGAATTGTTATTTGGAATAAAAGAGCAAAGAAAAGAATAGTTTATCGTTCGGGTGTGGAGAAAACTTGCGCTGAGATAGCATTGAGAGCAGTAAAATAGGAATAAATTAAATAATCTATTAATAATTAATTCAATCAATTTATTCACTATGTAAATTCTATTCTCACTATTCAGGAGCTCAAACAGTGATGGGCTTTGTGTTTCGTTTTGTTCAGTTGGTATCTTCGACGGCATTGGCCAATGACAGACGAAACTCTTTTCAACGTCGCTTTCCCACCATATTACAATGATAAATACTTCAATAATTTTCTAAAATTACATACACTATTTTTGCCCTACGACTTCATCATTGTTCATTTTGAGTCATCATCTGTCAGAAAAAAATAAAAGAATATTGATGATAATTCCCCATTGAGGTAGGTACCTCTCTGTTTTCCCTGCCGTACTTCAGGGCCTACTCCTTCCAGTTTGGATTACATCGATGGCCTGCTGTCTTCCATACTCACTGTAGGTAAAGGAAAAAACGCCTGTCAAGTGGGTGTTCCTCGTACCGTGGAAGTAAGCGTTTGGAAGGATTCACGGACGGACAGACACGAAACCAAATTTGTTCAGAAAGGCCTAAACCGTGAAACAAGTGGAAATATCGATTTTGTAGGGGGAGAAAATGTTACACACGGAAGTGAAACCATATAGTGAAACACACGGAAGTTTCCGCTACATTTGGTTGAACCAATTTAGAAAGTAAAACTTGTACCTACCAAAATGTTCCGAAAAGTGGATCGAAATTTACATGTAGGTACCTATCAAAATAGGAGAAGAGTTGGTAGAGTGTAGACGAATCAATGAGCAATTGAAAAGTTGTTTTATTGTTATAAACCACTAATTCAACAATCCCATATGGACTAATAAGGGTTGAGGTAAATTAATAGCCGATCTTATGCTACAGATCTAGCAATTAAAATGAACTATCGGCCATTAATTTCCTCTTACAATAACTTTTTTGTTGCGTCAATGTGAGCTTGCAGACTACAAAGCGGACGTGATGATAAAATACAATTTGATTGTAGGTACTTAATGCGTAACGAAAATGAACTAACTCGCGACTCCTTGTTCAGGTTAGATTATTTGAGAAATTTCAGGTGAGACTTTGTGGTGGAAATCGATAGGTACAGGGTGAAAAAACACAAATAGGTAAGTATTCGAAGTAAAATAATGTTGGATAAGTAGGTCTTCATTAAGATAACCCTCCTACAATTTAACGTGAATATGACACACAAAGTGGAGTGGGAAGCCTAATTAATGACATTTCGTTCGTTCAGTCTGGCTCAGTGTTACCTGATAGCCAGAATGATATCGCACCGAACGTTTCAAAATATCGTATGGCCTACATCTTCCCTCACTGTTTGTGAGCGCAAAAAGACGCAATTTTTTATTTTATGACTATTGAGTGAAGTATTTTCTGTTTTATCCACTCAAATCCGCCGAACGATGTACGTGATAGGTACCTAGTAGGTATGTACATCACGATGACCACTCCTGAAATATGGACATTATTAAGTATTCCAGATAATGAAAATCAAAATACCTACGTTGGTCACTAAAAATCAAAGTCTGAACTGAGGGTTGAAAATGAACTTTATAATATATGGCCAACAGCATTGGATTGTTGCTATGCAACACATCAGATTTACGAAAATTATATCGTACGATTAGCGAGATAATTATGCGTAACTACGATAATTATCGTACCACTCAAAAGTATTCTGTTTTCACCCTGTCGATTACATTTTCCCACCTTGAAATTGCTTAAAAATTATTCCAAATCAATCCGAAACCATAATGCTCGCCTTCATAGGTAGTCTAATCAAATCAACCTTTGAGGCGCTATCACCCTATGAAAAAGTAAGTACGAATTCTGTCGAGATTCAATCTACCTAGTACCTACATAAAGCACTTAGCTACATGTTTTGTCGGAAAATGAACTAAGTACCTACCAAATATCTTATCTACGTTGTTCGAGGACGATCTGATAATACTTTGTTAGGGAGTCAATACATTCGAGTAAAAATTAAGATTTGTTTGAAGCCCTCTTTGAGATGATAAAATTCTATTATTAGTAAGAGAACAGGAAAAATTTCGAAAAAAGCATTCAGGAAACGTCGTGATCGCAAAGTCTATATCACAATTCCAGTCCTTAAGAGAAAGATTCTAGGCCACTATCTTATAATAGTATAATTGCTTATCATTCGTCAATATGTCGTCAATATGTTTTTGTAAAGTGGTCAAAACGGTACAATTTAAAACCCAACCAAGATCCAAGAAAATCTCCAGAGATGGATTTGAACGGTTATTACATTTTTTGTAATATCAAGGAGTTTACCTAGTTGACATTCCCGACACTACATCTAATCCGTTGGTTTCTTCCCAGTTCTACAATGCATAGTTCGATTCCCTTACATATCAGTATTTTCTTATTCTCAGGTACGTCGTTACCGCATTTTCCATATTAGTTTGGAAGAAAAATAAAAGATACCAACGAATAATTAATAGTAAATTCAGTCAATTTCGCAGAATGAATTCATCCACAAATAAACCATTCCAAATTGAATTAATTACTTAATATAATATTATTATAATTAATAATAATTAATCAACAAAGGAAAGCGGCGCTTAAAGCCCACCCCTTCAATACCGGTCAGTTGTGCGGGTTTTTGCATATTCTGCGCCGTCACCTACCTCTCCGTACCGTATAATTATTCTCTTAGGTCTCCACTGTTTTTGAAAAAGTGGATTTTAAGTAATTGAATGTTAGGTTGTTGTTTCAAGTTCAGTTGAATGCTAGGAAACTGGGAACGAACTGTGTACATAATTTAGATTCTTGAAATTCGTGTGTGCATGCAACATTTCAGAGAAATTCCGATTTTTTTATTTTTTTTTTCAACTCTGCTCCAACAATCAAGGCAAAGTAATGTTTAAATTTGAATATTCAAGTTAGAAAAGGAAAATAAATAACAATCAATGGGATATCTAGAGGTTCGCATTAAAAACAATAAAATTATACTTACTTGCTCAAGGAGTCCTACCTATTCATCAGGGAAAATATTGATTGGGCCTTAAATTATGGTCACCTGCATAACATAATACTAATTAGGTACTTTCCTACCTACCTATTCAAAGTAAGTAACCACCCGGTAAGTGTAGGAGTATATACTACACGTGGGTACATTTGTATTAATAAATTGATAAAACTGTTGGACTGATAAAGTCCAACGTTGAAACGTTTGTCTTTGACAATATTTCTGATGGAGTGGTAACAAAGGTAATGTTCAAACTTCAAGGAAGAGCTAGCTGATTTTTTTGGGTTGCTGCTTCCTCTTCTTGAAGGCCGTCGCTTGCCTGAGGAGTTCGGCGTTTTCGTCTTCGGCTACTGTGGGGGCATTTAGGTACTTCTTGGGCACGATGAAGAGTCCAATCATGGTCAAACCTGGAAAATAAGTAAATAAAAAAGTAGGTACCACGTGCACCAGGAGGAAAAAAGGTGCAGCAGGCAAGAAGTAGTCACACAAGAAAACGCTGCAAATTATTACACAACGGTTTATTATTTTCTATAGGTATAGATCACCCGTCTGTAAAGATCCTATTTTTGTATGTTTTTTGAACTTATCTACCGCAAACGGTTGGTACTAAAATTCTCCAAGAGGTCTCATTCGACGCTAAAAATTGTGTTCTATTTGAAAGCGATGGAAAAAATATACCTTCCTATTTGAAATTTTCGAGCTAGGGCATTTTGAAAATTTCTTCCCCAATTTTCTACCCCTTAGAGAAGGTTGACAGTAACGCCAAGCTCCGGAGCACAACTAGACCCCCAAATGGAGCCGGTATACTATATTTAATTAATTTTGGTCCATAGTAAATTAGGAGAGTGCCTCGGACAGCGCACGGCGCACAGTGGGGCCGATCCGGGAAAAACTAAGTTTTGCTCGGTATTTATAGGACATTTTGCGCTGATTCCGAATATACCCCAAGTTTCTATAACTAGAATAGCTAATTAGCTGCAATAATTTTTAAAAAACCTCAAAAATTCACGTTATTGACCATGAGAACCGCTCAAAGTGGTTTTCATGTAGAAGACAAGTTGAAGACCTGAGACTTCTGCGTTGAATGAGACCAACGCCAGCTCACCAAATCTGTAACCATGATTTTTTGTGATTTCCTAAGTTTTCCATTTTCTTGACTTTTTAGCAGTGAACACGGAAAAAACTGTGAAAAATCACCAAACATCATGTTTATTGATTTGTTTAGCTGGCGTTGGTCTCATTCGACGCAAAAGTCTCAGGTCTTCAACTTGTCTTATACATCAAAACCACTTTGAGTGGTTCTAATGTTCAAAAAAGTGAATTTTCGAGGTTTTTTAAAATAACCTAATTTTCGGTCATTATTCCGCTAAAATCGAGTCAAATAAAGAAGCGGATAGCACCACGTGAATCAGCGTCGAAAAACAATGGCAATTCATGTGCTGGGGGTTCAGCATAATCCATGTTTTGCGCAATTTGGTGACTTGCCAATTTTGCGCGCTCGCTAAACAGGTTCCGCGTTACAAAAAAAGAAAAATCGAGTGAGGGCCTAATTGTTCATGAAATTTCAAGTAGAATCCGAATCTGAAATAAAAAAAAGGGGGTTCCCATTTAAAAAAAATAAAGTTGATGTCAATTGCGCACGTTTACGGCATTGCGCAATGCGGAACGTTCTCATATCTGAGATCCTTGCAAAAAATTATGAAGATTAAAAATAACATTTTGTTTGTGTCCCCATAAATAACGATTTTACTTGTGGTGGTGGTGGTGGGGGGGGGGGGGGGGGGGGGGGGGGGGGGGGTTGGCAACTCGTGGAACACCCTGTATGTATTCATGAATTGAAACGACCTACTTTCCTTGATTGTGCAAAGTCACGTAGGTATTTTTGGCCGTACTCCTTGCACTTTTCGTTTAGGATTTCGACTATTTTTGAGAACTTATAGGTACGCTCCTAAAAAATCATTTCGTATACTCAGTATAGTAGGTTGGTATATAAGGTTAGGTACCTACCTATCTACTCCAAGATTGGGAAGTAGGTATACCTTATTTGTGGAACTAATCTCAAATGATTCTACGATGAATTTATATTGGTTCCTATGACAAGTATGTCCTGTACCTAGAACTTTTTTCCAGTACTTACCTATACCTACTATAATACCTAGTTAATTACTTTTACGTTTTGTAGGTATGTAGTAGGTTGGTGCCAAGTAATCTACGATATTGGTCTACGATTGGATAGCAACTCTTCCCGCTCGTCAGGAATCGTATGAGTTAAGTACATAGGTATATAGGTACCTACCTAAAATATTCCATGGTAAGTATAAAAAATGAGATTCATTTCATTATGTATTACCCAGTACCCTACTCCTTTAGGAATTATTATGTCTCGAAAATTTTCGATAAAAGGTTCTGAGCAGCTCAAATATTCAAGTTGAACCTGTTACGCCACTAGTTGGCACAAATCTAATACAATGATGATTTTTTGAACTTTTACGGTAGGTATCCAACATTTACGCAGTTAGTATTTAAATCATGAAATCTCGGAAAGCAGATACTATACCTACATAATACAATCCTGTAATCATGAGGTGCAACAATACTCACTATTCATTATACATGGAAAGACGATGTAGAAGTTGAGAGTAGCAGACTTGTAGTAGAGCGCTTCCGTCAGGTACATGAAGACTGTGAGCAGCAGAGAACAAATTCCCATACTAATGATCCTGTAAAATTATCACCACACGATAATAATTACTGTGTTAATAAAAAGCGACGGCAATACGTTCGATAACTATAAAGTTCATTCAAATTAAAATGTAATTTAATTATTAGGCATAATAAATACGACACAAGTATGCCCAAATAGATTGTTCTTTTCAAATTCAGATTTCGTTTGAAAATATTTCATAGAATAAAAATAATATTGAAAAAAAAAAAAAAAATCTGAATGTGAAATGGAAAATTTTGAATTGGGTTTGGAAAATTCTGAATTTTAAATGGAAAAACTATATACGAATCTAGAAAAAACAAACACAAAAGAGCACAAGTTGACGAACAATCAACATTTAACTAAAACACTGATATAATACTACTGTTAATATTTATATACTATGTAGTAATATTTAGGTATATCTGTACTGACGCTAGTAAGTGTATATTACCACTAATACTGTACGTGTATATAATGAAGAACAAGTTCAAAAAATCCTATACGTACGGTATGTAATGGATGAAAACAGTGCAGTGGATCAGCGCGATCGCCTTCAGCACAGAGTACATCCCGAGGACCCTGGGAAGCGTGGGGTCATCTGAAAATTAAATAAAAAATAACGAAAACTGATTTGATGGAAACGTTGCCTATTAAGCAACTGTTATTAACACATTTTAAATACTGAGAAAATTAATTTTAGCATTTATTCATTGTAATTTGAAATAATTTCCGCAAAATCTCTGGTCAACGGAAACTACATAAGATTTGAGGCTCCTTAAAGAAAGAACATGCCCAAAAAAACATCGAAAATTGGATTCTATACATGCAGAGCCGGGTTCCAATGCGGGAATCGCCGTCCGCCGGACTTGATATAAATTTCCATATCTCACGGGTAAAAGAAAATAACAACAGACCATAGTGAACCAATAATTATAGATTTTAATAATGTCGCACACACAACAAAAGTTTATATATGAGCTATTAAGGTAGGTACATAGTCTCTTTTATTATACATTAATTTATACAAGGGCTTTTCTTGCTTTCATTTCGGAGAATGAATTAACTATGCCCACATAATCGCAATTGACTGAGACAGCTCGTTTTCAATTGATTAAATTGAAAGCCTGTTAGTCTTTCTTGAGACAGTGTTGACTTAAGGTAAGTTTTTATCAACTTCAGCTTTGAAAAGCTTCGTTCAGCGGAGGCGAACGACATGGGCTTCGGACTACTGTAGGTATTTCAGAACTCATTGGTAGTAGATCTTCGGTTTTACTTACCTTGAAATTCAACTGTAATAGTTTTGAGACAAAGTTCCTTCTAGTTTAAATATTTCTGCCCAACATTTAAATCAATTTCTAAAAATTTGCCGATTTTTTTAAAACCAAAATTGGTTAATTTTATGCCCCTCCAAAAGGCTCGAGTGTGCGGCTGCATACGTCGCACACCCCTCAGGCCGGCCCTGTCTGCATGCTGCAACAAAGTTTGTTTTTGCCCCCCTGAAAAGTTACGTTTGTGCTGTTACGCCAGTTCGTGAGCGGAAAAAAGTTACGCTAGTCTGTCAAAGAGGGATATAGGTTATTATTTGATCCTCAAGAATTCAAGGCCATTTTCCTGCCAGGAATATATTCAATTGGAGTCGTCTAGTTGCAAGTATGTGTATATTTCTCAGGCACCGCTTCTTTGGTCACCGCCAACTTCATCAGCCTATCTTACAGTTTGCAAAGAAAGTTCCTACTTGTTACGAAGTCAAGCTCCTGCAACCATAGCTAACGTACCTACTATGTACCTACCCTCAGATGCCCAGTATTTGAAGATAAGCTGATGAAGTTGTCATTGTCCAACGAAACGGTACCTGAGAGATATACACATACTTGCAACTAGAAGACTCCAATTGAATAAAGGTTTTAGTTGACATTACACAAGAGCAGTGTAGCCGCTTAGCCAGGGTTAGTGATTTGATTCCTCTCAGCCCTCTATGTTGAGGGGTTTCTGTTATGGGGTTTGGATTTCTGTTATGTCCGACAACCGAGTAAGGTTTCAGAAGCGTTGCTTCCTTTCTGGATTATTTTTATTTCTGAAGGTTAATTTTAAACTGTGATTCGAAGAAAGTAGATGAGCGTAATACGTGTAGTAGTACGTGTGTAGTAGGCGTAATAGGTGTGTAGTAGTACCTGATAGTTTGATTGTAACTTTGTGTTAATTTCGTGTCTTTAATCAGATTATAGGAAGGGAGTCAATACTTGATAGTTTTTTAGCTTTATGGATAAAACGGGATAACTACTAACTGACGAA
>JAEMON010000004.1:31393136-31403461 GCA_030264115.1 Lygus lineolaris
CAAGCATTGCAAATTTAAAAAAAATTAAGTTTCTGAAAATACCTGTAAGTACGTTAACTGCATTTCCAAAACGCGTGCTGGAAGCATTCAAATGTCAAATGTCAAAATGTGTGTTAAATTGTCAATGCTTGAACTGCAATTGCGGTCCTTAGGAGTTCGTTTTTGATTATGAATGTGCATTGGGTGTATAGAAAATTTAACGCTGAATCCGAAAATGTGGTCAAAAGTGGAAAAAAAATTGTTTCAAAGTGAAGAAACGTGGGTTTTTATGGCAAAAAACGTGGTTTTCTGAAAAACACTTTAAAAAATCATATCTTGAGAACGGATTGAGATAGAAAGTTGCGGTTGGTGGCATTCTACCCCATTGTAGATCTAGTTCCACCCAATTTTTTTTTCGCTTCCGTCCTGAATCACCCTGTATGAATATTTAATATTTATATTATTTAATTATATATATTAATAAACTCGTTAGATGTATGTTATAAATCGAGGATCTACGTACGTTGATCGGGATACTGAAAATTTTCATTTTTTTCCTGTTTCATGTTATTAAAGACACTAAATCTAGAAAACTAAAGTTGTAGAAATTGATTTCGACGGTTAGAGAGAAACACAGCTACGGGGAATATAAAACGGATAGAAGGGATAAGGGTGAATACAAGTTAGTATGATTTGAATAAATCCCATCATAAATCCCATCAATATCAGCGAATTTTCGAAGAAAATTAAGCTATTGCAATGGCCTCAAAATTTTGGGTATATATGCAAATTTTTGAAATTTCTTTCCATGGAATTCCGTTACAGACTATTCTAAAACGACCCCTGAAGTTTAACACTTTTTCGTATGTTTATGTACCTACTTATAATGTGTCACTCCAGCCGATATCTCAACCTAGGTACGCTCCAAAAAATCCAAATGAATTTTGAAATGTCATTAATATAACAAAAGAAAATATGAGTTCGTGGGCCAGAATGTAGGTAGTACCTACCCACTCCAAGGGGTAAAATTTTGAAAATTGGGGTCAAAAACGTGTTTCTTGAGGTTATTGGTGTAAATTTGAAATGTAAACATGGAAACATAAACATGGTACGATCGGATCAGCGCAAAATTTCATATAAGAGTCACCCATCAAATCGGATAAAATGATTCTTTTGAAATTCGATCATTAACTCATGCTGCATGACTGAAACTTTTTTTTTGGTACCTACGTTTAGTAATGACTACAGCTGAATTATACTTATATTCAATGTAGATACATAAAAGTGTGGTATTTAACAGTACATGAATGAAGTATGTTTGATGGTTACCCCTTTCGATGAGGCCACCCGTTTGGGTGAACGAGTACTCGCCGAAGATGCATTTCTTCTCAATGAACGCTCGCAAGGCGACTCCCATGTCCATGAAGGCGACGAGCGCGATCCACCCCCTGAAGGCGTACATTACCTTTTGATCCATCGCGACACGATTGACCACCGAGGCCGCACGTCACTAACATCACAGCAAGTTGGCGTGAGATGGTGACGAGTCGCGATTTCACTGGAGACGCGGCGGTCGTGACGCGTCGGCTGGGGGCCCGGCACTGGCCGCTGCGGCATTTCCACGACGTCGAGGATGCTATTTCCGTGCCCCCCCTCCCCCCTGCCGCCTCCGCTTCTTGCACTGCGCATGCTCGAAGAGCTCTACGGACTTTTTACTAGTTTAATCGATACTCGGCTACTCGGTTATGCGGGAACGGGATCGGGGGCGGCGCGAGCGCGGGCCCCCCATTCATCGGAACACGACGCATCTCCTCTGTAACTAACACAACTATTATATAGAACTCTATGGAAGAGGAAGATGAATCACAATATATATTATATATATATAGCTTTTTCAATTGAATTAAACAGTTTTCAAAATGAAGTCAACACTTTTCAAGATGAAGTCAACACTTTTTAAAATGAAGTCAACACTTTTCAAAATGAAGTAAACACTTTTCAAAATGAATTAAACATTTTTCAAAATGAAATAAACAATTTACAATATGAATTAAACAATTTACAATATGAATTAAACAATTTACAAATTAATTAGAAGTATGTTGATCGTAGAGTATCAAAGTAGTGATGGAATTGTTGAGGGTCGATCAATGAATGAAGTGGGTGCCAACGTTTCGGAGAATTTATTTCTCTATCTTCAGGGCCTTTGAAATCGAATGAAAATGATGACAATATTGATATTTGAACAATGTGATAGACACTTAAAGTAACCATAGAGAGGCTTGGATATTGGAATTTTGAATATAAAAAGAAGGTATAGTTGATATACAATAGGCATATTGAAATACAAAACTAATTGTACAACACATGAAAGTACAAATAAAAATAATCTAGGCGTGTTATAGTTGATTAAAATCACCACTTACATGAATCCTTCAAAGGCAGTGGAAAGTAAGACCTACTATTTCACCAACATTGGAAGTTGGTGAAATAGTACGCACCGTCTTACTGCCTATTGTATATCAACTATACCTTCTTTTTATATTCAAAATTCCAATATCCAAGCCTCTCTATGGTTACTTTAAGTGTCTATCACATTGTTCAAATATCAATATTGTCATCATTTTCATTCGATTTCAAAGGCCCTGAAGACGGAGAGATAAATTCTCCGAAACGTTGGCACCCACTTCTTTCATTGATCGACCCTCAACAATTCCATCACTACAATTTACAAAATGAAATAAACAATTATTCAATATGAATTAAACGGTTACCAAATAAACTAAATAACACTGTCTTTCAAATACTAATGAAGGGGCTGCATTGCAGCTGCCGCTGGCAGGAGCAAGAAAGAGTGCATAACATAATTGGCACGGACGTGATTGCAGCCACCCCTTGTGAATCGCCTCTTGAAGAAGGTGGTCTTGAGGTCTGGATAATACGTTTCTCACAACTGATTTTATTTTGGAGAAGGCGTATTCCACTGGGATCAGCATTGGGGAATACGGTGGCAAAAAATGTAAATTCATGTTTACAGAACGCGCGAACTCTCGAACTTCCACAGAACGACGTATTCTACCATTGTCCAGCAGATTGGTAGATATTGCCGTTCCCGTTTGTATTGTCTCGAAGCTCCTCCAAAAATTCGGCAAATAACTGGCGTTCGTTGTTCCTGTCATAATTATTTTCTTTATTTAAGGATTTTCTGATGAACAACTCCTTGAGAGTTTAACGCCAGAATTAAAGAAACATTCCGTCCTGTTACTGTGGGAACGGAGACCACTGCGCTCTTGTGTAAGAAAGTGTTTAATTCATTTTGTAAATTGTTCAGCTCATATTGTAAATTGTGTATTTTATTTTCTAAAGTGTTTAATTCATTTCGAAATTTGTTTACTTCATTTTGAAAAGTGTTGACTTCATTTTGAAAAGTGTTGACTTCATTTTGAAAACTGTTTAATTCAATCTGAAAAAGCTATTTACCTAATTATCATAATATCATGAATAAAGAGATACTCAAATTAACATTACGACTTAGTAGTTTTCTGTCTGTCGGAAGTTCGGATGCAACAAATAAAAATAAACGAGGTTTCAATAATGATGCAGCATGATAATGCACTATAATTTTTCAAGAGAATCATTAGGGTCATTATTATAGAAAATTTTGAGCTGATTCAGATTACGAGTATATTGTACATAATTATGTGTTATTATGTTTAAAAATCCAAAGACCTCTCACTCTGCGCGAGAGACGTGGAAAGTCGATAGACAAACCAGAACTTCAACATCAAGAAGTACAAATTGTATTTTTAAGACGAAAATGAAGAAACATAAAGAAATCAATCATGTACAGTACAACCTGTAATATTTCGTACCGCATTTTTGGGACATATTTATACTTTTTACATCTCATATTTATGTACAATAGAACCTAGAATACATTCGTATCGCAACTTTTGTGACATTTTACACTTTTAACCTCGCTTATCGTAAAATTTTGTAACGCATTTTTGGGACATATTTATACTTTTTACATCTCATATTTATGTACAGTAGAACTTAGAATGAATTCGTAACGCAACGTTTGTGACACCTTTATATTTCTAACCTCGTTTACCGTAGTCTGTCGACTACAATAAATAACTTTTTCCAACAAGAACCATACAAAAAGTGCGTTTTTTTAAATCGATTTTGTCGCCCTTAATGCTCAAAAGTTAACCCCTGAGAGTAGCTACTCGAACTCTGGCCAACGATCTGATCCTTTCTTCTGTTATTTGATTGTTATTTTGATTTTGCTTCCTCACTACCGAAGGTAGGAAGCTATGTATTCGTGCAAGAAATAAAAAAAAAATTTTGTCCTCCAAAATCAAAATTTCCACTTGCTTTTTACGTTTCAGAGCTTTCTGAACAATTTTGGTTCCGTGTCTGTCTGTCTGTCTGTGGTCAATTCCTTGTCCCAGGCACAACTATATGAAGATGTGGTCCGAATTTGATGAAATTTTCAGGGATTGTGCGGGTTAGTCCCGTGACGTTCCCCTATAAATTTCATCGCTGTCGGACCACTAGTAGCGTGAGAGCATGCGCAAACGTGAATTTCCTGAAACCTCTGTATCTCAGTTCCTAATTGACCTATTTCGCTCAAATTTGCAGGGTAGTTGTGGACTGACTCCAAGACATTCACCTATGAATTTCGTCACGATTGGATCAGTAATAGCTACTGCGCAAGCGCAAACTTGAAATTTGTTGTCATAGGCGTATCTCCGGAAGTACTCAACCGATTTCGGTAATATTTTCATGGATTACGCGAGTTAGACACTGGAGGGGATGAATTTCATCGTCATTGGACCACTAGTAGCGTGTGCGCATGCGCAAACGTGAATTTCCTGAAACTACGATTTCTCTGTTCCTAATGGACCGATTTCGCTCAAATTCGGAGGGTATTTGGAGGTTGATAATTACCTTCGAATTTCAACACGATTCCATCAGTAATTTCTACTGCGCATGCCCAATTTGAAATGAGCTTCATAGCCATAACTCCGGAACTACTCGACCAATTCTGGTGAAACTTTCAAGGATTGTACGGGTTAGCCCCTAGACAGTCACCTATTGATTTAATAGCCATAGGACCATTAGTAGCGTGTCCGCATGCTCTAACGTAACTGAAACTACGATTTCTCTGTTCCAATTGGATAAGTGATTGGATTAAGTGAACTCCGAAACTATTCTATCAATTTCGTTGAAATGTTCACTAACTGACTCTACATATACGTCCATGTTACAAACGTGAGGAAGCTGTACTGCACACCCAACTTGGCAGACGTTTTTTTAAGGGGATTTGGAGCTTTTTTGGATTTTTTCAAAATGGTTCGAAGGATTTTGGTTAAATTCATATGTTAGGTATACTCTTTTATAGGTAAAAACGAAATCCAATAGACGTCCATCAGGACGACATCCGTCAGGAAACTACTGAGAGACTACTACTCATAACACTGCTCATAACACTGCTACTACTCATAACACTACTACTCAGGGAAACTACTGCTCATAATTGAGCAGAAAATAACTTTTTTGGTGTTTATACGGGTAAGGAAAGTAGTGTGAAGAACCAGATGTTTTTGGAATAAACGGGACCATTGTAGTCTATAAGGTTGATAAATAAGTAGGTAGGTAAGTATAGATAGTTATAATACTACTCACCTTTACCCTGCTTTGCGGGCTTCAAGATATTAACTGATTCGGGTTTGGTGTTTTCTAACCGCCAGGTTACGTTAGTACTTACGTTTTATTTAGGTATAGCTTCATAAGTTTGTTGCGCTACTTAGTTGGTCTTGGGCGGAACTGCGATCGCCATTCATCGTATTAAAATAGCAGAACGAAACAGTTCACTCCCTTCAGTGGCACTGACAATAAATTCGTTATAATTAGGCTTTTTGCAGAAAATATATGCGCTCGCATGCAGTTGGCAACGGTTCAACCAGTACGTTTACATTTCGAAAGAGAATGAGTGATTCATATCTCCTTTTATATTGAAAGAAGCCGTGGATAGGTTTTTAAAGCTTTCGATTTGTAGGTAGGAAAGGAGTTGCTTGGTACCTACTCTGATCCATCTCCCAGTGGTAGGTAGGTATATTTAAGAAATCTGACGGTGTATCTGTGGTCGAATAGTAGTCAATTCCACTAACCGTTAAAAACCACGGACAATTTTGACCGGTTTTTATCAAATAAAACTTCCAGTGATTTTGCTGGCTTATAACATTAAACTTGGATCGCAGGGTTTTCATGAGAAGATAAAAAGAGAAAGAATGGAAGAACTTTGATTATATTTCTCTGAAGGTTAAATACCACCTCCCCCTTCTCTTTGACAATAGGGCCAAGAGAGCAAAGAATTCAATGGAGACTATTCAAGTCGTAACTAAGGAAAAACCGAGGCTACCCGACTATTCTTTTCTAGACCTCAGCTAATTGAGACTTTTCGTTCACTTTTTTCTGTCTTTTGAATGGGACCTCCTCCACGGAACTCTGCGAGAAGACAAACTTTACTTGAAAGGTGGGAACTCTGCCAAACTTGACGCTTTTCCATAAAGTTGGTAACTGAAGGGCGTGATAGGAATGACTTATAACCACAGGAGGTCGAGCAACCCGCCAGGCTCTCATACTCACAGGCAACGAGCCAATTTCTCAGAGCACTTGTGGCTTATTTCGGATTAATTCAGTTGGTGGTCGAACCTATTTCAAGTTTTCCGCTATGTTAAATAGCGGAGAGTAGTAAATATGACAAATGAATCGCTGATTACGAATAAACGTATATTTATTTTCCTATCATCGAGAAGGCAATTTTCACCCAAAACGCGACAACGAATTTTTAATTTTCAATTTCCAATCTGACCTCTGAAAAAGCTCCGAAAATGAATGCATACTGAGATCCAGTCCAAAATTAGGTATCGGTAACATTTTAGGAATATCGGATCACTTTAGTGGTGGAAAATCTATATCAATCATAGTAATCCAAGTTGACACGAGCGCAATAAGTAGTGTATGAAAGTGACTGACTAGACTCCAAGGAGGATCTTTCTGGGACACACAGAAAGACATGGAACAGGAAAACACATTACATTTCACGAAAGTGACAACAAAGCTTCCGTAAACTCATGTAAGACTAGTAAGTTTGTACAGGCGTTTGCGTGCCCAAGAAGCCATATTATGAGAAATCTGAGACGAAGAGAGCTGATGGTCATGCTCTCCCAAGAATGAACAACGCCAAAAATTAACAATAGTTTAGGGTCTAGGGGAAGAAAAGAGGACACGAGTCTCTACTGCTGGACTCCAGTGTTGTATCCATCCAGCAGCAATTGTTTTCAAGGTCCGGGATCCGACCTCGGACAATGGAGGTGGGAGACCGACTGACTGTGGGGAATATTTTGTATGTTTTCCATAGGAAGTACGCTTGGGAACTCGTCACCCACCACGACAAAACCAAATACATGAAAATACTATAAATAGCAGACAGCCGGATGCAACGGTGAATGGGCTACGAGCTGCCATCAAGCTCGAGCTATCACTTGCCACATCTTTCGGAACCATATCTTTCAGAGACATCTCAAATTGGACGTCGGTTAAAAATATGTCGTTTTTAGGGCTACATCATTCATCAAAGGTTTTGCGGAAGTTTACTTTGGAGCCAAGATTGTAATGGGATAAAAATGTCTGCCGAGGGGATGTGACACATAGCTTCCGCAGTGCACATAGCTTAAAAACAATTTCTCCTGAATTTCTTGCCCAAATCATATTATTATATTCAATGCTTATTATTCAATCATTTATTATTATATTCAATGATTTGGACAAGTAATTCAGGATCGTGTTAACATTTTTTCTAAACTGACAAACATGAACACGATTGCCACGGAATGGCAGCCCCCAACTGCCCGACCTCAAAGTTTGAACGGGATCAGGTTACTAGATCGTGATAAATGTTTGTGCAGAGGGTGCCATTGATCTGATAGGGCTGACTTATGTAGGGCCTAACCCACAAAATCCCTGAATAGTGAAAACTTCTAAGTTATGTGTTTTGGCAAGGATTTACAGACAAACAGACAGTCACGGATCCAAATTTGTTTAGAAGGGTGTTCAAGGGGTTCAGAAGGGGGAATGAAAATTGCGAATGGAAATTCTGATTTTTGATTTTGGAGTTAAAAACGTCTGCTAAGTTGGTTGGGCAGTATACCTTCCTCACATTATTTGTAACATGGACGATTAGAATCAGTTGGTTAAATAAATCGGTCGATTAGTTCCAGTGTTATGCCTTTGACAATAAATTTCAAGATTGTGCGCGCGCAGCCATCACTCATCTAATTGTGGCGAAATTCATAAATGATTCATTGTCTTGATGGAGCCCTCAACTACACTCCGAATTTGAGCTAAATAAGTCTATTAGGAATTGAGAAATCTGAGATTCAGGTAATTCACGTTTTCGCATGCGCACATGCTACTAGTGGTAAAATGGCTATGAAATGAATAGGGGACTGTCTAGGGGCTACCCTGTGCAATCCCTGAATATTTCACCGAAATTGGTAGAGTAGTTCCGGGGTTATGGCTATGAAACACATTTAAAAATTGCGCATGCGCAGTATTTATTACTGATACAAACGTGTCAAAATTCGAAGGTAACACTGTTAACCTCCAATTAGCATCCGAATTTGAGCGAAATAGCTCAATCAGGAACTGAGAAATCGTAGTTTCAGGAAATTCACGTTTGCGAATGCGCACACGCTACTAGTGGTCCGATGGCGATTAAATTCATAGGGGACCGTCACGGGGCTAACCAGCACAATCCTCGAAAATTTAATCAAATTCGGACCAGAACTTCATTATAGTGTTGCCAGGGACAACAAATTGACTACAGACAGACGGACAGACACGGAACCAAAATTGTTCAGCAAGTTCTGAAACGTAAAAAGCAAGTGGAAATTTTGATTGTGGAGGACAATATTTTTTTTCTTGCACGAATACATAGCTTTCTAACGTCGGTGGTGAGGAAGCAAAAATGTTTACCGTAGGTACGAAAGTGAAAACGCTATCAACATTTGGTATACTTGGAAGCGAACAAAATAAAGATGTATATTATTTTCAAAGAAAATTGCTTAAGGGTGTATACAAGTCTTGACAAAGATCTTACAGTTTAATAATATTATACATTTTAAATTCTCTAGTTTTTAATTCAGTACAATTCATTTTATCGCAAATTTACAAAATTGGTTATTTTTTTAAATATATCGGCTCATTATTTACGAATGGTTTGAGATCCATCAAGAAAAGAAGTTTATCAGTTTGAACAGATGTACCTAGACCTAGTACCTACATAATTATTAGAACAACGCGGCAGTGCGATTTAATTCATTCGATGACGGGGAAAGCATTGAGCAGGAATCAGGGCGCACGAATGGCGAACTTGCCGACCCTTGGGCTCAGAACAAACTAAAGTTAGGTAGATACTATCTATTCAGAATGAATAATAAACTGTTTTGTAATAATAACAATAATGTTTAATATTGTAGAAGTGGAGGTAATGGCTTCGGATGCAACACTCATTGGACCCCTCATAAAAAGGTAGGCGATCGGGCGAAACACCCCGCATAGTGGCGTCACCATAGCAATGAGCCATAAACAACCCGACGGGAAGAACAACGAGCTGGACAGCTGCTGGACGTGAGTTTTCAATGTTTTCATTCAGTTTACCGTGGATCTAGCTGTTATGCTCACTAACCTATGAGTTTCATTATTGAAAGAAGAACGAACATCAAGAATTAAGTATCTACTTGTCATAAGTTTGGATATCTTGCGACGTGAAATGAACTGCAGATTGCGTGTTAACATTAACAGCCTTTTTTCCCGTCGTTATTAAGGAAAATGTCCGAAACGAATCGACTTCTGTCGGACTCCACCCCGGAGAAGAAAATCGTCTCATCGAAAGTAGCTGATCAGACGAAACCAGTTAAAACAGCATCTGCCTGGGTATGTATTCGGATCCTACGAGTAAAATCGAATGCTTCATAGGTACAGAGACGAAATGACATGGAACATGCTTTTGCACATGACGAAGTGTTCTGATTTCTGAAGATAAAAATGGTTCCAATACTTACCTAGATACCTACGTACTTGGGGTGTTTAGGCCGTTCGAAGGTTGATATGGTGTGTAGTTAGGATGTACCTACATACCCACATAATAATGATAAACTTCAGGATTTTATTCAGAACAGTTTAACAACAAAATTTCCTCTAGGTTTCTGAAATGTTGGACCAATGACACAATTCTAATCCAATATTGACACGTTGGGGGGGGGGGGGGGGGG
>JAEMON010000004.1:31448386-31503234 GCA_030264115.1 Lygus lineolaris
TGATTTCTACCTAACCTTCACTTTTCGAGTTAATAATAATTTTAAGTCCCGGAGCGTTGCATTTTTTGGGGGACGAAAAAATGGAGACAAAAAGTGTCGCGAAAAATTCCTTGACCCCCAGCCAAAAGACATACCCATGTCAAAAAATGCATTCATTCAATTAATTATTTGTATGGTAGTACCTAATGTTATATTCTTAGTTGTAGGTGTTGTTTGATGTCAATTATTATAAATAAATAACAAAAAATTGTTGGTAGTGTAATAGTAAGAAAGTATAGCACTAAAGGTAGGTACTACTTATTTCGTTCACAACTAGGTATCATGTACTGCGTCAATTATACTCATAGTTATTGTATGATGATGTACGAGTAGGTACCTATAGATAGACTTACTGTGTCCAGTTTTCGGACCACAGAGTCAACCCTTGAGATTATCTCTGTGTTATGGGTAAATACTTCTAAGTACCTACCTAACTAACTAGT
Source organism: Lygus lineolaris (assembly GCA_030264115.1). NCBI lineage: Eukaryota > Metazoa > Arthropoda > Insecta > Hemiptera > Miridae > Lygus > Lygus lineolaris. The sequence goes on from JAEMON010000004.1 coordinate 31,448,869, forward strand.
GAGTAATTGAGTAGGTTAAACAATTTATTGCTAAATAATTTGAAATTAGCTCTAAAATAAGATAGACGCGACAAAGTGTGTTACTCTTCTAATTAATAGGGATTTAAATTAATTTAAATTAGATATTAATCCGATGAGATTGGCAATTATTGATCATATTATTTGGACCAAATTTTTTAATTTAAACCATCAGATTTGATTAGTTGAAAGATAATTTCGAAATAATTTGTTCATTTATAGTTATGATCATTACTGGAAGTGCATGTTTTCACTCGCAGCAAATTCAGCTTTATAGTAAACAATATAAATCCCACCTTAATCCATAAGTAGCAAACGAATTTTCTACTGCTCCTTCATTGTAAAGCACATAAAGCCAAAAGCGATCATGCACCGCTGAAGCGTCGTATCATGCATTCTGAAATCAAAGAATGAAGGTGACTATAGATTGGCACCTTTAAATGGTACATCTCTAGCATAGACCAAGATCAAGAATTACCCTGGAAAATACATTTAATATCTCTGTGCACTGAACGGTGGCATTTAAAAAAAAGTATTTGAGTAACAACTAATCAATGTATTTATTAGGTAGGTACGGTTGGAGGGCCGGTGTAATAAACAATCCGAAGTAAAATGCTATGCATTATCCTTTATGCCAGTCTCTATATGGATCAGAATACCTAATGAAAATATTACAGCATCCTTTTTCGTTCCATGCTGTATGAAAAACATTGGCAATTTATTATTATTTTGATTTTTGTCGTAGTTGGTTGGGTTCATTTTCAAGTACTCTGGAGTCATCTGAGAGTCAATGTTACGGGTTTTGCATTGGTATCGATTTTAGTGTCGTCTTAGATTATTACGAGCATTTTTTAGGACGATCCGATTTTTTTGTTTATTATTTTTAGGATCCAGGTTGGGAGAGAAAAACTCAAAGCTACGATGGAAGAGAACCACTTGAAATTTGTTTTACCCCTGAACCCCCTGAAAAAAAAAAAAAAAGATTAGGCGCCTAACTGCCTAAATCTTATAAACCCCCTCAAGCTTTGCAACATTTTCACCGTACCTGTAAGGATTAAAGACTGTGCTAGACTGTTCCTCATGCTGTTTTGTTATGCCCACTAATAATGATGTTTGCTGCTGCTTGAAAGTAAGCTATTCCCCATCAATAGGGAAACGTCCCTTTGCAACTCGTGCATTAGGTACCTATATTAAATTATAATATTTATGTTTAAATTTGTGATGAGGGAGAGTTCAGGAGTAGCGAAGGGGTAGAGGGGTTCTGGGCTTCTAAGCCACTTATACTCATGATCTAATTCTCAACTGTATGATACTAGAAAATAAAAAGTAGAGTAGGTAGGGAGTATTGTAGTGGTAGTTGGGCGTAATTAGCTCAATTCCGATCATATCTCAATGTTCGGGAAACTGTGTGGGGTGAATTTGAGGTTTCCAGCAGTCACTGCTTCCTCGTTTGATTTAGTCTCCATGAAAATGGAGGGAATAATACCCACCTACTCCAATCTGTACCCTAATTTGGATACAGCTACATAACTCGGACGAAAGAGCATTAAAAATGTCAAATTTGAGGAAAAGGGGAGTTCTGTGGGGAATTATATTACCGTATAATAGTAGAGCTACTCTGTTTGAACATGATAAGTTAGTGTCTTCGTAAAAGTTGATACATCTAAATGGTGGGCAATTTTTTTCAATTGTCAAAATTTAAGCGTTTTAGTTAGACAAATGGAAAAAAACAGGATTTTAACAATTTATTATTATCGATAATAACAATGGGGAACTTGCATGATTATTTTTTATTTTATAATTTGAAGGATCTAAATGAGGGCTTTTCAAAAAGGTGCTATATGAGGGGTATCCGACGATTGAAACTTACCGAAAATGGGTCTTGTAATTTAACCTAACTGACGTAACCGATCCCCGCCTGCCTGGGAGGGCCCCATTTTGCGGAACCTAACTAAATGCAAAATTCCTACCCATGCAAGTTCCCCATTGATACCCTGTGCAACGCATGGCTTATGTTACAAGCTAGTTAGTAGTTAAATATGAAAATGATAGCATTTTGATATCCTGTATTATTATTTTTTCCAGAGTGGATCGGCTGGTTGCGTCAGCTTCGGGAATAACGAGCAGAATCAGGTCAGTAGCTACTTATATTTTTAATAGAAGACCACCCATTTTGGTGCTTTCAGGGGCTAATCAGATCAACAGTCAAAATAGCTAAAAACCAGTAATAATCGATTTTTGGAATTATTATACTGGATAGGCAACATTAAAACACGTGGTACCTATTATGCGGAATCCGTTCAAAATGTCACATAAAGAGTTAAGAACATTCCAGTAGAGCAGTGGTTCTCAACCTGGGGGGCGCAAGCTCACTTTAGGGGGGGGGGGGGGGGGGGGAGAGACTGTCTGAAAATAGTATATAATAATAAAAACATAGGATCAGACAGGAATAGACAGGCAACAGGCATCACGAGACCGAGATGACAGCTGAGTTCAACACCAAGCTATAATTCTAGTGCATGTCGCAGTAACGAATTCCCCTGTAGTAGCCTGTAGTACCACGAAGGTTAACATTTTTTTCAATCGAGTTTCCAAGTCTTTAATCATGTTTGCAAAATTTAATGTTTTCACTCTCGTGTTACTGACTTCTGTTGAAATCGTAATTGTATCATTCAGTTGCTTCCTAGCCTTCGAGAGAGAGATGTTCTCTCTGAGTGCGTGTTGTTACGTGTAGTAAGATCGGCGAAAGACAGTAAGTTATTATCGCGTTCGTAGGTTCCTACCTACCGCATCTTTATCGCATCGGTCATCTATCTGGCTTTTACAGTAAACTTATAGTAAAACCGGAATTCAAGCGGAAAGGGTTAGTTATTGGCGCACATACTACTATAAAGTTTCTAACACTTCACCTATCTACTCATTATGAGTTGTGTGAGCTGTAGCGCTGCTATCTCACCAAGGAAACTTATTGTATGTTGTGTTTGCCAATCCGAACATCATTACTCATGCGTGGGGTACGACAAAGTGAACTTCGAGAAGCTTGGAAAGAAGAAAGATACTTGGTCATGCAAATCATGCAAAGGAGCGCGTGGAAAACCGCGTAAAACTCCTAAAGATACGCCGATCCTTTCTGATTCAGATGATTCTGACGTGGAAATTCATGCTGTACATCCGGGAAAGAAGGGGAAATCAGCAAAGAAACTGTCGTTGCCCACTTTTTCGGAATCCGAAGGATCTGATGCGGAAGAAGGGGTGAGCGACCCCGGAGAGGAGCCTTCAGGTAACCTATACATAATTCTTAAAAAAATGAAAAACATTGAAAAGTCGATCAGATTTAATTCTGGAAAATTGGATGAGGTACTGGAGTCGAATAACCAGTTGAAAGAAAAAGTTGAGGGCCTTTCTGCTCGCATGAATCATCTGGAACAAAGTTCTTTAGAAGATGAGGCGGAATTGGTCAATTTTCCAGAAACTAGAAATGAGAATCTATGCGAAGTTATTGTACAAGTAGCTAAACATGTTGGGTGTAAAATTGAACAAAAAGATGTTGTGAGAGCCTACCGTTACCATCCTCGCTCAACCAAAAATAAGAGCCCTGGAATAATTACCGACAAATTTGCTTCTCCTGTAGTAAAACGAGGAATTATGGTTAAATTTCGGGAAAAACAAGCAGTATACTCTGCGGATATACTTCAAGGTTCATCTGGCGAACAAAAATCAAGCGGTACGAGTGCTCCGCCTGGCGCACAGTTGTTTTTAAATGATCGTCTGACTCCCATGAATAGAAAAATCCTATGGCAAGCGAAGCAAGTTGGGAAGGCATACAATTACCGCTTCATATGGATTAGAGACGGGAAAATCTCTATGAAGAAGGATCTAAGGCTTTATCAATTACTCACTCATCTCAGCTGATCAAGTTGGATACTGCTTAGAAGCTCTCTCAAATTTTTTCTGATAACGGTGAAGATAGTAAATAACATAATTTTTCATTTTGAGAATTTTTGGTGCGCAAAATGTGATATTTTTTTATGGATGTAATTGTAGATAATATTGATGAATTGGACCCTATAAATGAAGTGGTATGTTCTGATATCTCAGCTTTGAATAATGAATTTAAGGATAATCTTGGTGATCTGGTTCCCTTGAATAGCAATATTAGGAGTATACGGCATAATTTTGATGAAATGGTGGTTAATTTAAGTTCCATGACTGTAAAGCCAGGCATAATTTATCTCACGGAAACGTGGAGCTCCACTGAAAATACAGTGTATAATTTATCGGGCTACAATTCTTTCAGCTCTGCACAATTCATCAATCAAAATAGTGGTGTCATGGTGTTTTTTGATGAGAAATGTAAAAATATGGTAATTAAAGAAATATCCATGACAGGTGCTACATGTTTGGTGGGTAACTTCTTTTTCGGGGAAATCAGGATCAGGATGATATGTATTTACCGTTCTCCATCGGAAGATGCTAATTTGTTTTTGGAAGAATTAACTAATATCATACAAGATGAGCCACAAACTTTAACTGTGCTTATGGGTGACATAAATATTGATATCTCAGCATCAACGTCTGGGTATCTAAAGACTGATTATTTGACTACCCTCGCGGAAAATGGCTTTACCTCATACATAAATGAACCAACGCGAGTCTTCAATGAACAGATTTCCTGTGTGGATCATATAATTATGCGTAAACCACGCCGGCATGGTAGAATAAGTGTTAAGTCGTGTGTTTGGGAATCGAATGTAACAGACCATTTTACGGCCTTGATTTGTTTACGTTTTGTAGGGGATGGAAATGAGCAATCAAATTCGAATAAAAATATTGAGAGTAGAATCTTTTATGACTATAGCAAGCTTGTGAATTTACTTCAGAATGTGAATTGGGAGCCAGTGTTCCTTGCTAACAATGTCAACTCATGTGCTGAAAATTCTGAGAAAATCTTTTTATCAGTCTTGAAGCAATGTAGTTATACCACTCGTAATTTTTCACATAAATGCCGCCCAATTAAACCCTGGATCACCCAGGGTATTTTGAGGAGTATAAGGGTCAAGGAATCCTTATCTCGTAAACTGCGAAGGGAACCATTATGTGAGGCTCAAGAATTATTTTAGGAAATATAAGAATAAGTTGACTTCTATGATTAGAAATTGTAAAGATTCTTTTTATAGGAAGAAGCTAGAAGTGATTGTAAAAAAGTATGGAATGTGATTAATGATGCCACTGGTCGAAGAAGATTAAACACCAGATTGGACAGCATAATATTATTTCAGAATGTTCTACAAGTTAGTAAAGATGCCAAACTGATAGCGAATGCATTTAATTTACACTTTTCTACAATCGGTGAGAAGATTTCGTTAGAGAATAATGTGGGTTCGGATGATGAGGTAACAAATAAGCCAACTTGTGACAGAATTGCTGGGGTGGAGGGGTTTAAGGAAGTAGTTGATTGTGATGTTCGGCAAATAATTGATTCGTTGAGAGGTGGCTCCAGTCCAGGGTATGATGGGATTACTGTGGAGGTCCTCAAGAAAGCCAAGAACTACATCACTAAGCCTTTGGCTCATGATTAATTTGAGTTTTTCCACAGGCGAGTTTCCTGAAATTTATAAAATGGCTATTGTGACACCGATTCTCAAGGCAGGAGATCCTCAACATCTGGATAATTACAGGCCGATTTAATTGGTTTCTAACATTGTCAAAATAATAGATAAATCAGCAAAACAGTACCTCGTCGGAAATTTAGCTGGGAAAAATCTATTAAACAATAATCAGTTTGGGTTTCGTACTGGACTGGGCACCCAAGATGCAATAGCCACTTTAACAGATAAAGTTATCTCAGAACTTGATAAAGGCAATAAACCGTTAGCATTAATTTTGGGTTTGAGAAAAGCTTTCGATTGTGTCTCGCACAAAAAATTGGTCAGTAGTGTTCGTTCAATGCTGGGTGATTCATTTGCGAAATGGGTGGAAAGTTATCTGAGAGAGCGATGTCAAAAAGTGAAGATAGGCTCGACCCTGAGTGATAAAGCTACCTTCTGCAATGGAATTCCGCAAGGCACAGTCCTCGGGCCAGTTTATTTATCTGCTTTATGAACAGTTTGCTCAATCTTCAACTTGAAGGCGACATAATTGCTTATGCTGACGATACAGTGATAGTTGTCTCCCGCGGTACTTGGGACGAATCTATGCAAGCTGCTTCAAACTGCCTATTTTCGGTTATGAGATGGCTTGAGAATGCTGGCTTAAAACTGAACTTCAATAAGTCCAATTTCATTGCTTTTTCGTTGCGCAACATTTCCATCCCCATTTTGGGCAGTATTAAGTGTCATTATTGGTCTAGCTGCTCCTCAACGAACTGCAATTGCCCGAATATCAGGCAAGTTCCACACAGAGGTATCTGGGTGTTATGGTGGATCAATGTTTGTCTTGGGAATGTCACATTAATAATATTTGTAACAGATTGCGCAAAATCATTCCTATGTGCCTAGAAGTTAGAAATTGTTTGTCCATTTCTACCCTCAGAATGTTTTATCATGCATTGGTGCAATCCATAATCTCGTACAGTATTCTCGTGTGGGGGTCTGCCTATCAAATATATTTGGAACCACTTTGCATTGTCCAAAAGAGAATCATCAAAATTTTACCACTCAAAAAAGTGAGATTCCCTACTGCACGAGTTTTCAAATTATTTAATGTTTTAGATGTTGCTAACATTTATAAAAAAATTGTGCTTCTACATATTAACAAAAATTTAGCTGGGTACGAGAGAATTTCAGGTCACACAAGATTAGCCAACAATGTTAACCTAAAGCTTCCGTTCCGTCTTACATCTAAAGGACAACATTTTTTCTCATATAATGGAGTGAAAATGTTTAATACCCTTCCTAATGAGATAAAGACTGTTGTTGTCCCCAAGAGGTTCAAGGAATGCATCAAGGAGTTCAATTTCAGGAGGTGAATTTCTTGGAGGTTTAGAGGATAACCCGATGTGATTCCTTAAAAAAATAAAAATGATTGGCGATTGATTTGATTTATTATTTGATTTGATTTATTACGATTTTTATATATATTTGATTTGATTTATTACGATTGCGATTTTATTTGATTTATGATTTGAGTAGGAACCATGTAAAAAGTGTACTTACATGTCACAACAAACTGTATTGTGAAAGTAGGTTAAGGCGACTCCGCTTCTCAGCACAAATTTTCTAACTTAAAGAGGGGCGACCGCATTTTGAACATCTATATTTGTTGTACTTACCTAAATATTTTTATTTCAAATATGTGCATTATAAAAAAAAAAAAAAAAATCATGAATCAGAATCTCTGTACTTCCCTGACCCATTGATTTATTTCCAACTTCAAAATTCCCACACGGTAGGTAGGTACTACAGGGCGATAGTCTATAGGGGGGGCATGACCGAAGAAAGGTTAAGAACCACTGCTGTAGAGGCTCAAAAAATAATTTTGCTCGGATTTTCTTTCTTTGAAAATTCGCTTATCAAAAGTCTGTTCCAACAATTCGAATAGTTTTGCTTTGCAGAATCCTCTGCGAATACTGTTTGGAATATTCGAAAATTCTATCTGTTCCAAATACTTTGTGTACAACTTACCCTACTGATAAGAACTGGAATCTTGTTCCAACTACCGGAGTAAGTTCCACTAAACTTGAATATTCTCAGCCCTGCGGAGGAGGAGGAATAGTGGAAAATCTATACTATCCCTTAGGTTTGTTCCAACTAAAAGAGCAGTTCGACGATATGCGAAAATCTTCAAGCCGAAGATTACTGAACTTTGTCCTTAGGAAAACGACCTTGAGAATATTCGAATACCTACCTATATCTATTACCAACAGAGAACGAAGGTGAGAATGGAAACGGCTGTGGCGAAAGAAAAAGAAAGATCAACTCAGAAGAGATTTGGAGAATACAGAAAGACTAGCGGAAGAGAACGGTAGCAGGCATTTTTATAAGAATGTTTAGTGGTATGAGAAAGGCTTTCAGCCACGGCTGAATAGTTGTATGGCTAAAGGGGAGTAGGTAGTCCTTGCGGAGGAAAGGGATGTTATGAAAGATGGACTCAGCATTTTGAAGAACTCCTAAACAAAGAAAATGCGGCCGATGGTACGCAGGATTCTCGAATGACTGGACCAGAACCAATCGTTGAGGTGCCCCCGTTGAATGAAATCAATAATGCCCTAGCTAAGTTGAAAAATAACAAAGCGCCTGACGAAGACGGTATAGTTGCAGAGCTTTGGAAACACGAGGGGGGGGGGGGGGGGGGGGGATGAAGCAACAAAGTCACTGCACGAATTTATAATAATGACTTGGAATCAGGAGGAAATGCCTTTAGAGAGTGGCAGACCAACTTAATAGTCCCCATTCACAAGAGAGGATCTTGTGGAGACAAGATTAAATGTCAACACAATCATGGGATTTCATTGCTGAACGTGGCTTAAAAAAGTGCTGTCGTTGGTGTTGCTAGAAAAATTGAATGTTTATTCTGGGCAACTTATAGGTGACTACCAGTGTTGCTTTCGCCCTGGACGTGGTACGACAGATCATAAATTATCTTTACATTACGACAAGCACTAGAAAAGTTCACTGAACATGGTCTCCCGTTGCATGAATGTGCTACTTGTTGACTACCAACAAGCTTTTGACAGTCTGGAAAGGAAGAGGCTCTTGAGTTCCCTTCTGAGGAACAGTGTGCCTGATAAGTTGATTCGATTGATCGATATGACGCTTCATAAATGTTCTTCCAGAGTTCTCTTGGGAAATAAAGTGGGTAGCTCATTCGACGTTAAGTCGGGCGTTCGGCAAGGCTGACAAAAAGGGTAATATTGTGAAAAGAGTTGGCAAATTTTGGCATACGCTGATGATATTGCCATATAGCTAGAAGCGCAAATGCATTAGAAGAAGCCTTCCAAATATTTGCGAAGAAGGGTAGAAGATGGGGCTTTGCATCAATGCAGGAAAAACAAAATTAGAATGATCACCCCTACTGAGGCTCCTCAGGCCCTTCAGAACATAGTTTTGGGTGAACATGAGTTTGAGGGGGTGGAACGTTTCCGATATCTTGGGAGCACTATTACCAGAAAAATCTATATCCAAGATGAGATTAGGATCAGATTGATGGCAGGCAATGGGATGGATGGCGGTTTATTTTGTCAATGCAAAATTTTTCTCTTCCTCATTGATTTCTAGAGTCACCAAACTACGCTTGTATAAAAACCATCGTTCGGCCTGTGGTCTGCTTTGGATCAGAAACATGGACGATGTGAGTCGAAGATGAAAGAAGGCTTAGAGCCTTTGAAAGAAAGAGGTGTATTTGAGAATTGTAGATGGAGAAGCAGGATTAATAGGAAGATTGAGGAGATTGGACAATGAGTGCGACATTTAAAATCAAGTAGGATCCGTTGGCTCGGTCTCGTCCACAGGATGAGCAAGGGCGAAAGAAGCTCAAAGCGAGGGTGGAGTCCAGAAGAAGAAGAGGACGATCCAAAAACAGGTGTCGCGTGATTGAGTTGTTGGGCAAGGACACAAGCAAGGTTGGGAAGGACACAAGCCATGGAACGGGAAGGTGGAGAATGGGAGGGAAGCCAGGGGCCACACCGGCCTGTAGAGCTCGGCAGTTAGTTATATTTATTACAAAACTGAATATTATTTGAATTGCAGATTTTAGTTGGACAAACCCGTGTTGGGCAAAATAAATTTACGAATAACAAATAAAAAATTCAAATAATTTATTCGTTATTCGAAGCTTGAAATTATGATTAAATTCAAAGCTATTCGTTATTCGAAAATGACGAATAACAAAAAATTATTCTTTAAACAAAAATGCCAAATATTGAATAATTATTTGTCATTTTTTGTTCCTCTGTTATTTGAAATTCGAATAACAAATAATTATTCGAATACTATTCGAATGGGGAACTTGCATGGCCATTTTTTATTTCAGCGTTTGAAAGATCTTAGAGAGGGCTTTCCAAAAAGATGATATATGATGGGTATCCGATGATTGAAACTTACCAAAAACGGGTCTTGTCATTTCAACCTAACTGACGTCACCGACTCCCCGCCTGCCTTGCGGGGCCCTCAGCTACATAAATGACGTCACGCACTTCCTTCCAACCTGTTTTCTGGTTAAACCAGACAACAACGAGCCAATTTCAAGCTGAAATTTGGTACCAGGGTTTTCAAGGACAGTGAATCAGATTTTGAGATTCAAAACGCAAAATTTCTTCCCATGCAAGTTCCCCATTATTCGAATAATTCAATTTATTTGAATTATATTGTGTTGGGTATATTTTTGGATGGTGTTTGTTGACCTGCTAAATCGATCTCAACACTACTTTCAGACCCAACGAAAATTTTTCGAATTTTCTGGTGAAGAAGTACCTACTAAATAAATCCAAGTACAAACATACCTAAAATGACTCCTCTGCTTCCATAATAATTCGAACAATTCGCAATAATTTACAATTATTTGAATGATATTCGAATAAATTATTTCGAATAACGAATATGAAATAACGAATACCTACCTGATGATTTATTATTCGTTATTCGTCTTTTTCGAATAACGAATAATTTTGGATTTATTCGTTGTTCGCAACTTTGAATATTGAATAATTATTCGTTACTCGTTATTTTGAATAACCCTATTATTCGAATGTGCCCAACACTGGAACAAACTTCATGACTGGAACTTTTTTCTTTATCACAGTGTATGGATTTGGAGTGTCCCGAAGTTCACGTGGAAACTTGCACCAACCCTTGCATGATGACGACGCAAGCGTTTACGGCGCCCAAAAGCTGCTGCAACGCTCCGTGCTGCAGCGCTCCGTACTGCAGCATCCCCGCCCCGCATCAGATGTGCGCCCCACCGCCCCCGATGTTCGCGACGACGACCTGCTACTCGACCCCCTGCTCCAACAAGTGCTCAAGACCGCCGCCTCCGCCGCCACCTCCGCCACCACCTCGTCCTTATCAGCAGATGGACCCCAGATGTTGTTGCCCTTATCAGTATCCGCAAATGGTGAGTGGCGTTCGGAATCTCTTAGGGCGGGATATATAGACGGACCTCGAGTTTCAAGGAGACCTTGAGATTGTCTCCTTGAAATTTGAAATACGGATTCGGCTCATTTATCAATTAATAATACCTAGAAATATGAATGATCTATTGAAACCCTTGAAGGGAGAAATTTACTTTATCATGGAAAACTTCAACAGCTGGTTTCTCTGATGCATAGATAGGTTTTTCATAAATAATTGACTAGTTTTTCCGTACATTTTAGCGAATTTTCGAAGAAAATGAAGCTATTGCAATGGCTTCAAAATTTTAATAATGCAAATTTTTGAATTTTTTTCCATGGAAATCCGTTTTAGACCATTCTAAAACGGATCCTGAAATTTAACACTTTTTCATATGTATATATATATTTATATACATATATGTTTATGTGTCATTCCAGACGATATCTGACCGAGGAATCGAGTTAAAAAATCCAAAAAAATTTTAAAATGTCAATAATATCAAAAGAAAGGATGAGTTCGTTGGCCAGAATTTTTGGAGTACTCCAAGGGGTCAAATTTTGAACATTTAGTTTCAAAAATCGCTAAAAAACGTGTGAACTTTTTTCGATTAATCTGGATAATACTATTATGTATAGCTGTTGTTCTCTATGAGAGTGAACAACGGCTTCAACTGTCCAGGATTACAAAACTGTCGAGACCTCAACTACAACCCGTTCAGAGTGATATTTAAAATTAGATCAATTCATACTACTATGGGTTGAGGGTGGAAGATTCTAGGCTCACTTCCGGTTTCAACAATCATTTATTCTGATCCAACATGTTTCGCAACGTTGTGTTGCCTCTTCAGGGATTTATAAATTTGACTATGCGGGCTTGTCCGCTTTGTCATGTTCATTTATTAATTCTATCAAGGTACAGGACTTGTACTTAGTATTCTGGCACAAGGTATCCTCGTACTAGTATAGTAAGTGTGCTCTGCTGAGAGGGGGAGGTGGCATAATATAGTAAACAGAAATTAGGCATTTTCATGTAAAAATGCTAAAATTGCAAGAGGAACTTATTAGAAAAATGAGATTAGGATGGATACTGCTGGATGGATGAAGCAGATCAATTCAGTTACGTATTTAGCGCAAACGGCACAATAGGTCACGATGTCACAATAAATGGCACCGTTTAGTTAAGTTTAGATGAACTCGATAAAAGGTCATTTTTTCAACTTTTTTTTTCCGAAAAAGCCGAAATTTAGACATTTTTGAGTACATTCTGGGGTATTTTTGCTATTTATAAGGTTGGTAGTGTTTCTTACCTCATCATGATCTCTCTCTCTCTGTAGGCTCCACCGGCACCTTCGTACTGCGTCCAGAGCGTCGTAGTGGGCGGCAAAGCAGACACGAAGAAAGACGAAGACAAAGGCAAAGAAGACGAAGAGGGCAAAGGCAAAGGGAAGCCCGAGGACGACGTAGGAAGAGGAGGCGGCAAGCCTGGAAACGAAACTGGAACTCCGGGAGGTGGTCCGCAGGCGGGACTCCCTAGACCAGGGGGTGGGCCGGGGGGTGGCTTGTACGTGGACCCCTTGGGATTAAGAGGAAATCTGGGCGGAGGAGGTCTTGGCGGGGGAGGTCTCGCTGGGCTCCCAGGATTGTTGGCCAGAGGATTAAGGTGGCCGATCCCAGGATTAGGACACTGCAAGGAAGAAGATGCAAGTAAAAGGTAAGAACCCTGAAGCAAAATAAAAAATGAAAATAGGTAATGCATAATATGTTTGTGTGAATGGCCAATTTAGATGATAAAGATGATAAAGTCAACAACAATGAAATCATTCAGCACTTCAAAGACAAGTGTCTCAGGTAATAATCCTCCCTCCCCCCAACTTTCAGAGCCATTAAAAAAGTCAAAATTTCGGGTCAAAACAATTTTTTCGAATTGCAGATTCGGATTCTACGTGAAATTTCATGGAAAATGATCCCTCAACCTAGTGCCCAAAAACGTGCGAAAATGCTCGCAAAATGAGAGCTAAAAGCAAAAAGAGTTTTGAGGGTGTAGTAAAGTACCAAGTATGATACACATGATTATTTATTTTAGCGAATTTTCGAAAAAAATGAAGCTATTCAAAATTTTAGTAATGCAAATTTTTGAAAATTTTCTTCATAGAAATCCGTTTTAGACCATTCTAAAAAACTAAAAAAAAAAAAAAAAAAATCAAAAAAATCCAAACAAATTTTAAAATGTCAATAATATAAAAAATGGATGAGTTCGTTGGCCAGAATTTTTGGAGTACTCCAAGGAGTCAAATTTTGAAAATTTAGTTTCAAAAATCGCTAAAAAACGTGTTTTTTGAGGTTTTTGGTGTAAATTACCATCATCTAAAACATAGGAGAATGGTATATCATTTTTGGAATCAGCATGAAATTTCCTGAAAGAATCACCCATCAAATCGGTTAAAATTATCCTTTGAAAATTCGCTCATTAACTCATGCTGCATGGATGGAACTTTTCTTTTTCGCGCTGAGTAACGTGGTGATGTTCATTATTCGATTTGAGCAATATCTTGAAGGCTGGTGGTGGAACTTTGTAATCACCATTCTGGTTGTTCGGCGTTTTTACTTTTCTCATCCCACCGGCAAGGTGGAAGCAAAGTATTGCAATCAGCAGAAAACCCAATATCTGAAACACCACCTTAAAATGGTCCTAATTGACATCTGACCAACTTTCTCCACGTTTCGGATAAGTGTATGCCTATGCGTCTGTGTGCGCAAACGTGAATTTCCGAAAACCCCGGTATCTCAGTTCTTAATTGATCTATTTCGCTCGAATTCGGAGAGTGGTTGAGGGTTGACTCCACGACAATCACCTATGAATTTCATAACGATTGGATTAGTATTAGCTACTGCGCAAGCGCGAACTTAAACTTTGTTGTCATAGCCGTATCTCCGGAACCACTCGACCAATTTCTGATCATTTTTCGGGGATTACGCGGGCTCGACCCTAGGGAATTCCCTATGAATCTCATCGCCATTGAACCAATAGTAGCGTGTGCGCATGCGCAAACGTGAATTTCTCGAAACGACTCTTTGTTAGTTCCTAATGGACTGATTTCGCTCAAATTTTGATGGTAGTTGGAGGTTGAAAATTACCTACGAATTTTGGAACGATTGGAACAGTACTAACTACTGCGCATGAGCAATTTTGAAATCTGTTTCATAGCCATAACTCCGGAACTACTTGATTAATTTAGGTGAAATTTTCAGGGATTGAACGGGGTATCCTATTGACGGCCCCCAATTAACCTTGTAGCCACCGGACTACCAGTAGCTAGTGCGCATGAATTTCCTGAAACTACGATTTCTCAGTTCCTAATAGACCGATTTCACTCGAATTTGAATTAGTAGTAGTAATTCGAAGAAAATTACGCCACAATTGGATAAGTAATGGCTACAGCGCATGCACAAACTTGAAATTTATTGTCATAGGGATAACTTCGGAACTATTCCACCAATTTTGCTGAAATGTTCACTAACTATGATTCTATACGTCCATGTTAGGTTACAAAAGTAAGGGAGCTATACTGCCCACTCAACTTGGTAAACGTTTTTTAAAAATAATTTCCTCTACATTCTTAATCAATGTTCTGACAAAATGGAAATCTAACGATTTTCCCTAGATGTCTGATTTTTGATTAGAATGTTCTCAATTATGTAGAACTTCACAGCCTTCTGAACTGTCATTATAACATAACGACGGTTTTGGGGGGTTTTGTGGGTTGTTTATTTATTTTCAGAACAACCAGAATAGGCAGAACAACCACGCGATATCCACACACTTCCGGACTTGTGACACGGCTCCTTCTTGATTAACATAACGTCACCTTTACAACATTACAACGGGTTACAACATTGCACTCTCCTCACAGGGGGCTGACATGTCTGTTCCCCCTACCAGACCAGCTCTTCAGTAGCACATATACAGGGTGTCTCAGATAACGAAGACCACCCCCTTAACTTCCTTAATAAATGGGTTAGAGAAAAATTCTAAATGGTAACCCCCCTTATTTGTTTATGTAGATCTCAAATAAGACATTTTTGCGCACGTGCGCAGAAATGTCTTATTTGAGATCTACAGGAAAAAAATAAGGGGGGTTACCATTTGGAATTTTCCTCTATCCCATTTATTAAGGAAGTTAAGGGGGTGGTCTTCGTTATCTGAGACACCCTGTATATAAGTTAATCAAGAAGTAGCCATGTCACAAGCCCGGAAGAGTGTGAATATCGCGTGGTTGTTCTGCCTATCAGATCAGCTCAGTAAATAAATAACCCACAAAACCCCAATAATAAATGTGTGTTCCACCATCATATCGCTAGAAGATTATGTACATAATTTGATGATTTTCAGGTACGAAAACTATCTTGAGAAAATACTAGACGTGATAAAACATAAAGACGAACCTGAATGCGTTGGGCCGAGTCCCATCATGGTGATGCAGGACTGCTGCGCGCCGCGCGTCAAAGTCAGGAAAATCCGACGGCGACGGAAACAGCGCAAGTACATGATCGAGTCCTGCGAGGCACCCGACGACGAGATCGTCGAGGAAGAAGAAGAATCGCCTTGTTCCTGCGTCTTCGCCGGGCCCTGCTGCTCAAGATCGCGTCTGAGACGCTGCGGCTGCAGGCACTTCTTCTGAAGAAGGAGGTCAACAGAGCCGCTTAGAATTCTCTGGGGTTGACTCTGTATTTACCCTGCAGAAATAAGTTTCGTGAGACGGATTCTGTAGTACTGTAGTGTATGTAGCACTGCAACTCAGGGTGTCCCAAAACCAATCCGACAATTAAAGACACTAGAATTAGGTACATCAATTCTGCAACTATTTTCGACAAAAAGTTCCTCCTAGAGTTATTTTAACCCCTAGTTTTCGTGAGTTTTTTCACTTTTAAGATTTTGTTTTTTCTGTCGTCCTTACATCACTAAAACAGTCATAACTCTCTTAACTTACTATTATAAAATTAAAAACCCTCATACCGTTGGCGTTGATGGAAACAGCGTTTTAAGGGGCCAAGGAAGTGAGCCCAAAATGTCCTCATTAATGCCTAAATTTCTGCTAAGGAAGAGTTTATAGGACCTCTTACTATAAAATTATTATTGCTTGGACCAATAATTCTCAAAAACGGATAACCTTCCCCTCCCCTAACCAATTTAGCGTTGCACAGTTTTTCCCATTTTTCTCAGCCAATTTTCAACGGATTTTGATGTTGTTGGCGGCATTCTTCCTATTCTATCATTCTCCAGAGGGATGAGGTGACTTCATGCCCATTTGAATTTTGAAAAATTCATAATTACGAAATCGAAAATTCAAAATTACGAAATCGAAAATTTGAATTCGAAAATTATGCATAGCTGATCCCCGTGGAGAATTGAATAACAAGAAGAATGCCGGAAACCGCAACAAAATAGGCTAAACATTGGCTGAGAAAAATGGGAAAAACTTATTAGATCAGTTCCTTGGCCCCTTAAATTTCCTATAAGTTCGCTAACTGTTTCTAAAATTGATTTTGATTGCTCAAAATCAAATTTTGAGGATTTTCAAGAATTGAACTTATCTGTCATTTATCCGTTCGCTTCTAAACCAAAACTATTTTGCAAGGAACAGGATAAACTTTCTCAGGATCTCAGCTTTCCAACAGTATAATAATTTCATGTTTTAGTGCACTGATTACGGGAGAAAATTGCGTTAAAATGCAGAAAAAAACTTGGGTTTTCAAGGTATAATCGAGTATTTTAGAGTGTTGCCGACCTGACGATGAGTGTAGGCGATAGGTATCGTTTTCCACGTACCTACTTATTATAACCTACTCATTACCTGATTAATTATAATTACAAAGATAGCTCAGTGCTTATAATAACAGTCAGTCGAACTGATGAAAAAAAGTGAAATTTTTCCGAGAAAAGTGGTGCATTTTTCAGATTTTTTAACCATCAACGACCAATTTTTGGCAAAGCAATATGAATAATATTGAGGTATATATTAACTAGCGAAAAATGGGTCGGGAAATGGGAAATTAGTTGTAGAATCGATTCTCGACGTTTGGTTGGTTCATTTCGGGACACCTTACGCTGTTCTACTGTTGTAGTACTAAACAATTTGAGATTGCCTTTTCATGTGTCTCGTTCTCTCACTATACTCCTTGAATGAATGGGAAGCTGTATGGACGAATGCGAATGGTTTGAAATTAGGGTGAAGGTACCACAACAGACGGACAAAAAATGAAGCGACAGACACAGACAGGCTGGAAAGGGATAAAAAATGTACAGTAGTTAAGAAAGGTATAAAACGAAAGAGGCTTAATACATCCACATTTTGATTCTACAGGATGGAAATTGTTCACTCTCCAAAAATTATCACAGCATCAGCCAATCAGGGATATCGGTTTCTTCGTTTTTCCTCACTACATGTTTAACTACATGTCATGACGTTATGTTTAAACCACTCAAACCACAATATTCGCTACCTACATTAAAATCGAAGAATCGATGTCAATAAAAAGAAGGCTTGTGTCATAATATGGATTGAAATCAAGAGAACAGGGATAACCACGAAAGCAAAAATTATTATGAGTGACTATAGGAATAATTATACTTGAATGCAGATGGATTTTGTATTAAGTATGTAAATACATAAAGTTAACTTTATTGATAATGTAAATATATTGATTTGTATCTCGTTTTGAATAAATTTTTAGGTACACTTACCTATTTGTCTATTATTGGATTCATTGACAATGAATCTAAAAGTACTATCTGTAAAGAAAACCCTGGTTTTTGACCGTTTTGATCCGCCCAAAATTGTTAGAAAACCCAAAACCCGAAAAACCCAAATCCCCCCTGCCAAATCCAAATTCCCTGTCTGTCGAATTTCGCTCCAAACGAGACCTACCACTACCCAACACTGTAACCTTGTTTTTCAAAGTTTCCTGAAGTTTGAGCAAATTTTCGAAGAAAAATCAGCAATTTCAATGGCTTCAAAATTTTAATAATGCAATATTTCAAAAATTATCTCCATGGAAATCCAAAATGATTCCTAAAGTTTAACACTACATGATGGTTTACATAATATGTATGTATGTATGCGGTATGTGTCACTCCAGACGATATCTGACCCTGGAATCGATATAAAAAATCCAAAAAAATTTCAACACGTCAATAATATCAAAAGAAAAGGATAAAAAAAGATTTTTTTAATAGTTTTGTTTCTGTGTAAATTACCATCTTAAACATATTAGGAACATAAATATGGTACATACGGGATCAGCGCAAAATTTCCTACAAGAATCACTCACAAATTCGTTCATTGACTCGTGCTGCATGACTGGAACTTTTTTCGTGTTCAAGACTTTTTCAGTAAAACGTGAACATTTTTAGAAAAATCGCCAACAATCATTGCTTAGGCGTTGGTTTCATTTGACGCAGAAAAAACCATTTTGGGAGTTTCCATTGGTCAACAACTTCAATCGCTAGGCTTTAAGATATCATAGCTAATTAGCTATTTTAGGTACCTACCTACCATAGGTACAAATTCATGGTATATTTGAAATAGAGCAAAATATTTCTTATAAATGGAGGAGACCAATATTTTTGTTCGGAAAAATCTTATTTCGAGCCACTGTGAGTCGCTGTTAAATTGTGAAATGTTCACATCCGAATTGGAATTTTTTGCCTCAAGGAGGGACAACTGGTACCTGCCGGTACACTTCCACAAGTGTCCCTCATACTGCCCCCGAGAGGCTATAATACCCCCCACTATCATGAGACCCCCTGAAACGAGGGATTTGCATGGGTCGGAATTTTACATTTTTAACTTTAAAAAAAAGACTAGTGGAAATTTTGATTTTGGCGGACTTTATTGCTTCCGAGTCTACCAAGGTAGCGGAAGCATTGTTTTCACTTTTGAGATTTGAAAATTTTTTTACCTCCAAAATCAAAATTTCAACTCGCGTTTTACGTTTTAGACCTTCCTGAACAATTTTGGTTTCGTGTCTGTCTGTGTGTCTGTGTGTCCCAGAATCCTTGCAACACGCAAAACTTCCACAATTTCCATCCGATTTTGATGCAATTTTCAGGGATTACGCGGGTTAGGCCCTAGATGGTCCCCTATGAAATTCATTACCATCCGACCAACGGTAGCCTCTGCGCATGCGTGAACGTGAAATTCTTGAAACATCAATTTCTCGCGACCTGATGGTCCGATTTTGCTCAAATTTGGAGGGTAGTTGAAGATCGAAGGTTTAATGGTAGGTACCCTACGAGTTTCGTCCAGATCGGATCTGTGGTATCCACTGCGCATGCGCAAAATTTGAAATCCTTGCAACACGCATAGCTTCCA
This sequence comes from Lygus lineolaris, assembly GCA_030264115.1. Lineage (NCBI taxonomy): Eukaryota > Metazoa > Arthropoda > Insecta > Hemiptera > Miridae > Lygus > Lygus lineolaris. The sequence goes on from JAEMON010000004.1 coordinate 31,468,306, forward strand.
CAATTTCCATCCGATTTTGATGAAATTTTCAGTGATTACGCGGGTTAGCCCCCAGATGGTCCCCTATGAAATTCATTACCATCCGACCAACGGTAGCTTCCGCGCATGCGTAAACGTGAAATCCTTGAAACATGAATGTCTCGCGACCTAATGGTCCGATTTCGCTAAAATTTGGAGGCTAGTTGAAGATCGAAGGTTTGATAGCACCCTACGAGTTTCATCAAGATCGGATCAGTTGTACCCACTGCGCATGAGCAAACGTGAAGCTCTGATAACTTCGACAATTTTCATCCGATTTCGATGGAATTTTCAGGGATTGTGCAGTTAGTAATCCATTTGATGATTTTTTAATATACATGTTATAATATAACATGTATATTAAAAATGTAAAATCATATTATGGAGACGAGGAAGCTATGTGCCACACCCAACTTGGCAGACGTTTTTTTTACTTCTGGCACGGATACATAGCTTCTTACATTCGGTAGTGAAGTGGGAAGCAAGAGTAACCATGTTCCTCAATTCAATCAAGGTCCTCAATAATCAAGTTCCTCAATAATCAAGTTCCTCAATCACTTTATTTCAGTACTCACCCTTTTCCTCTGACTCAGCCTGAGTAGCCATCCGCCGTACCGCCTCCACATCCTCCGGAAGTCCCCTCGATCTTCTACCTGAATCAGCTTCCTGGTCGGATCGTCATCTCGCCGCCAACGAATCTTACGGCGACTGGTCCTGCCGTCGACCCTTCGACCCGGAAACGAACGACCAGACATTTCGTCATCCCTCAACACCGGAGTCTGAGTGGGGAGATCCTCATCTTCCGACAAAGGATTTTTGCAATCCGAAATATTGGCGTCAGCGCACCCAATGTTTGTTTGTTGTTTCCTTCACTGAACCCGCAGACATTGTGTCTTGGAAAGTGGGTCGCTTTACCCTTCAAAGTGGAGCTTTTCAGGTCACATCGGGCGTTTTGTCGGTCACCCGCTGTCCGAGTAGGTCAGTATTGTTTATGCTACAGTTTAGTGAACCCCGTCATTTTCTAAACTTGTCTTTGTTGAAGGTTGAGGTCTCGAAACGGAACGTTATTTAGGTATGACAAACTAGCCGGTTAACCCATGCGTTGCACTATTCTCAATCGTGTTTTCGTTTTTTTCGTAGTGCTTTCCTAGGGTTATCGTATTGGCAGACCATGCTTCTGAAACTTCACCTCTCGGTGATACAAAAATAATGGGATAGGAACAACATTAGTACGTAGCGATGGTGCTTCACATTGAAAATCAACTAGGAAACCAATGTTTCCATTCGGAAACACAAAATATTACGATATGGATATGTCTACGGGCTGGGGGTCATTTTTAATTCAACCCAATTTTCAGATCAAAAATTGTAACTCGAGACCGATAAACAAAGTGGGTAACTATACTGCAAGAATGAAATCAGAAATCATTAGAAATACGATTATTTAAAGTGACCTCCACCCCATATACATATCCATGTCACGAGGTATCTGCGTTTGTTGAGTAGATAGTTACAAATTAAATTCCGCTTAGGTTTAGACTTCTAAAAGGAATTCCACCTTGCAGAACTTGACATAGTTCACGAATTTCGCAGTGAACAAAAGATACAGCAAAAGAAAAAACCTACCTAAAGACATAATCGGAAACGGCAGGCTCAAAAACAGTGTCATAGAATGTTCTGTATGGATCACACATCTACAAAGATCCTATTGGTATAGAATACCTACCCACCCTAAATATATCGCGAGGTTCACAATCGTTTCTTGGGGTTTAATACCAATTTTTAACTATCAATTTCGATTAATGAAATCTGAGCGGCTCAACTCACAGAAATCGTCCTGGTATCGTTGAAGTTATTGAAAGTTCTACCCAGGATTTGAACTAAAGCTACGTGAAAGACATTAAATCATAAGAACTTTCACTATTTACGAAATTGTTTTCCTAGGTACTCAATAAAAGTTCCTAACAGACTCAGTATTTCTACCATGCTAACAGACTGACGGGCTGAAGCGGAAAAATCCCCGGAGAAAAAATAATGTACCCCTAAGCGGTTTCTGGACCCTCCTTTTATATTAGTATTCGCCGCCCGATTCGGTGCTGCAAAAAGCGTCTAATAAAACATTTCAGGATTTTACTGTGCTAGTAGAAAGGTGTCACGATTGCCAACTATCATTTCAAGTACATGAAAATCATACATAGCAGAAAATGGCTGCAAGTATTGCCAGTTTTTCAAGCGTTTCCTTCTCGATCGAGAATATCAAATTCACTCTTTGTCAATTTAATCAATCTTGGATAACCGAGATTTTCAAGATATCCATTAAGTATAATTTTTTTTCTTCAAATTTTTAGTTATTTCTGTCTGGATGACTTAGTATACTCCCAGACTTATATCCTACCGTTGGTAGGACAAGTACGTGTATATGCCTCACTTTGGATTCCTGTAAATTTCACCACCAACAAAAAAATATTAAAAAATTCGTAAAAAATCCTGAATAAAAGTTTCTTGTTTGGGCATTCCTTGTTGAAGACTGACGGATTTATGATGATTATCTTCAATAACAATTTGTTCGTTCTTGAATGACACTGGGACTCCCACTACGTGACACTTTTCTCTTTTACGACAGGTAACGTTTTTTCGGTGGACTATTGACTCGATGTAAGTGTTATGAATGAAGTCAAGGCGGATATCAGGGGCGATGCACCGGACGACACCGCTCGACACGTTTCACAAAGAATACGATAAGTCAGCGTCATCTGGCAAAGCTTTCACAATTTCTGACCCGGAAGCTTGTTTTTTGAGTGTATCAAGGGCTGTTTCGTGGTGAATTTCCTGAAACTGAGCCTCAGTCTCTTAAAAAAGTAGGAATTGCTGACGCAATACTTACCACCTCAGAATAATATTCAAGTTGGTTTTTAACTTGAAAACCAGCAATGTTGTAGATTCAGGTTTGTCCAAGTCTAATGTGCTGCTGTAGGTTCAGAATGGACTGAGACTGCTGTTAGATGATGGTTCGTTCGAGGCCTAATTATGTACTATTAATTTATACTTCTCGACCATCGATAGTAACGCGACTGTGATTTCTTCTTACTAGTCATAGATTTACTGCAGGTATGAAGATCAACCCATCACAGAAATATTTCGTCAACTTCGCGGGAGTGGGGTTCACTGCATGAGATATTCACCTTCTTCGCCGAGCTTTCTATAAATGTATTACCTTCTTCAGGGCTCGATCAATGGATCGGATGGATCGATTATATTATCAATCCTGTTAAAATTTTAACATTGCTTGAGTGCTTGTTGGTCTGATGATTGTCTGAACAGAAGGTACCAATAGTCTACGTGAAATCTTTATATCCAGTCTTCCCATCGAGTGAGACCACCAACCATTTACTATTATTTGTAAGAGCAACCGGGGAATTTGACAGGACAATAAACTGTGTGTATTATAGGTTTTTTTTTCAACACGAGTCCCTGGTATTAATTTAGTACTGTTGTTCGCATAAAACCTTTTCTAGTCTCTTCATTAAGTTTGTCATATTTTTCTTTGTTCACGTGTTTCCACAATTAGTCACTTCTATGAAATTACAGGTAACTCCAATTAATTCTTTGAATCAAGTGCAGAGGTGCCAATGGCGAATTTGGTCAACCAATTGTCCGAATTACCACTTCATTCAATCATGATGACATCATGTATACTAGAAACAAGAATTGAACCTGCATGTTGGTATTGGAAATAATCGATACACTTTTTGAAGAGAGCCTCGATATCGTGAGAGAGCTTTGAGAACTCTGGTTCACGATAAAAGATAACTTTGAGAAAGCGGGTGCGTCGTGTTTATCCTAAGAGCCAGGATTAAAAAGAAGTAGGTAGGATACAGTGGGACAATTGGTTGTGGACAGGATTCATAATAATCGTCCACTGTTAAGAGGTGTCTAATAATCTGAGGGAGGTTTCACTGTTAAATGCTGGTTCATGCAGGAATCTACTTACACACGTACAGAATCAATAAAGAAATTAATGAAGTCGTTCAAAAAATGTCACCCCTGGAAATGCCATCAAAATTGCTCGAATAGTTTCCGAATTTTGCCTACGTTAAAGCACGATGTATATAATTCTCATCTTCTCCACTTCATGACAGCCTGCTCTCATCATACCTAGATACAAAACTAATGACCAAGAATTTTAATGAAACATCCTCAAAACTATAGTTAGGTAGTAAATGATCAAGTTATCTACTCGTAAAATTCCATCATGATAAACGATGGAAATGGGCCATAGATAAATATAGTTGGGGTTCAGCCACACAAAAAGTAGGTGAGGATGTGAGGATTCACATAACTTTATCAACACGATCGGCACGACGTTTCGGGTCCAACTTGACCCATCCTCAGGTGAAACCTGTAAGAAGGTTCTGTGAGCTTCTCTTTCATAGCCTGTAGTAATATTTTGTGCACTCTAAACTATATATTTTTTTCGATTTCTCATCCACTACTACTATCTATACCTACCTTTATAATGTATTTGATGTGTGGAGGTGGTTTGGATGTCCACCAGTTGAGCCAGATTTTCGCCTAGTTGTTTTTAAGAACTCTCTTGCTTTGCAAGGTACTTACTCCTTACTTGCTCCTTTGGCATGTTTCGCTTTGGATCTGTCTTTGTGTCCTTTCTTGTTGACAGCATTTCTGCTTACACCTACTTACCTGAGGATGGGTCTAGTTGAACCCGAAACGTCCTTATCGTTACAATCGGTACCTACTTTTTGTGTGGCTGAACCCCGACTATATTCTTCTATGAACCACTGTGCAGCCGACTAACTCTACCTCGTGAAAGACGAAGGGGGGGATGAAGCGGCTGTAAATGGAAAGGAAAGAAGAAAGAAACCCAGTAAAATGAAACTGGTCCAGATGGCAGCGGTCCAGAATGCGGACGCAAAGAGATTCGACGAGGATCGGGAGACCAGGAGCTGCCAGGAGCTCCCAGCGCGGCACCAGCTCTCCTCTCTCGGAAATAAAACTCGAGTACGTGATTTCCATTCGAGTCAACTCTCAACAGATCTCAAGTTCTTTGATAAAAAGTGAGGGTCGTCTTGAGAGACCGTCCATTGATGAATGATGGAGTCTCTCGTCCGGTCGTCACAACTCCTCGTGTTAGCGGCTTTAGTCGTCAAGGTGAGTCGGCTTTTCGCACTTGCACTCGAACTTTCTTCCAGGAGGTGAAAAGATGGAAGCATGGAATAGCTAAATTCGTGTGTTGAATTTTTGACTTTTTTAATTTCTATTTTACCTTACCATCTCATTTCCGATTATTGCTTCCGAGTCTACTTTTGAGGGGTGAATTTTTTCCCCTTCAAAATCAAAATTTCCTCTCTCATTTTACGTTTTAGATCTTCCCGAACACTATTATTTTAGCACTATTAGGTACTTTTTTAATAACACTATTATTTTTTTAGGCTTAAAAATTTTAGTAATGCAAAATTTTAAAATGCAAAATATTCTCCATGGAAAACCGTTTCATACCATTCTAAAACGATTCCCGAAGTTTAACACTTTTTCATATGTATATACATATATTTATATATTTATACATATGTGTCACTCAACGCGATATCTGACCCTGGAATCGAGCTTAAAAATTCAATAAAATTCCAAATCGTTAATAATATCAAAGCAAACAATGAGTTCGTTGGCTAGAATTTTCGGAGTAGGTACTCCAAGGGGTCAAATTTTGACAATTTAGAGTCAAAAATCGCTAAAAACCGTGATTTAAAAAAAAAGGTTTTTGGTGTAATCACCATCTTAAACTTAAGAACATATATGGTATATTCGGAATAAAAATCACCCACCAAATCGGTTAAAATAATTATATGAAAATTCGCTCATAAACTCATGCTGCATGACTGGAACTTTTTGTGTCTCAAATTTCGCTGCCCAATTTTTAGCGCCTCTATACTACGACTAATTATTATGCTATGACAAACTATATTTTGAATCAGGATTACAAGATCCTCGAATGTGAAGGGTATACGAAAAAAAGTATATCGAATGGTTGGACCAGTCGAATAGGTATGTTGCAGCTGTAAACAGCCAAAACCACTAACTTTGGGTCTCAAGATTCGAAGTTTTGTTCCTTAACTCCCAACAATACAAAATATAATTTGACACTCTTCGGCACTTGAGTGCCAAAAATGGAGTGACAGATACCTACACAATAATGGACTAATACCTGCATATAGAGAAGGTACCTATGTCGTAATAGGTTTCAGTATGCTATGAAGCTCGATAACCATACATTACGTGAAGCATCAAGCAAATGGAGAAGAGAAGGCAGGTATGCCTACTCGCCTGCGTAACTCAGAACCGATATCTTTTTATAAGCGATTATTGAGGTATTTACTTAGGTTCATATTTTGACAACGGTTTCAATTTACTATGAATAAATCTTCCAACAATATCAATAATAACTTCATCTTTGTTACAGGCTACTTCACGGATACCCTGTGCTGCTCATCAAAACGTCGACGTAAGTCCCTCGTTGTTGTTATTACTTCCAATGGTTGAATTACTTTCGATTAGTCGAACCTTTCGATTGAGTTACCTTCAATAAGTCTTCAAAATGAAACGGTATAGGATATTGAAACGGAGAATAGGGATTCTATGCAGACTCATAGAGGTATATGAGAACCCTATAGTTGTATGCAAATTATAGGACTGCGATAATAATTAGGTACCTACGTAAATACCTACAAGGTAAAATTACATACCACGAATTAGGCATTATGTAAGTAAAATAAAGTAAAATACTTATGTATATTCACAGTAAAATACAAGGTTAATAATAATAATAACAACAACAATAATTGTGTTTTTTCTTAATATTCATTACACTTCATCGAACGAATTTCTGAATCAAAATATGGGTTTACTTCTCTTCAACGCTGGATTCTGTATGCTGGAGATGGAGCAAATCCATTGAGAAATCTTTTATTAATCCTGAAAAGTTTTGCTTCAATGTCATAATACAAGTAATAGGTACTATTTTCAGTTACTATTGCTTGAAATTCAAGCAATAGCAATTAAAAATCAGTTCACCTATAACCTATAATTAAAAACATTCACCTATTATCAGAACTAGGTACATTCAAGCCTTGATTGTAGTTCTGGTTATAGGAGAAGTTGAGTTTTGAAGATTGGGAAGGGAAAAGTGCGGTAGGTAACAAATTATAAAGTTATTCATTCAGAATGTGTCTCTAGTATGAAACTGTTCACAACTTTGTAAACAATTTCCTATTTTTAATGTCGGTATCATCAATACTGAGGACTGCTCCTCTCCCGATTGAATCATAAATCTAGCTATACCTTGGTTCTTATTTTCAATCCAACGAATTTACACAATAAAAATTTGCAGGAATACCTATACCTAGAAATATACATTTTAATGCATGTTGTTCTCGGATTTATTGAAATTCCAAGGGTTGCTGTCCCCCGATATTGAGCCCTCTGCCGGAGATGACTTCTCAACCATTCATATTTCCATATCCCATCCCATTCAGTTTTCCTCCCGCGTTACTCCACCACCACGTTCCTGACCAACAACTGCTCCCTCCATACATTCCAGAACAGGTATACAACTTCATCTACAGCAAATATACTCGTAATTCAGTGAGATATGAAAATCAATCGGTTGAACAAAGGATTCTGCGGTGACGAATGAGTTACAATTGGGTTTTTAGAACATGAATGTTATGGGCAACAGGACAATTATTCAGAGAGAGAGAGAGAAATAGGAAACAAATTTGTTATAACGTCCTCTGGTGGCACTTTTATGGTAATAAAAAAATAACAACGGTATTTTCGTTGTTCGAATCCAAAGAGTCCAATTTATTATAGATATAATGTTGGTATAACTTCTTGAATGTAGCACAGTTACATAGGTAGTTCAGTTCATAACTTTGCAGGTACACCATGAGTAGGTATATATGCAATGTATATTATACACCATATATAAGCTCAATAAAAAACAATGATTTATTTGAAAATAAATAAATATTTACTGATAGGAATGAATACTCGTCCGGAAGCAAAAGTTGTCTTCATTCTTGCAGTTCTGACTTCCCTCCATTCACTAAGCTGTTGTGAGGAAAATAACGAAAACTTTACCATTCTAAGGCTTCTTGTCCTTGGTTTTTACATCTGTTTGTTTTCAAGTTTGTTTTAATGTGGTCACGTTCTCATGTTTACAGGGCGTCGGAGGTGGAACCAATCAGCCGAATGTCATCACCCAGTCAGTCACATGGAGCGCGACGAAAAAAGGGCAAAAACCGACAGCGACGCTTGAAGCTGATTGTCCGACTGATGAAATCCTGCTAGAGTCGCTGCCTTCACCCAAATCGATGAAGTTGGTGAGTAGCAATCAGAGGAGTGTACGATCTGAGTACAGCGATACGGAAGAAGACCTAGATTTCAAGCTGAAACGGCTGGTCAGGCTGCTGGACAATATGCAGAAAAGAGAAGAGAAATGCGAATGGGGGACGTGCAGTAGGCCAAGGAAGACCTCGAAGAAGAATTATTGGAAGAGGAAAGAAGTGGAATTCGAAGATGAAGACTATCCGGTGCGGGAGGCTGAAAGCATGGTTGACTATAGCGATGAAGAAGAGGAAAGAGTGGTCAGACGAAGCAAAAGACCCCGGTACCAAAGGATGTACGACGCTGAAGACTTTGAAGACTCGGAGCAGCCCAAAAGAGTCAAAATGGTTCCCAAAATGGACTGGTTGGTTCTCAAAAAGTGCCCCAAACGATACCCGAAAAGGTGGATGAGGGACGATGCGGAGAGAGGTAACGATTCTCAAGAAGCAGGTTCCACACGAGATATCCTGTATATCCCACAGAGTGGGCCAAGAGAGAAATGTAGAAGAAGAATAGTCAGCGATTACGCAAGATGAAGGCTGATAAATTGCAATAATTACTGTTCTCGAATGCCTCCTCTTCATCAAAAATTTTGAAGGTTGATGTTGGTAATTGCCATAAAATCTTATTTCAACCATCCGATGATTTTCATAACAATGTGCTCAACGAATAATTCAATTGAACTAAAATTGGAAAAATATTCCATTGTATATAAAAATAAATTCACTAGTATATTTATGTATTACGGATAGGTGAGCGTTCTAATACATAATATAAACGATTTTCTAAATTGTTTTGTAAATATTTGTGAGATAAACGAAAGCTTTTTATATTTTAACTAGAACTTGTATTTTTGAGTAAAATTTTACCCAAGGACTTTGCAAGCAGCGTTTAGGTATTTTTTTAAACCTAGTTACCCATGAATTTACCTGAAGAAAAAAATACTCTGCCAAGTGGAAATTGAACATAGCACCCTCGCGTTGAAGACAATTTGAAATTGTCTCCTCCTGATCGTGTTGATGATTATCAGTTTAGACAAATGCCAACACAATACGAATTAAATCACTCGCGACGAAGTTGTGGAAACCCATTTCAATAAAAAGAAAACGGAGTCAAATAGAAAAAACGTAGTCTATTTCCACGAAAATAATGAGTTACAAAGTTAAATCGATTTCGACGGTTAGGCCATCATCAGTAACAAACAATAACTTATGTTATTGATTATAACTTTGTTATTGTTTGTTACTGATGATGGCCTAACCGTCGAAATCGATTTAACTTTGTAACTCATTATTTTCGTGGAAATAGACTACGTTTTTTCTATTTAACTCCGTTTTCTTTTTATTGCCAACACAATCGTGAACGAAATTCGTTAGCGCATGCGTAGAGCGTACCGTTGATTCAATCATGATGGAATTCATACGGGCCTTCAAGGCCCCCTACCCGCATAATTCCTGAAAATTTTAACTAAATCGGATGAAAACTCTGGATGATATGGCTGTAACAAGGAAATGCTGACCAGACAGGCCGACAGACACGGTACCAAATTTGTTCAGGAAGCTCTGAAGCAAAATTTCAATTTTGGATGACACAATTTTTTCGATTTCTACCTTCGGTAGACTCTGAAGCAACAACAAAAATATTCCATTTCTCGAACCCCGAGACCGCCAACGAGGTATAGGTAAGTAGGTATACGTCATATCAGGAGATCACGTAACCCAAGCACTGGTAGTATTTAGCAAACAAGTTTTAAAAAGTGATATGAAACCTAAAAATCAGGACATCCCATTTAGCAAGATCTAATACATTAAATGTTGTTGGTGGTCTGCGGATTCAATAGGGTGTGCGTATGGGTCAGAAATTTGCATTTTCGACCTCAAACTCAGGTTCAGCGCTCTCGAAAACCACCATTCTCCAATTTTTAACCGAACATTCCGTTTGGTTAAGCTGGAAAATATCTGGGAAGAGGCGCGTGACGTCAGAATTATTTGGACGCTGAGCCCCCCCCCCCCCCCCCCGCAAGGTGGGAGGGGGATCTGTGACGTCATCATTATTAATTTCAAGACCCTTTTCTGCTCATAGGAGACCCAACATGTGGCACCTTTTTAGGAAGCTCTCACTGAGATCAATATAATTTGGAAATATAAAAAATAACCATGCGCACACCCCATTACCAATGATTAACACTCCCTTAATTAGTTGCAGATAAATAAATAAATATAAACAAATATCGTGAAAATAAATTGAAATAAGTTATTAAGCCTGCGGGTTTACGAACTAAATCACTCGCGACTAAGTTATGGAAACCCATTTCAATAAAAAGAAACCGGAGTTAATGAAACTCATTCATTAACTCCGCTTTCTTTCTATTCCTGCGGTTTTGCTGAGTAAGTAGCTCAGGGAAGGTCCATCGTAGAACTACCCTCATTCATGTAAAGGCATCATCAACGGGAAAGTCGCTGCGCTGATGATTGCCAAGATGATCCTGATGTGGTGGTGGGCACTGATGATGCATGATGGGGTGTCCTCTCATCGGAATCACTCCCAACTCGACTTATAATATTCTATTCAATAGAGACTAGAAAACTAGAGATTTCATTCATTCATTTGAGATACCAGAAAACTCGAGGTTCTGTTCATTTATTCTATTCTATTCATTATGGAGAGACTAGGTTTTTTAGTCCCTCTACTATTCGTATAAATTCGGTAATATCAAGGAAACACAACAAACATGAAGTGAAGTGATTACATGAAATTCAGTATGTACTGCACCATTGAGCTGGGTATAGTGGCGACCAGATTTCCACATACGCGTGCACCTGGGTGCGTAAGAATATTTATTAATTTTTTTTTCATTTTCGAGATTTTGTCATTAAATTGTTTTTACTAAAGCCCTCTGTTTTGCAGTGGTTCAAATTTTAAAGCATTCACTCTCATTTGTCAATAAATTACCAATATTGTTATACATTTTCAGTTCACTTCTGTTCCATATCATTTTAATTATCTATATTTTAAATTTAGAATGGTGATCAACGATCGATAAAACCTTATTCCGTGATTTAATTCGGGTCCCCCAGGTTCGATAAAATAACTAAACGGATTGTTTGTTTGCTGTTGTTGACAAGAGGAATGAAAACTGCTAATTGAGGCCACGAACCGCTAATGTGATGGGCTAACAACTACTTCTTCCGTTTGCGCCATTCCGCTTGCCTTTTCAAACTGTCATTGTCGCGAAAGCGCATCAGCATAAATATTGAGGGCTAAACAAAAATATTTTCCACTAGCCAAGTATTTTAATAACTTTTCTCATCAGGAGTAACAACGGCGACAATGACTGGGGTTCTGTTCATTAGGTACCCCTTCATACTAATGTTGATTATTTTGAATTACTACTGTTTATATAGGTTTTCCAAATCAAATTCAAAATTTTCAAACCAAATTCAGAATATTCCGAACCAAATTAAGAATTTTCCATTTTGAATGCAAAATTTTTCATTTCACGTTTAGACTTTTTCAATATTTTTATGCTATGTAATTTTGAAAAAATTCTGTATTTGGTCTGGGAAATTCTCAATGGAACTTGGACAAACCTATAGGTATGATGAATATCTTGTAACGAATCGTACAATAGACATACCTATACCTACTTGCTTTTAGTAGATGCGAGTGAATAAGAAAATCTCAATGTTATACGCGTAGGTACTTGAATAATATCTATGATCTCCTATCCATTATAGTACAACTGGACTCGCTCTGCTTCCAAAACCTCCAAAGGTAGCGGCATTTTTATACTTTCGTGAAGGTGGAAAGGGTTTTCCTCCAGAATCAAATTTTCATTTGCATCGTACATTTCAGATCGGAACACATATTTGGTCTGTTCGCGAATCCTCGTCACACGAATAACTCCCATAGTTTCTATCCGATTTTGATAAACTTTTCAGGGATTTTTAATTTGACCTCTTCAAAGACCAAAGATAGCTACCTAGCTGAAGCTTTGTTAGGTAAAACGGTGAAGCTTTCGTTAGGTAAAACTGTTCCTTCTCCAAAATATAAATTTTCACTCGCTTCCTAAGTTCTAGAATTATTTGAAGAAATTTGAGTCTTTGTCTGTCTGTCTGCCTATCTGTTTTTCCACGAATCCTTGCCACATCCGCAGAGACTTCCATAGTTTTCATTCGAATTAGATGGGGGGGGGGGGTCTTCTAGGTCACACTCCCTGACCTGACTGAATAGGCTTGAACTGAATAATTGTAATTATTTCTGTACCATTTAACTAACCTTCATGGATTAATCGATTAATTTTATTATTAATCACTTCCTCAGTATTATACTGATATTAGAAGCCTAATCATTATTAGAAGCCTACCTAAGCCTTTAGGCTGACAAGCCAGGTAGAAATCACTTCTCGCACTGCTATTCATGTATGATTGACTGTCATCACTGAAAAAACTTTTACAATCATAAGCTGTAATAATTTACATACAACCTTAAAGTAACTCTGTTATTCTTCCTATTCGCTCTTATGCTTCCTTTTAAGGGGGACTGCCGTTTTGGCCAGCTTCCTAATTAAGAAAGGGTGAGATGGGAATTTAGGAAAGTGGAAATCCTCTCTCAGCAGTTCGTGTGATTTCGATGAAAAATTAAGCATTCGCCGCCCACCTCACGTCTCAGCAAGAACGCGTGCCTGCGACGTGAGCACAGTTTTCTCGCTTCAGTTGACTGCACAACATATGAGGGAATGACGCACTTGCACCTCGCACTCACGATTGTCGTGATCGTACTTCTATATAAAGTAAGTCACACTCATGGAAGTAGGAATATAATTCTATTCCAAGGTTACGATATACCTTTCGTTTCAACTAGGTTCATACCTATCACAAAAATATTACTGGATCGATAGGATGATGAGGTCAAAGGAGGTATTTATTACTTTATGAAGCTTCCTGAAGACGTATGCGCATACATTTTATTATTTCATTACTACTTCAACTGCACGCTAAAGTGCAATGAGCCTAAATATTTCATCAGTTAACTATAAATTAAATTCGGTTATAATTAAAAATACACCAATTGATGACGACCAAAGCGTCGATAACCATAAAAAACCATAGGAAATGCGCGGGTCATCAAACTAATTGCATTTTATTTGAGTCAAAGTATTGTAGTGATTTCAACAAGAAGATGTTCAAGAAACGATTTATTAATCGTAAACACAGAAAATAGTTTCTGACAAGAACCGCGAACACCAACACAAAATCTTGAATCGTCTTTTTTAAGTAATCCTTTTTCCTAGCAACCCAACCTCACATGACTGCCATAGGTGCTAAATGTAGTAACCGCTCTACAGTATGTTTTCAAAATACACGATCTCTCAAGCACACAATCTCGAACATTCTAACATTTCAGTCCTTTTAACCATCTTTGAAAACATATACGGTGACAACTAGTCAACCAATTAACAGAAAACTGGAATAGCTTAACGTTTAACTACCTAACTCCATAACAATATTATCGCCAAAATGAATATATATCGAGTTTTAATGTATTCATCCACTTCCAGGGTGCCACTGCAGCTCCTCATTACAACCCGGACGAAAAGCTGAGAGGAAAAGAATATGTACGTAATAAGAGTTTTGTATATAACAAATTGTTTCCCTAGCTTTATGTTACTTACCCAGCAATTTCATCTTAGTAGGTAAGTATATTTTATTTCTTGAGCCTCTAAATATTAATTTCAAGAAATTTCGAATGTTACTTTTACATATCAATAAGTCGTGATTTCATGGTACAAGAAAGTATTGATATTTGTATTGAACCGTTATTTAGTTAATCCTATTTTGTATTATCACATCTTATATAATATTCACCTACCTTCTATGTAGATGTCGTTATTCGAAATAGGGTTAGCTAAAAGAAGTTTAAAACGCTAGGTTCAACCATCACATGATGTGAAATTTTCAAGTTTTTAATTGGTATCAAACAAACCGTGAACACAGTTCTTGTTTCACTGAACACACCTACAAATTTAACCGCTCCTAAATGTACTGATACTACGTATTTCTATCTATATCAGTGGTTCTCAACCCCCCCCCCCCCCCCCCCCCCCCCCCCCCCCAGTGCCATGAGCATTTTTTGAGCCCCCCTCTAGGGTCTAGACGATCCCCTGTGAATATCATCGCCCTATAGTACCTGCCTATACCGGGTGAAAATTTTGAAGTTGGACCTTTAACAAATGGATCAAAGGGGCAAAGAAGTACAGCGATTCTGATTCATGTTGCAGTTACGCTTTCAACAGAAGTCCGTAACACGAAAGTGAAAACACTGAATTTTTAGAACATGATTAGACTTGAAAACTCGATTGAACAAAATGTTAACCTTCGAGATACAGGCTACTACAGGGGAATTCGTTACTTCGACATGCACCAGAATGGCTGGGTATTATCCACTATTTTCAGACAGTCCCCCCCCAGGTGGGGAACCACTGATCTGTGTCTCTCCAGATACGTACCAACTGAACCAAATGACATTCCAATTACATCTAACAAATTAATCGAATGTATCCAATTCCAGGCAGCTCATGAAGTCCACCTTCTGTCGAAGAAAACCCTCAACAACCTCATTGCTGGTTTGATTGGTCTTTTGCTAAATTTGAACCCAGAGGCTCGATATCAGCAACGAGGATTTCCATACCCTTTAAATGATGGATTCTGAAGAACTTGTTAGAATTTCGGCTAGTAACCTGCTCGTAAAATTTTCGTACTTTATTAACGCATCATAATAAATAATGCATGCGTGTTGTAAATGTTCGATAAATCGAGGGAACGAGGTGAAGCTGTAACTTTGTGTATCAACAATCAATTGAGATATTGATGCCGCTTATATTATACTCTACATTTGTTAATGAAATATACGAATACCTATTTAGTTTCTCTAATTGTGACAAAATCCGAGTTCAAAATCTGTGTTTCATTCCCCCTTCTTAGTCTCACCAGTTTGGCACTATTGTCCCGATGAGTTCAACAATATTCCCCAGTAATATTCATTCATTATTTAGGTCATCTTCAGCTTAAGTTGCTAAAATTACCCTCACTACTGGGTGATGCTACTGATTACTATTAATTGGCCAGGTTGCCGGTTCAACACGATTTGAATATCATCTAAACTGGGTGCCAACATCATCTAATTAGATCTATATTATTAAATGTATATATTTTTAAATATATAAAGCCGTTTATTTATAAATACAGATACATGTATGTTACGAAAAAAGGAAGTACTTGATACTTGGAGAAATCAACTTAATAGAACCTTAATATACATACAATTAAAAAAAAAGCGAAATGTGAAGGCGACTTCTTATCTCCATAATTTAAAGAAATTTTCCGGAGATCAGGAGTTGCTTACAAAATTAAAATACAAGAATTCATAGGTGAATATAAAAGTGAGAGAAAAAAAACTTATGCTCGACTGTTCATTGAGATGATAGGTAGGTATACCAAGTTTAAAACAAACATCAATAGACTAAGTTCAACAGGGAAAAATGAATATCCATACCAGTGGGGTAATGTTGCATCAGAAAGGCATTTATGCATGTTTTGAATTTGTTAAAGTTTTCAATGAGTTTGATGTGTGGAGGCAATTCCATAAGAGTCTAGGACCCAAAAACGAAAATTGCACTAAAAAAATCACATTTAATGATTGTTACTTTATTATTATTACATTATTATTATTATATTATTATATCTATATTATCCTCTACATTGTACTAATTGTATATATATTATCCATATCCCTCACCAGACTTATTACACAGGACTAAATGATATCCTGCATGGGACGTCCTCCATGCTCAATAGTTGAATGACGAGTGCCGAATTTCGTATCACTGTCGATCTGTATCTGCAGTGAATTTTTCTTTGCTGAAATGCAAATTTCACACAAGACACCTATGACAGTTTATTTATCTGTATGAACGATTAGGAGCCACGAAGTTTCCATGACTTCGGAAGGTGCTTTATGAGAACTCCGTTGTACACAATGCGAGCGTGTGTACCGTAACCGTCATGCACTTGATCCATATCCGTACATTTACGTGAACCCTCAAACAACATCTCACAAGAACGAGATGAATCTCAGCAGATCACTTCAAGGAACGGCAGAATGGAGGTGTCCGGCCATACTGTTATCATTTGCTTCATGGTGAGTAAGGAGTGATAGATTTACCTTGGTTTTCTCATGATTAAGTAGTTTAATAAGGGTTTTTAATTTGTATCAAGTATTTAATGCTCACAGTTTCGTACCTACTTACGTCTTGGACAACATAATTATACTAGGTAACCATACATTTTGTGGGACAAAACTAAATAACTCGCGATGAAGTTGTCGAAATCCATTTCAATAAGAAGAAACTGGAGTCAATGAAAACGTTGTCTATTTCCACGAAAATAATGAGTTACAAAGTTAAATTGATTCCGACAGTTAAGTCAAAATCGGTACCAATAAATATTGTTACTCAGTAAGAATCGATGGATTAGTAACAGTTGTTACTGATATTGACCTGACCGTTGAAATCGATTCAACTTTGTAACTCATTACTTTCGTCGAAATAGACAACGTTTTCATTGACTCCGGTTTCTTTTCAATTTGTGGAATGTCATTGATTTATTACAGGAATAAATTTTGAAGTTTTTGAATCCATTGTTCGATTGAGTAATGAGCGTAGGGAAGGTTTTTTTAATTTGAGTACTCATACAAATGAACGTGAATCCATACAAATTTGAACGACTTTGGATGGCTGGTTCACGAGGCTATTGGACATAGGCAGCAATTAACGCCTTATTATCTCCTTTTATATGACACAAATATAATAATATACAGACACTAAACTCCCGAAGGAAATAAATTTTGAAATTCTCCCAATGCCGTCGTGCTGAGAGCGGCCGAAGATGGGGACAACGGTCGTTCTTGTTATAACTTAATAGAGTAAAATTTGTCCAATAAGTGTGGACATGAAAACATAAGGCCGACTTTGTTACTGCAGGTCCTGCAAAGACTGACACAACTTCGCGTTGTAATCATGTACCATACTCGTAGATACCTGCCTAACATAATAGACACAAAAATATTGGAACTGTAAGCAATGGCTTCAAAATTTTAATAATGCAAAAGGTCAAAAATCCCCCCCAAAAAATAATCAAAATGTTAATAATATTCCCGCTTTTGAAACCAAATATTAGTCTAAGTGTGCCTAAATCATATTTCACAAATGCCGAATAATTTATTTACTAATTTTCGTCCAGGCGTTGGAAACGTATGCATGTGGAATCCGGTTGCCCAGGCAGTTCGTGGCTCAAGGCTTCAATGATCAGGTTTGTTGAATTCATTCAAGTATACTTTTCGAGTTTTGAAAAGATCGATGTGGAAACCGAAGTCACAGGTGGCAATTGCAAGTTAGCTGTTTTATGAGGCGATGGGCATTAATTATGTTTTTCATTTTGATTTTGATTTCATTTTGATATGTGATGTAAGCATGAAGTTCAGTTTAATAGGATAAGTGAACTAAGAACAAATTACCTAAGTCGAATCATAAACCATATTGAGGTACTTAGCTTCCTGTCAGAAGAGCTCCGGGATGTGCCAATGAATTTGTATGATAAATTATAGTTACTATCATAAAATTGTATAATTTATCTCATTGTTATCTATAATTTATTTGCTACGTTTTGACTCATTGTTATCATTATGGCTTTTGTAAGGAATTTATATTGTGATAAATAAATAAATACATTGTTATACAAAAATACCAACTCGATTTTCAGAATGAGGAGAGCAGTAAGTTGGAAGACGTAATGGATCTATCAAAACCAGCTTTGCACACTTTGCTCAAAGGACTAGCCGCTTTGCTGGTTCAATTGTACCCTGACATTACTCCAAAAGCACCTCCTTCCTCGAGTAAAGAGAAGAGAGAGGAGCCAATCAAAATCTTCAGGCAAATCATGCAGATTCCCGGCCCAATGTATCCTCCAGCTCCACCGATGTATCCGTGTCATCAGATGTGCGGGCAAGATCAAACCCAGCATCAGCAGGCACCTCAAATTCCTCAAGACCCACCTCAGAATCTCCAAATGCCTTCTCAAGACCCATGTTCGCAAATTCCTTCTCAGGCTCCTCCAGAGCCCCATCATCAGCAGTATTCGCCTCTCCAGAACAGCCAGATAACAGGCGATTGCTTTCCGTCGAGTCCACAAAATCCGTTTTTTCCTGAACAGTTTAACAGTTACTGATAGTCATACTATAATAGTATTCATTACTAGTACTCTAATAGTACTCAGTACTAGTACTATAAATAGTACTCTAATAGTACGTATCAACTCACATGCTGTATAGATGCATCCCTGCATAACAGAAGCTACCTCTTTCGAAAATATTGTACCTAACTACTAAATTTGAAACGTCATGTATACATACAACGTGTAGAACCAAGATTATCAATATTGTTTGAAATTGGAATGGATATTATCACTGAGTAGTTTGTGCGGTCTCCCCCTAGACTAGCCGAGACGTATTGAGAACCCTATAATATAATATTATTAACTCTATATGAGGAGATACTTACCTAGTCGATACTTGAACTTTTAAACTGATGTCAGCGTCTGGCTCTTTAATTTAGAATACATATTGATAAAATAATATTTCAAAAGTGTCCATCTACGAGGCCGACTAACTGATATCAAACCAATAACATTAAGAATGTTTTGTAATTTTGTGACAAAATGTAATGAAAGTTCCATTTTGCAAACGTGGTTTTGAATTGTTTGGACCCTGCAATACCGACCTACCTACCCACCTAATAGATCGAACATTAGTGAGTGGTGAGTGTACTGTGGTGATTTGAGTTTGTTTGTTCAATGCCAGGTTCAAATCACAGTACCATTTGGACTTTCGCACAGGTACTCGTGGGACCGTACTGGATACCCTACAATCTTCATTCTACAACTTCAATCATTTTCTCGATCGTCGGTTTGTTCTGATCGTCTCATGAACCATATTTCAGGCTTAACCAAAAGGTTGGTCATAATGGGCGATCTGAATATTCATTTTGAACAAACTCCTAACCCTCATAAAATTCTTGGCTCAAACGATGGCCAAATTCACTACTTTAATGGGCAATTATGGCCTCCATATAACCGGGTTCAGATATTTGTACGTACGAGACAAGGAATAGACAATAAATTGTTTCCCTTCGTTTCGCAAGGCTCTCCACCTCTATGGCTGAAAATCCTCTTCAGGTTGGTCCATGGCTTTATAATCATCTACCTACCAGAATCTACGGAAAATTTGACCCCACCAGTGTTCAAAAAACCAATCAGAAGGTCAGCAGGAGGTCATCAGGGGGTAGAAGCTGAACTTAATACAATATCTATGTAGTAATTATATAGTTGGTAATTAGTAATGTTTGTGATACCTAATTTTTGATGTGTTCTCGGACACTTCTTAATTTATGTGTATCTATAGGTATCTTCCATATTTTTATCAGATTTTGTTGACTATTGTAATGCAATTTTTTTGGATCCTACAATACAAATAATAATTATTATTATTGTCTAGATGAAAATATTTTATGATAGAGATGATGATCCTTTGTGATTAATGCGTAAAAAATGCGGCCTTGCCTCCTGAAATATCATCTCAGTATTTTTCCATCGTAAGCAGAAAAACTTGCTGGATGTTTTGGCAAAAGTTCGTCGATCGTCGGTGTCATGACTGCAGACGCTACTCGTTCGTCCACCGGACAGTTTTCCTGCCTTTTTCAAAACTGATGTCGCAATAATATGAGTCTGCAGTTTTCGACTCTCTCGCAGCCTTCTATCGACATTAAACTAAAGAAAAACAATGGAAGTAAACAACGGATTGTAAAAGTAAGGTATGAAGGTGAGCGAAACATTTTTTAAAGAAAAAATGTGCGGAATTGAAATGTATTTAACTTGGTAGATAGGTAGGTTCCTACATCATGGAAATTACAAATCGACTCTTTGTTGTAGTCTCATTGCTTCCTAACTACGAAACAAGGTTCACACACCGCACAGTTGTAGGGGATCCGGCAAAAACTATAAGTTCCGCCCTAAATTAATAGGAAATTTTACTCAGATTCCAAATATTTATACCACATGTTCCTATACCGCAAATTGTTAATCAGTACAACCAACATTTAAAAAAAAGTTCCATTCATGCAGCATGAGTTGATGAACGAATTTTCAAAGAATGATTTTAAACGATTTGGTGGGTGATTCTTATAGGAAATGTCAAGCTGATTCCGAGTATACCATATATGTTCCTATGTTTAAGATAGTAACTTACACTAAAAACCTCAAAAAACACGTTTTTTAGCGATTTTTGAAACTAAATTTTCAAAATTTGACCCCTTGGAGTCGTCCAAAAATTCTGGCCAACGAACTTGACCTTTCTATTGATATTATTGACATTTTGAAATTTTTCCAGATTTTTAGCTTGATTCCTCGGTCAGTTATCGTCTGGAATGACACAGATATATATATATATATATATATATATACATAAACAGTGTTAACTTTCAGGAATCGTTTTAGAATGGTCTGAAACGGATTTCCATGAAGAAAATTGTCAAAAATTTGCATGTCAAAAATTTTGAAGCCATTGCAATAGCTTCATTTTCTTCGAAAATTCGCTAAAACAAGAAAATTTACTTCTTTGACCATTGGAACCACCAATACTCATTTTTGTAACAGAGAAAAGTTGGAGACCTGAAAGTTCTGTGTCGAATGAGACTAACCCCAACTTACCAACACAGTACCTACCCATGATTATTGCTGATTTTTCAGAGTTTTCACGCTTTGAAAGATCACCAAAAATCAGGGCTACTGTGTTGGTGAGCTAGAGTTGATCTCATTCGACGCAAAATGTCTTTAACTTTTCTTTTATACAAAACTGATTTTGGGTGGGTCCAATGGTCAAAAACGTAAATTTTCTAGTTTTAATGTTGGCGGTGCTAATTAGCTATTTTAGGTATAAGAACATGGGGTATATTCGGAATTAGCGTAAAATTTCCTATCGAATTGGACCTATTGGATTTTTCCTATTGTTTGGTCATTTCTGACCATTGGGCGCCAAAAACAGTCGAAAAAAAAAAAATTTTCGTACTCCACAACCATAACGTTCATCCGCATTCCTCGATTCAGAGCTTTCGTGGCTGTCCATTTGGCCGTCTACGGTTAATCCCTTCATCTATCGTCCCGGGTAATTCCGGTATACAGGGTGGTCCCAAACATAACGGGCTTAGTAACTGGTCCGACTTAAAATGTAGGTTGACGATTACAACTGGTCTTTGAAACTCTTAGGATCAACGTTCATACTACCTGCCTACCTTCCTGCTCCTATCAAGCAGTTCATAAACAGATCACAACTTCTAAAATTCGCCAAAAGTCGTAGGTACAACCTTTAGAGCTGGCGTTGGTCTCATTCGACGCAGTAATTTAAACGACGCAATTTAATTTTCTACAACGTTTATTTCGAGGTGTTTTTCAATTTTCTAGATAATTTCTGTGTTTTTTTGCCCAAAAACACTCAAAAAACGTCGAAAAAAGTGTTTTTTTGTGAAAAAAGTGGTCAAGATTTATTCAGAGGCCCTTAATATGTGGTATATTGTAATCAGCGTGAAATTTCCCATACGACCTCAAACTAAGTCCGTTACGTTTGGGGCCACCCTGTATACCAGTGGGACCCATGCAAGACCTTGGGTACACACGGTAAAAGGGTTGGGTACTCCTATCATTTGATTTTATGAATTTGATCATCGGTCAGTGGGCGGCTCTAGGGAATCTGATAAGGTGAGGCCAAAAACGTGGAACAACAACTTGAAAAATTGGTAAGATGAATTCGTCATAAATAGCCATTTTGAACATAAATATAGTGTTACTGCAGTATACATCTATCCATGGTTGTCAATTTTCCCTGGTAACCAAGGCTGAAGTGAGCCATTTCAAACAGCAGCCTCATGGTTTAGTTCTGGTTCAACGGCAGTACCTAAAATGAATCCAAGGTCAATCTTCGAAACTATACAGTGATGCTGGTTTTCAAGTAGGTAATAAGAGATCCTTTTGATGGTAGTTCCTTCTTGCGTTTATAGCATTGATCAACTACACACAATGCAGCTGCACGAATAACACCTTGATGCTTTCAAAGACAATATATTGATAGATCAGTCCTGAAGACGGCCTTCGTTGGAGTCCAGAAATTCCGATTGTAAACAATATGTGAAGAAAGGTGTTTTTCGTTGTATGAACCCCAACTTAATTTTTTTTTAAAGGGTGAACTTTGTAGTGTAGCAGTGTAAGTTATCACTTTCGTCTGAGAGCTGTGTTATGTTCTGAGAGCATATGAGGCTCAGCCTCTGACAATTCACCCTAAAGCCTCCCTTCCCGTCAGATCCCATCATTCCTCAAAATGTTCGTCACATTTGATGATAAGTTGAGTGGGAGAGCTTGTAGTGCTTTTGTATGGCTTTCATTTCAATCCAATCTATATTAGCTAAAAAACCATAAATTAATGTCTCCAAAAAAAATCTCACAAACTATTCGTAGGAATTAGCACCAAGTAAGTACATCGCCTGTGAGTTATTGCATAAGAAATTATTTATATCGGAAGCAAATGGTACATTATTGAAGGGAGGGTACCCCTACAATAGGTACAATACCCAACTTCTTTCATATAATGTATTTTTTCAAACGGCAGTGAATTCCAAAGGACTAAGGAATTGACAAAAATAACAAACGTTTATGTACGAGATTCAATAATATTATGTATTTCAAAATTATACTTCCACGATATTTTCAATCATTACAAGGTGTCACAAAAACAACCGATATTGTGGGCCCTGCTTCAGCGATCATTGTGATGTTTTTCCTAATTACTAAAATAGTCATTATTATACCTCATACTTTTCCTTACACAAAACTTATGATAGCACCTAACGTGCTTGTGGATGGATAGAAAGTAATAATATCAAAGTAGTTTACAAGTAGCGAAATTTAAATGTTTAATTTTTTAGTAAACTTATGAGCTTGACTATAGCGGTATCACAGATTCAGCATCCACACGACTTCAACAAGGGGGCCAGAGCAAGGCCGATGTTCAGGGATCCAAGAGGAAGTTGGAGCTGGAACAACAAAAATGAAGCGTTTACAATATTTTTAGGGTTGGTTTCATGAAAATATCATTCAACTTGGGGACAATATCCCATTCATAGGCTAAATGGTAAGATGTTTCATCAGTTAGTTATTAGTAGAGAGACTGGAAAACGATATTCTTCTAGTCTCTCTAGTTATAGGTTGATCAATTAAATCCAATGAATTGGAAAACTGACTTTTTTGTGTTTGAAGGTAAGGTAATATAATGAGGAGTTGGAGACAAGTTTTGTAAACCATTACTGCAACGGAGTAGGCAGACCAATTTTTGTACAGGGGGAGAGCATAAACTGGTTGATAATAAGTAATATAATATAAGTATACCTATTTTATATAGCATTCCTAAACAATATTGGACATTTTCCAAACCACACACACACTCCAAACACTGAAAAATGAAGTTGTACTTTGGTCATCCATAAACATTGGAGCATTGGAACAATTTTTATTTGGAAATTGTCGTATTTGATTTGGAAAATGTCCAATTTAGTTTGGAAATGTCCAATTAGGTGTGGAAATGCTATATATTTATGGAATAATTTCTCCGAATCCAAAGCGCCAATAAAATGAAAACGGTAAATTAATTCATCTGACACGGTGGTCAAATTTTTCTTTTTTTTCCCTCAATTCAATCCAACATTCGTTTTATTTACATATTATTATCCTACAATTATGCTGACCATTGCTTATGCACTCCGTGTTTATGGCAAATAAAACTATCTATCATAAACTTAATATTACGAAACAATTATTACATAAAAAATAAATGAATAAATAAACAAACATTAAAAAAAATAAATATAATAATAAAAAATAAAACAAACAAAAACAAAAAACCTTCCTATTTCAAAAACAAAGGCCTTGTGTTTGCACAAAATACAATTCTGTACGCTGAGCATGCACAGTCCATTGAGGCACAGTCTGCTGTGGATCTTAACCAAGTCTTAACACGATCTAGGGGAGATCGATCTTTTTATCTCTATATATTGATTTATTGTATAGATTTTTTCTGTCCCGAAGATCGAGTGTATCGATCTTCTTAACTGTATATTTTTGAATAGATCCAGCCTGGAATTCAGGTTGAATTACCACCTTAAGAAATGGTGTATCCAGAGTCAGCACGACATTATTTCTAATAAGAAAGTCCCATGAAATATGGAAAATGGTTCGAAAAAGAATTAGCTGGGTATTTGGGAAAATTCGCTCTCCAACTCATGCTGCATGACTGGAACTATTATTCAATCATTTTCATGAATATGTTGGTGATTTTTCGAAAAAGTTGAATGAAAACGTCTAAATATGGTCAACTTTGGTGTGTATTACCTGACCCCGATGATTGCAGAGAGGGCTAAAAGAAAGCTTTCAGTACTGACATGGAAGCATGTTTTTTTTACATGGACATGTCTTTTGGCGGGGGTCTGTGTCGATGGATGACGTCCAGGCTAACAATGGCCGGCTGGTATGTCACATGCCGTAGACCGCAAAAGGTTAATACATAGTTGAGTAAACAGTAAACGTCGTCGAGTAGATTTATAACGTATAGCAACGTTAATGTCACTTACACTATGAAGCTGTAATGTAATTTAAACTGCAAGCTTCGCAAGGACGTCATTACCTGAATCTGAAGTACCAGTATATAGTAGGTATTTTGTATACTTTAATGCTATTTACACTATGAAGCTGTAATTTGATATGTATATCCCCTAGGATTTGTAATTGATGATTCATAGGGCCCGAATCAGCTGAGCGGCTCCTAAAGCTAATTTATAAGCTATTCACTCCATGAACTTATAATTTGGTATGTAGCCTCCTTAGGACTCGTAAATAAATTATTGATACTAAAATGTTGCGTACGGTGTAATTTTTTTTGTAAATATGAATTGAGAAGTTCGTAAACAGGCGTCACTTCCCAGAAGTGATGACAAACCTAGAAAGCAAAAAATCGGCTGAAATCGAAAACCATTCTGGAAACTGGTACACAGAAAGTTCGCTCATATTATATGATTGATTTCTTGGTAACAACTTTTTCGTTATTCATAATTTCGTTTCGAAATTGATAAGTGAATGCTCTTTGAGGTGCCTTTAGATGGGTGAAAATGAGAGAAGTAAGAGGAAAAAACACAAAATAACAGTAATTCTTTTTTGAAAATTTAGGAGTGGGTTTGACCTCAATTAACAAAGAAAACTCTCAATGATTGCTGAGATCATAGGCTGGACAGCGGATATGTTTAGCGAATTTTCGAAGGAAATGAAGCCATTGCAACGGCTTCAAAATTTTAGTAATGCAAATTTTTGGAAATTTTCTCCATGGTGTCACTCCAGACGATTTCTGACCCCGGAATCTATCTAAAAAATCCGAAAACAATTTTCAAAGTGTCAACATAGACAGAAGAAAGGCTGAGTTCGTTGGGCAGAGTTTTATAGTACCCCAAGGAGTCAAATTTTGAAGAAGTTAGAGTAAAAAATCGCTGAAAACAGAATTTTGAGGTTTTTCGTAACAGAATTTTGAGGTTTTTCGTGTACATTAACATCTTAAACATGGAAACATATGGTATATTCGGAATCAGAGTGAAATTTCCTATAAGAATCACCCACAAAATAGGCTTTATTGATTATTTGAAAATTCGCTCATCAACTGGAACTTTTTTTTAATTCGCCATTTTTTGTTGTTGAAAATTTGAGCGTTTTTCAGGGTCACGGGATTTGACTTGACTTTCAAGGGAGTTGGATAATTACCGGCAAGGGATCGCAAGGAGGAGGTGCGGGTAAGCAGATCGGGGCGGGAGCAGGTGGCGGAGCAGCCCAGCATATGGATGGTGGTGGACAGGGCGGGGCGGGAGCTGGGAGGAAGATGGGTGCGGGTGCGGGAGCCTGGAGGTAGATCGGAGCAGGGGCCGGGAGACAAGCCGGGGGGGCAGGAAGGCACATCGGAGGCGGCGGTGGAAGGCAGATTGGCGCAGGTGGCGGCGCCGGGAGGAATATAGGGAGGAATTGCGGAGGAGGCGGGCACGGCGGTGGACAACATGGGGGAGCTGGAGGCGGCGCCAAGCATTTCGCGAGCTTGGGGCAACACGGGGTCGCGGCCCCCAAGCCGACCAGGCAGATGACTACTAGAACGGAACCTGACACGGCCATAACTCCTGCTCACATGACGGAAATCGTGTCCATCTTAGGGGATTTTATATCGACCACCGTCCTGACTCCAGAGGTAAACAGGTTCGGCAAAAACGTGACGGTTCCCCCTCAAACAGGACACGAAAATACTTCCACATCCTGGTCTACCAGTCACTTCCGTTTTGGGAACCTGAGGGGTCATCGGATCCAGTGTGATCGGGTAGGTCGGGGTGGTCGACTGTGACCAACAATCGATTGTTTCAATGCTATCGACCAAGAACAATCGATCAACTATCGAACTTTTCAAATAAGTTCCTCCCGGAAGCTAGGAAGTAGGAAGCTACGTATTCTTGCAAAAAAAAAAAAAAAGTATACCAAGTCGGGTGGGCAGTATAGCTTCCTCACTTTTGTAACATGGACGTCTAGTATCAGTTAGTGAACATTCCAGCGAATTTTTTAGAATAGTTCCGGAGTTACCCCGATGACAACAAATTCCAAGTTTGCGCTTGCGCAGTAGCTATTTTTGATTCAATTGTGACGAAATTCATAAGATTGTCTTGGAGTCAGCTCCCAACTACCCTTCACATTTGTGCAAAATAGGTCAATTAGGAACTGAGATACAGGGGTTTCACGAAATTCACGTTTACTAATAGTCCGATGGCAATGAAATTCGTAGAGGACCGTCACGGGCCTAACCCGTGAAAGTTTAATCAAAGTCGGACCATAACTTCATATAGTTTTGCATGGGATAAGGAATGGACGACAGACCGACAGACAGACAGACACGGAACCAAAATTGTTCAGAAATCTCTGAAACATAAAAAGCAAGTGGAAATTTTGATTTTGAAGGACACAAATTTTTTTCATTTCTTGCATTAACATAGTTTATTTGGGGGAAAAAATTGACAGCCTTACAATGATGGTATTGTAATACTCATAACTACTTCATTCACTTTGTTTTTGCGGACTCTACTGCTGTGTCCATCCAGCAGCAATTGCGTTCGAGGTCCGAAATCCGACCTCGAACATAGCTTCCTACCTACTGTAGTGAGGAAGCAGAATGTTGTCCTCCAAAATCACAATGTCCACTTGCTTTTTACGTTCCAGAGCTTGCTGTACAATTTTGGTTCCATGTCAGTCTATCTGTCTGTTTGTTTGTCTGTCTGTCTGCTTGGCCAGGCAAAACTTTAAAAGTTATGGTCCGGTTTTGGTTAAATTTTCAGGTATTACGCGGTTCAGACCCTGAACAGTCCTGTATGAATTTTATCACCGTCGGACCAATAGTAGCGCATGCGCAGGCATAAACGTGAGTCCGCTGGAATTGGACCAGTAATATCGACTGCGCATGCGCAAATTGAAAATTCGTATTGTTGAAATTCGTTTTCATAGGCCTAACTCCGGAACTACAGTTTTCCAATTTCGCTGACATTTTCACTGACCGATTATATCCATTGATGCGACAAAAGTGAGGAAGCTACACTGCCCACCTAACTTGGCAAAATGTCAATAATGCTGAGTGCGTTGGGCAGAATTTTCGGAGTACTCCAAGGATTAAAATTTTGAAAATTTAAAGTCAAAAACCGCTAAAACTCGCGTTTTTTGAGTTTTTTTGTGTGTGTGTAAATTACCATCTTAAACATAGGAACATAATATGTTCCTAGATATAATATACCCAGATTCCTAGATATAATATGTTCCTAGATATAATAATTACCATCTTAAACATAGGAACATAATATGTTCTTATGTTTAAAGTGGTAATTTACACACAAAAAAACCCACAAATAACGCGTATTTTGGCGATTTTTGACTCTAAATTTTCAAAATTTTAACCCTTGGAGTTACATATTATGGTAATATTCGGAATCAGCGTGAAATTTCCTATGAGAATCACCCATACCAAATCAGTTAAAATGAGTCTTTGAAAATTCGCTCATCAACTCGTGCTGCATGAATGGGACTTTAAAAAAAATTTATTTATATTAATTTTGATAAATAAATTGCCCAATTATTTCTTGAACAACGGGATGGACGACCCTGTATTCGAACTCGAACAGTTCGCCTAGAACTATTCTTTTCGAACTCGAACTTGAACCAAAGAGCCCGACATATTCGAATCCAACCACGAACTCGAACTTTCCAAAATTCGAGGGCTCTACTGCCCTGGGCTGGGACTGCACCCCTACCAACGAGGACTTGGGTTGAAGTTGAACGGCAAAAGAGCGGAAACACGAGTGTGAACTGCAATCATTCTAAATACCCAGGACAAATTCCCATTTAAAGATTAGCTGATCAAAAATACAGTCATGTTTAGTTTTCTTGGAAATCGAGTTCCATGTTTACTATGATAAGCTTTCTTAGTTACTTAATTTCGTGATGAAGGTTGGATAATAACAATTACAGGTAGGTTCGTACCTACTC
This sequence comes from Lygus lineolaris, assembly GCA_030264115.1. NCBI lineage: Eukaryota > Metazoa > Arthropoda > Insecta > Hemiptera > Miridae > Lygus > Lygus lineolaris. The sequence goes on from JAEMON010000004.1 coordinate 31,497,480, forward strand.
ATTGATTGATAATATGCAGAAAAACTATAAACCGTTGTGTAATCATTTGCAACGTTGTTGGATTACACATACCTTCAAATGTAAAACAACAAATTTTTTTTCTTTTTTCTCCGTGCTCGATTCCAAAGGTCCATCTTTTAAAATAATAAACCAAAACATGACGTGGTTCAAGATCTCTGTCATCGACAGTTCGATTGATCTTCAATTCGACTCAGATACCTTTCATCAATAAATTCTGTGCATACTGATTAGGTACTTTGCGAACAAAAGAAAACGGAGTCATAATCGGTTTTGACCGATTTACGTGACTCGTATCATCCACTGATTTGTTTGTCATTGTAATTTCTCAGTGATAATCGCCGAAGGGGAGTTGTCATTTAAAACCAAACTTTCTGCACCTCTGCTGCTAGTAGTCCTCCAGCATTCCTCAAAATGCGATCCTCCACATTATGCCTCGTGGTATGTTCATCATCCATTATTTATGAAATTAATGTTCACCCAATAGACTCGCATGAATAATCGTAATACCAACCATTAAGAATTTACAGTAATTTCTAATTTTCAAAAACAATAAATTCCTTGCAAATTTGTCTTATGGGTAGGTGCATATTAATACGAATAATTCGTACACAATTTCATTACACCAAAAATTTATCGATCAAAAGTTTCAAGGAATTTCCAAAGAAAATAGCAGTGGTAAACAATTTTAAGTATGCTAATTTATGTAAATTCTCTTTATGGAAATCCGTTTCGGACCTTATGAATCGATTCCTCAAGTTCAACACTTTTTCTTACATGTAACAGAGATACAATATATCCATATTACGAGTGTAGTATCAGATGGTACCTTACCGTACGTCAAAAAGTCAATCGTATCAAAAGAATGGATTGCGTTGGCCAGCATTTTTTTTAGCGTTCTTCGAGGACAGATTTGAAAATTAAAAAAGACAAAATCACAATTCTTCAAAACAATGTCAACAATGTGTTCAATGTGATGGCTCTAGAGGTCTGAATGATTTAAACTTTGAATTTGTTCACCAAAATATGCTCTGACGTGGATTCTTCGCGAGAACTCGATAATGTCGTTTACCTATCATTCGTGCTTCATTTCATGATATTCAAATTTGTTTTGGAAGTTGATACTAACTGATAAATTATTTGGGTATTAGGTTTTAATCATGTGTGTTTGGGTTATATAAGACCAATGAATGTTCAGATTTACTTTGACTTGTGAAATAGAACTTGACGAGGTTACTGATTTACTTGTTTGCTGTTATAAATATTTAACTTCAGTACCTACTTAACTTCGCGTCATTTGTTTATTATTTTTTCACTTTAAATAACTTCCCTCGTAGATCCCTCTCCCCTACTGTATACGATTTCGTGTCGTTCACAATAATTAATTGAAGTAATATCTATTCTGTAGAATCCAAAAGTACCAATTGTCCTTCATTAGGCATAATTAACTGCTCTAGAAGAGTTTGAAACTAGGCTTGGTGAAAATGGAAGTACGATCGCGTATAATCACAATCAGTTGATGTTTGAATGGCGATTGGGCGCAACTAAGCATAGATTTGCAATTAACTATTTTGGCTATTTACCCCCATTACTCAATCATAAAAAAATCGTAATCTATTTCTCCTGTTTTTCTTTAATTTTATTGCATTTTTTTTTAGCTAGGGCGTTTTGAAAATGCCACAACCGGTTATTTATTCACCTTCTAGAGGTCACTGATCAAAATGCCGAATTCAATTGATAAATTCTGGTCATCGTCATTGGGCAAAAGTTTTTTTTAATGCATTTATTTCAAAGTGCTGCATGTTTACTGCACACATACCTAAGAATTTTCCTAAATTCGATTTTTGGATTCTAGGTAATTTGATACAAAAAACCGTCACACTTTTGAAAAGGGGCAAATGAACTAAAAATTGGTTCATGATCGATTTCAAGGGTTGATTATTTAAAATGATAGATTTAAAGTTAACATTTCTAGAATAAATCATTGAAAAATTGAGTAGCGTTCTTTGTTTTAATTAATGATAAAAGTTTCTATTTGAGTTAAAGATTTTTATCTTATTCAGAATTTGACAGAAATACTGGAATTCATTGTTCTGCAGGTGGTAGCCATGTCCGCTTTGTATGATGGCTGTTCCGGGAAACCTGGTTATGGCTGGGGAGAAGATCAGCTTTCATCCATTCAAGACAACTCGTATGAAGAACAGCAGCCCCTTGCTCAGAAACCCTCTGGTTTCCGGTCTTCCGGACCACAGAACGGACTACAGTCCTCACCACATTCCTCTGGACAGCAGCAATATGAACCGCTGCCCTATGGACATCAGCAGAGTGAACTGCCGCAATATGGACTGCCCCAATATGGACAGCCCCAATATGGAAATCAGCAACGTGGACAACCGCAATATGGACAGCAGCAGCCCGATGGACAGCCCCAATATGGACCTCAGCCCAATGGACCGAACCAATATGGACAGCAGCAGCCCAGTGGACAGCCCCAATATGGACCTCAGCCCAATGGACAGAACCAATATGAACAGAACCAATATGGACCTCAGCCCAATAGACAGAACCAATATGGACAGCAGCAGCCCAGTGGACAGCCCCAATATGGACAGAACCAATACGGGCGATACGGACAGCCCCAATATGGGCAGCCCCAAAATGGACATCAGACCAATGGACAGCCCCAATATGGAAAGCCCCAATATGGACAGAACCGATATGGACAGCAACCCAATGGACATCAGCCCCAAAACCAACCCCGTTCCCAACCAACATCCAACCAAACCCCCAACTATTACAACAACAACAACGACTACCAACCTCAATCACCATCCCATTCACAACAAAGCCAACCACAAAACTTCCAAGGAAATCCGGGCCAACAATACCCACCACAATCTCAAAGCCCCAGAGGACAACCCCAACAAAACACCAATCAGCCTCGGCAATCCAACCAACCCACTTATGGAAACCAGCAAGAACTAAAAAATTGTCCGAATGAACAGCAGTCATCAGAATACCAGCAGTCAGCATACAACTAACAGTCTGTCAGATGCATACAGCTCCAACTAAGGTGAATTTACTCGCAATCATTCCATAATAAGTATAAGTGAGTAACACAATCTCACCATCTCACGACTTCTGATAGTATCCTGATGTTATGTGACTTCTGACCTCACCTTCCATCAAGATCCAGGAAATTAAATTTTTAAGTTCCTTCTGGGTAACGGCAATAATTATGTCTACAGTAATTATTAGGAAATGACATTATTGAATCGGCAGATTCTATACCTTCAATATTTTAGAACCTATGTATACCAATACTGTTAAGTATTAAAACAGTTACTGAGTAGAAAGTTTTTTGAAATAAACCATATTTAAATTGTGAACGCCTAAACGTTCAAAAATTACCCATTTATTCAACACTATGTTTCGACTGACAATTTTATGTCTGCTGTAATCATAGGTGGGATGAGTTGACCTATGTGCTTTACTGTCATCAGTGAATCAAGTGGACACAAGATCAAAGAGTGTTGTAGGAATTGGGAATCTTTACGTTGTCCGACACCGATCGAAAACTCTCTCAGTGGGTTATAGGTAAATATTGGTATTTTATCATAAGAAGGCGTTATGCAAACTCAGCTTTCCAACGGTGTAGTATTTTTTATAATTTTGGTGCACTGATTAATGAAGAAAATCAGAAATTTTTGAAACTTTATTCGTATTCAAGTCAAGTGTCCAGAATCTAAGGAAACGAGTATCAACGCTTCACGCTGATACATTGTTACATGAATATGTCTTTTTGCACTGAGTAGGTGGTCCAAATTCCACGTCCATTTCACAATGTATACGCATAAAGTATAGACATCGTTTGTTAGAGTAAAAACACCGGTTTATCTGAAGGAAAAATGAAGTGTTAATAGAAACAAAGAAACAATGTCACTCCTGGTTACCTCATTTGATAGTAGTAAATAAACAATCTCTATAGAAATAATACTGTATTATTTTAATATAGATTGTTCATTTACTAGTAGCAAAGGGACAGGTGATCAAAAACTGGATTCAGTGTTTTCCTCCTCCTGAAAAATTGGGATTTAGTTCATAGGGCGTGTTGCTTCTTAAGCGACGTACAGACTGTTCGAAGGAAAATTCATGTCAAACCCTCGTAACTAGGGAAATTTAACTCAGTCGGTTTTTCAACTACAAAAATCGTTATCCAATTGTTGGAAAGCTTTCGATTTATGCCGAAATTTTATGCTGACTGTTCGGGCATAAAAACAATGAAACCATGTCAAGCACGGTAACGCTTTTGAGGGGACACAATTTTGGATTGACCCCAGCGAAAAGAGATATTCATGTCAAAACCAGGCAAGCTTCAAAATTCCAAAATTGAGTTTTTTATATCGTTGGATTCAGCTCGTCAATAGTCATCGAAGTGGCGGGGTTTAATAGTCGTATCTTAACTGGTACGGTTAATATTAACCAAACAGTGAACCGCCATTCGCCGAATCAGGCATTTTAAATGTGTCAAAACCGGGTAACCGCCAGATTCACCTTACCAGTTTCGCAATTCCCAGGTATACCAATATAACAGAAATTAAAACATATATTTTAGTAAGGCATGCATTTCAGGGGACGCCCCTTTAGATGGAAAATTACTTTTCTCGAAACTGAACATCAATCCTATTCCGTTAAATTTTTCTATGACGCGAGGAAGGTGCCATTTCCACTTGCCAGAGTATTATTTTATATTGGTCTCCAAAACTCGAGTTTGGAAGCTATTTCCGGACTAAGATACTTTTAGTGCTCTGCTATTTTATTCAAGCTACTACCAAATTTGCAAGGTTTTATTTGAAAAACTTATTCACTAATTAAGTTTTTGGTGATGTCGTTGTTCTTTAATAAACTATCATTCAATTATTCAAGGCTTGTTTTCAAGGGGTTGTAAAAAAGGTGAACATTCTACAATTTATATTATATTAATTTGTCAGCTAAAAATGCATCAGTATTTAATAGTGAATATCCACCACCCACCGCGGAACCTGCCGGGAAAACAAACTCGGTCCTCCTCACAGCGACCTCAAAACATGCTTGATCAGCTTGATTAGTTTTCCCCTAGTACCTACTCCTCAACACCTGTTTGATTTTCTTTTTCTTTTTTTCAAGTATATTCAAATTTAGATGAATTCCAGATATAATTAAGACATATTTTAGATCTTTAGCTGCCTCGCTACCGAAGGTAAGAAGCAGTATGTCGAGCTATGTATTCATTCAAGAAGTTAAAAAAAAAAAAAACTTTTAGGTCCTCGAAAATCCAAGTTTTTACTTGATTTGTGCGTTTCAAATATTTCTGAACAATTTTAGTTCCATGTATATTTGTTGTCAATATTACTTGTTTCAGGAAAAACCATACGAATTTATCGTTCGATTTTGATGAATATACGGGTTAGGCTTCGGGTTAGGCCCTAGACGGTCCCCTATTAATTTCATCGCCGTTGGACTGCTAGTGGCATGCGCAAACGAGAATTTCCTGAAACTAAGATTTCTTAGTTCCCAGTAGACTGATTTCGCTCAAATTCCGAGGGGTTGACTCAAAGTCAATTTCAATCAAAGTCAGTTGACTCAAAAGTCAATGATATTCATTATAGTTGGATCAGTAATCTGACATTTAATTGTCATATAGTCCAGGCAACTTAGTAGCCACTGTTCTGTGTCCTCTAACTTAAACCGTTATTCT
>JAEMON010000004.1:31520928-31535951 GCA_030264115.1 Lygus lineolaris
AATAAACCGTTGTGTAATAATTTGCAGCGTTTTTAACTTCAAGTGGCAAAAGAAGCCACCTTTGGCAAAACTATTTATGAAATAGGTACTCATTTCTATGTTTAATACTTAGGTTGGTGGATCCTTAAAAGTAAATTTCCCTTGAAAACTCCCATTTTGGTTTATTAGTATTATTAGTGGAGTGTTGCGTAGATACACGTGTGGATAAGCTCTAACTCAATAATTCCCCTTTAGCTCCAATGTTGGTGCCCCAAAGTATTGTACATAAATATCCTACATATGGATTTGAATTTTTACCAAACAAAATCCATGGGAATTGAATATTTAACAACAATAGGTAGGTAAGTGCCTACCGTAAATTGGTGAACCAAAAGATACAGTGGTGGGTCCTCAACGTGTGATCACACATTTTCTTCCAAGAAATTCTTGGTACGTCTCAAGTTGTTAAAATGGCTCCAGATCATAATTTTCGAGGTTTTCAAATTGAAATTTTAATATTGGTTTCTTCTGAGATATCTCTATCTCTATCCATCGAGAAGATAAACTCCATAACCCATCGCTCTGAAGAAGATTATAGACAAGGAACATGAGACAATCCTTTCATATAACTTGACAATTTCATTCATTTATTGTAAGAAAGTTTGGCAAAAATCGTTCTCACGGTAGTAATAACAACATTGGAGTTGAAACACTAAAATAATATGTCAGTCAGGTAATTATGTTGAATAGTCCATTTCAAAACAGGCTGTAATTAAAAAATTTGATGTTCCTTACTGGAAATTTTAAGGGTTCTGGATTCCAATTGAATTACTCACGATGTCACTTTAAGGCTCTTAATGGGTTGTTAGAAATGGATGCCATAATTAATTTATAGTGTTGGACGATATTTTTCACTTGGGGCCTTCCAGACAGTATTTTTTATCATGAATTTTCTCTAATTGGTTCAGTTTGCAGGAACCAGCCGAAAACAGAAATCGACACCTCACGAGTCCGAGGAACACTTTAAGAAGAAATCTTCACGAAGAAGTTTATGAAAAATTGCCACCTCAATATTTGACACATCATCGCCCCGGATCACATGGATTCGTACGAAGACTATCATACCAGGACCATACGAGGAACAACATGTATTATCCATGGAGCTGTCAGCCCTTTTTTGGTAGATGGGGAATGGGAATGATGAATCCGTATAGGTCAAAATGATTCACTCTGATTTAATTATATATACTGCCATAATACATAAAATCCTGGTCACTTGAATTGTAATCGTTGCTATGACGGGACCTCACAATCCACCTTCTTACCTGCTTTCCATATCTACGTATTCTTGTGTACAATAGAGATTTCAACAATGCAAGGATGTGAGACTTACTATTCGTTTAGCTTCCTTCAATGATCGAACAGGGCGAAACGGTAATCGGATATAATCATTTTAAAGGTTCAGGAGATTGACCTTTCGGGGAAGAGCTTGAGAGGTATATCACTGATTATTGCTTCCTTACTACCAAAGGTAGAAAGCTATGTATTTGAGCAAGAACTTAGAAAAGAAAATTCTCCAAAATCAAAATGTCCACTTGCTTTTTACTTTCTGAACAATCTTGGTTCCGTGTCCATTTGTGGTCAATTCCTTGTCACAGCAAAACTAAATGAAGTTATGGTCCGGTTTTGATGAAATTTTCAGGGATTGTGCGGGTTAGCCCCGTGACGACCCCCTATTAATTTCATTGCCGTCGAACCACTAGTAGCGTGTGCCCATGCGAAAAACAGAATTTCCTCAAACAACGTTTTCTTAGTTCCTAACGGGCCGATTTCCCTCAAATCCGAAGGCTGACTCCAATACAATAATTACCTCTGAATTTCTTCACGATTGGTTCAGTAATAGCAAATGCGCATGCTCAAACTTGACTGTTGTTGTCATAGGGATAACTCCTGCACTATAATACCAATTTCGCTGACATTTTCACCACTTAACTTATTCTATACTATTCTATTCAGTTTAAGTGAGGAAGCTGTACTGCCCTCCCAACTTGGCAGACTTTTTTTAATGATAATTGTGGAATTCACTAGAGACTCTCGGGACCAGGGCTCAACTGGCACTAGAATTCGGCCTTGAAATTTTTGGAGTCATTTCACATTTGCTATTCCGACCAGCACAGTTGCTTCTAAATAAGGTTGAGTTAAGTAAAATATTTGCGCGTGCGCAATCGCGATATGGAATTCATGGAGAACCCCCAAACTACAAAGACACTCCTTAACTGGGTGCAACCCTGATAATACCATTGGAATCGCAGTCAAATAGTTTAAGAATTTTTCGTAGAATAGGGGATCGATTACGGACAAGCTGACGGATACTAAACAAAACTTGTTTCAATAGCGAAATTATGGTACAAATTATTATGTGGAACATACAGTATTATTGTATATGAAGAGTGTTCTAATCGGTTGACTGAGAGAGGGAGCAAAATACTGTATGGAGAAACCAAGGTAAGTGAGTCATTTTCGATATAGAATTGAATGTTCTTTTAGCATTGAACAAAAGAGGGTCAGGATCGCATCGATAAGACAGACACGTATGAAGATTGCTATGAAAATCCGTCAACAGGGTTTCACAACTTACGAGTAAAAGCCTTTTAACTGCAATGCCTCCCTAGTTCTTCTCCTTATTATTATTAACTAGTAACAGACGTTGGCTACTGACCGATTTTCATATCTGAATCCTGGTTGTTTCGAGTCCTTCGAGACGTCCGAGATAAGCAGCGGTGATGAGAACGTAGGACCTTTGTTAGGGTGAAAGTTGGCGTGGAATGAAAAACACGTACTTTTATCATTCGGGTAAATAATTATTGATAGGCACCTAAAATCTATTGTTTTCGCTATTGGCTGATACACTTGACCCAAATTTTCATATCACCGTAAGGTAATGGTTCGGTTCAGTTGGACCTACCAGATTCTAGGGCTGTCGATGTGTCCGTTTTCTTTGTTTCAGTACCTACCTGTGGCCTAGAACTGACGAATACTATATATCAATTACATACATAATACATCTATCAATTAAGACCTCTCCTACGAAGGCTAAGATAGGTATCCTACCCATAGGTAGGTGTATTGGTAGGGAAACACTACAAAGTCCTTGTTGAAATCGAGCTTTTATAAGTAGGTTTTATAAGCCTTATCTGGTGGAATAAAACAGTTTCCGTGAGATTACTGAAGTTGAGCTATCAGCGGTGTGGGTAGTACTTGGATGGGTGACCGCCTGTGTGGCTGACATCTCAGTATTTTCCTTCGGGCCGTCGTTCGGCGATCCCCTCTACACTCAAGGGGGTAAGGCAATGAGTAGCCATGAGCGAAATCATCAGAACAATTTCTGATCCTCCCATTGGAAGGCAGCTGATGACATCCAAAAATCCAGACTGAAATGGTTGTTTACTTTTCTTCACTTTACTTACCTCCGAATAGGTAGGTAGTTGTTGAACGCTATCAAATAAGAGCAAACGTTTTCTGATGGTGATGCCGGTCGCTTATTCAGAAAATTATGTCAAGATTTTGTAAAGATCGTCCATTTGATTCGAGATATCCTAAGAAGAGTATAGTAGGTAGGTACGTTTGGGTTAAAAAAAAATAATTTCTTTATTTCCTTCGTAAGTACAAATACAATGAAATTAAATACTGAAAAGTAGTAACAATAAATAAAGTAAACACTTGAGTTTGTATGAACTAATTCCCTATGTGGGCATGGCCAGTGGCAGGGAGGTGAGTTTTTACTTCTTAGCCAACTAGAGTTTTATAATTTTCCAAAATTTCCACTTAAAAAAAAATATTTTACTGAAAGATATTGTTATTTGAGTAAGACAAGCATTATGGCCCTTAATAGTTAACAGTCGGAGAGAACAGGTCAGGCTGGTAATTCGACACTATAACAAGAATAATAAGGCACAATAACTACGAGTAGGTACTCGTATGTAGGTACTCAATTCAATGAAATGGTCTTTCAGTTATTTATTAATGTTTGCGGGTTCAAGAAGACACTCAGATCTCAAAGAATCCGGAAGAGAATTGAGCCCCCGTTTAATCTTAATCCTCGTTAAGAGCTAAAAATAAATAAACACGATTTAGGAATCGCTAGTCGAAACTATCTATTTACAGAAACTTTGTTTTCTCAGGGAATAATATCTATAATATAACTGAAATGTTTGGTTATACTTAGTGTAGTATGGTGTCCATTAGTTTTAATGGTTTTCAGGTTCTAGGTTGATCGACGCCAACAGTCTCAAATTACAGTAATAAACAACGATTGCGAAGTATAGGGTGGATCATTTTTGTGCATTATAGTTGTCACGTATTGGTATAGACGTTTTTCAAGCATGCGTATAAGGGTAACTGCTTGTTGCTGGTCATGGGAGACCTTCGATTGACCCACCTGATCCTATGAAAATCTGGGACTGGTGTTTTGAGAAAAATAACTGGGTGACTTTATTGTAGACCCTCTTCTTTTGAAAGGCACTACTTGTCAATCCTATCCTTCAGTCCCTTTGGAAGAATGCCATAAGGTATTCATAAGAAGTTATAACGGACAACTCTGCCTTTAAAATTGATGGAATTTTGCTCAGTGATAGTTATTATGGGTAGGTTACTCGTGACTATAAATTGAATGAAATGCGTGGCCTATGAGATGCTCCTGAGAGTGAGGTTGGTATAATATGGATGACGCAGTCAGCTTCATTATCCTAATATTTTGGCTCAGTAGTTAGAGACGTCCTTATAATGTTTTCGATCTACATTGGAAGACAACAATAAACAGCTGAGAGAAGAAAGAACCATACAAATCCGTTTCAGAACATCCTGAACCCAAATCCGTGAAAAAACCATAGGTGAACGTCTGTTTATGTAAGGGGCGTCTGTTTTCAACCGATTTGCCTAGCAGATTGGTCTGGTTGTGCTCTAAGTCTCGAAAATAATCCGAAAATCAATGGAGAATGCGGATCTTCGCATTCTCCATTGATTTTCGGATTTGTCTTTTATTGTAATTTTTGTACGTAAAGTAGCAGGCATTGATTGGTGGAAATATTGGTCGGAAATTAATTCCGAGAAATACCCGAAATTCATTATTATTAAAACCATTCTAACCCTGTATGCTAAAATTTGGAGGATATTATAATCGAGTAACCTTGAAATTTTGATTGAATGTTCTTGAAGTCACCGTGGTGCCAGGAAATGGTGCAGGGACGTCAGAACTGTGTCTTAGCATGTTGATAGTTGATTTTGGATTTCTACCGACTTCAAAAAAATCTTGGAACATTTCCGACTTTACCATATGGGCTGGCACCTTGGTGCCAGGCTGACACCTGTGAGTCTGTGAGTTGGGTCTGCCGGTATATATGAATATACGTGTCGGGTATAGTTGATAATTGATTTTGAATGCTGTTTATAGTTTCGGGACTGTGACCTATACTATGAAATATATTACGGAGTCACCGTTCGATAATCCTTGCGCTATTTGCTTCATAATAATTTTATCCGTACATCTTTTTTGGCATGCCTAATTTTATGAAGTAAGGTTCCTGTATCCCCCATCTAAAGAGATATTACCTGAAATGCAAACCCTACCTACCAAAAAATATGTTTCTCACGAAATATAAAAAATGTGATGCTTATAAGAGTGGAAATTTTGATGGAATTTATCCACCTTTCAAAAAGGACTACAAGGCCGGGTGTAAATCGTGGAATCGTCTACTAAGGTTTCGCAATTTATTGTTTATTTGATTTCGATTTTTCAGCAATAGCATTTCTCGAATGCCTGCTCCAAGACTGAGGTAAGCGATTTCGTCATTCGGCGAGGCAGTTGAAAGGTTGTAGCGTCGACCAGGAGGACCTGTTTCGCAATGCTATTATAACACGCCAGCGCTTCGCTTTGCAGAAAGATGAGAGCAACTCAAAATATTTTTTGACCTGGGAGTCGAGCCTTGCAACTCGGCAAACTAACCAAAATCAAGGTACGCTGTGTATTGACCTTAGTTACGTTATATTCTCGAAATATAACCACAACAGATGGGTCATCAACGTTGTGTTACCCTTACAAAATGTTGAAACTCGGTTGGAACGACCACCCTTCGTTATTCAAGTTGGCTAAAAATCAAGTAGCACAACATGTTCGTGGATATCGATGTCATCTACTTTACATACCTACAAGATGTATCAGTGTAGATTATACTCCTAAACGTATATTCGTCACTAAGTTGAATACAGTAGTAGGAACTCGGGTGGTTGGTTGGGTGGGTGGTAGTTGAAATAATTAGTTTCGTCTTGCGAAATTTGATATTAAAGTTTCCGAAATTTAAGACAACTTGTGGGTAGTAGGGAAGTGCTGAGTAAGTGATTATTTGAATGGTACCACCTGGCGATTGAATTGCTTTCAAGCCCGCAATACACAACAGTTTTGCTCGAATACTCGTGGAACAACAAACTTGAAGGGGTTGAGTATCAGGCGGACCTGCCACCAGACGTACCTACTTTTTTTGTACCGAAGAATCGTGTTTTCGGCGTCACAAAGAGGAATGTACTTCCTTTCTTTTAGTTCTTTAAAATTATAGGTATATAATGGTCGGTTCTTCAAAAAGGTGTAACATGATGGGTTGGAAATGAACGGAAGAGGGGGCAAAAAGGGGAAAGGGAAAAGCGTGGAACGTCATCATCTATCATGTAAAACGAGAGCTTTCGAACGAATGGTCAACGAATTTTGTGGAATGAAAAACGACGAATTACCATTTCCCTAGCAACGACTCGGTTGTAAGCGGAATAGGTGTGGCGTTTTGGGACACGAGTATGGGACATGATCATGGGACAAAATCACGGGACAAAAAAATGGGACAAAAAGTGAGTAGTGGTGAGGCTAAGAATTACGTTCGTAATTAATAACATAGGATCAGAAGATATTAGACAGGCGTCACGAGACCAAGGTGACGGCTGAGTTCAACACCCCGGTGGCCGGTGGTGGTATGTTGTGGTGTGCTGTTCTCTATTCTGGTGCATGTCGCAGTAACAAATTTCCTTGTAGTAGCCTGTATCACGAAGGTCAACATTTTTTTCAATCGAGTATCGTGAGTCTTTAATCATCTTCCAAAAATTGAGTGTTTTCACTTTCGTATTACTGACTTCTGTTGAAAGCGTAACTGCAACATGAATCAGAATCGCTGTACTCCTCTGACCCTTCGATTCATTTGTTTAAAGATCCAACTACAAAATTCGCACACGGTAGGTAACCACTACGTCACAGTTTGGTCGATGCCATTCAGAGGGAATCGTCTAGGACCTATAGAGAGGGGCTCAAAAAATTCTCATCATGGCGCTGTGGGGGCATAACCTTGTAAAGGTTGAGAACCACTGATCCTATATTTAGTTTATGTTACTCGGTACACGGATTTATGGTATGTATTGCCTTCTCGCTCCCTCACATGGGAGACGTTTGAGAGGTAGAGACATGCCAGAAAACGTCACGCGTTTTTTCGGCCTTACTTATTCCGGCCTAACTACTCGAATTTCGGGGATGAAAATTGGGATACAGGTTTTTTTAAGAAAGCTGAATCTGATTATGAGGTCAAAAATAGAATAATTCCTAACCATATCCATTCCCCCATGAGTCAGCTAACTATGTCTTGGTATGTTCGAGACAGTTGATTTTAAGTATTTCACGTTGATATTAAGAGAAAGAGATAATTACCTTTTTCAAGAAAGAACATGAACATTTTGGTGCCACAATCAGCAACAAGTATACAGACTTCGATGCTCCATACGATAATAATAATTATCGTTACATGTACAGGGTGACTACCGATAAAATGTACATCCTTCAAGGAGTCGATTCCTTGGATAAAAACGAATACAAAAGCTCTCCCAGAATTTCGGTTAGCACGCTTCATTTTCGAGTTACTGAGTTTTTTTTGTCCCCGATCGGTTTTTGGTCACCTTTTGCTCCGTTTGCTTAGGTCCGCCAATATTCATCCTACAGAGAAGATAAATTCGAAAGAGGAAGGAAAACCCTACAACTTGGACCCAACCAAGGCTACATCACTCGAGTTTACAATTAGGACTAAACGTGATTTTGAGTTCTTAGAATGTTTTTTCCGTCCATTTCAATCTCTATTTGGCCTCCCAAAGCTGCAAGGTTTCCAGAAAATATTTTCCAGAAACGAAGCATTCCGATGGTATATAATTTTATGTCAATCCAAGAAATCACCGTATCCTGTCCAGAGTGGGTGAACATGAGATTTGAACCCTTTTGCCTCAACCCTTCCTTCGTGGTCACGATTGCGAAGTTACTTTATGTTTTTGAGGTGCTAAACCCGAATTTGAAGGTTTCAGAGGGTAATTTGGGGTGCAATTCAAGTTTTTAGGAAAATATAATTTCATCCATTTTTTTACGGAATAAAATAATTTAAAAGGAAAACCCATTTTTCGAAGACTTGCTTTTTTCGTTCATCAATTTGTTTTGGGGGCCGAATTAAAATATGAGGTTGGCTAATAATATTAGTGAATTTTCGAAGAAAATGAAGCTATTGCAATGGCTTCAAAATTTTTTAAATTTTCCTCATGGAAATCCGTTTGAGACCATTCTAAAACGATTCCCGAAATTTAACACCTTTTCATATGCATATAATATATATTTATATTTAAAATTTTAAAAAAAGTTGAATGTCAATTATATCAAAAGAAAGGATGAGTTCGTTGGCCAGGATTTTTGGAGTACTTCAAGGGTTCAAATTTTGAAACTTTAGTTTCAAAAATCGCCAAAAAACGTGTTTTCCGAGGTTTTCGATGTAAATTACATCTTAAACCTAGAAACATATAGTATATTCGGAATCAGCGTGAAATTTCCTATAAGAATCACCCACCAAATCGTTTAAAATCATTCTTTGAAAATTCACTCATCAACTCATGCTGCATGAATGGAACTTCATTATTCCAAAACCCTTAGTTTTGTTGACAAATACAACGAATTTTACTAAGTTTTCAACAGAGTTCCCCCCGAGGACTGTGGAGGAATGATTTTGCTAACCGTGTATACCGACGGACGAGGAGACTCAATCTTATTCTTTTGGTTACCTACCGAACAATTTTTGACTCGGACAGGAACAGAATATAGAAAGCTCAAAATATAGAATGTCAAAAAATAATCTTTGTTGAATCATTACAGGCAAAATCATATTTCTTCTTGAACATGTACCTACTGCTTGGTAAAAATCTTTTAAAAACTGCAAAAATGGTACATTTTGGTGTTATTCGACTAATTGTTTAGGTACAATAAATATCATCAACGAACCCATATAACTCGAAAACTAAGCGTTTCGAAGACAATTTCCAGCGGCCTTCCTTGTTCGTTTTGATTCGAAGAATCGACTGCTTGAAAGATGGACACATTTTCGGTAGACAGCCTGTATAAAAGTGATGGATACGAGGAAGCCATGTGCTTGTCGGACTTTTGTTCAATAATTTTCCAGTACCAGTTTCACAGTGAAGTAGTAAAGTGAGTGTCTAACAATTACTTGCGATATAACTTACATTGTTCAACTCCAAAGTAGTCTAAGGAAGCTATCATTCTTCCGCTAATGGTAGTTCCGGACACGAAACTAGGTACAGATGTCTTCAAACTTCTGTATTCTTCAGTGTTGGTCGCCACGTTTGGAAATTACAAACACGAACCTCTTTTTATTCAAGATACCGTTGAGAGAAAGTTCACTCCAAACATTTCATTCCAAAATAATTAAGTAAATAATTCGGATTAATTGCAATAAAAATGTCGTTAGTCGTCCCTGCCTACTACTCAATTTTGCTGGTCAAAATGTTACATTTGAAAAAAATATTCGATCAGCTTTTTGAAATTACGTTGCACAAAAACTATCTGTTTTCACGATTACTTAACTAGGTTATGAGTTTAGATAGTAATCCGGGCTTTAATGGGTCATATTCAACACGTTTCCTTTCTTCCGTTTTATACGTGTAGGTAGTTCCAGTTCTAGTTGAGACTCCACGACAAAAGAGTGGTTCCTTCCGCTGTTACGATGCCTACACCGAATGGATATTCCTGGACAAAATATGGGGTTTTTAGTGATGGTGGTTCAAATTCGTGAAGTTGTGTTCTTTTGCTACGCGTTGTGCATACTTTGTTAGGACTGTGGATGGACGGTACTCCTTCAGCACATCAGTGACACTTCATTGCTTCAACGAAAGGAACTATGTAAAACATCGGTGTAATTTTTACAACCTATGTAAGCTACATTATTTTGAGAAAAGTAGGTGTACAAAAACTATAAAATACTACCTTGGTTAATACAAAGTATAAAGCCTCTTAGCAATTATATTACTTGTCTATATCAAATTGATAGATATACCTAATGGTGTAAAAATAGAAAACATCTTAATTAATACAACTTGGTATAATTTCAGTTGGATGTAAGGAAATATGATTAAATTGAATGAAATGATTCCTCCTTTACTTTGGAGAGAGCAATTCGCACGTTACTTGTTAAACCTGAAACCGGATTGACCATTGACCAAGAACCTAGCTTTTATTGTCGGTACATGTTTCGACGGTCTTCCTCGATGTCGAAAAATCTAACCAAATTTATTTACATAAGCTAGGTGTTATGATTGATTAGTCTAAATAGGAACATAAAGGCGAATAGATTCTTTACATAGGTACTTATGTATATCTAAAATCTTTTAATATTCTAGTTTATTCCTTACCTAATTAGTATCTATTTGGGACTATTCCCTCGAGTTTTGGCAGAAATGATAGTTAATTGAAGCATCATGATGTATCATCTTTATCAGGTAGGGACATCACGGATTCACTATAAATTGAAGTAAGTTTTCGGCAGTCATTATACTGCAATGCTGTTATTCTTCATTTTGAAATTTAGTTGTAGATAGTTAGCTGTTGCTTGATGTACCGACAATAAAAGCTGTAACAGACTCACACTTTATTCCACATCGGACAATGGTTGAACCATAGACTTATATACCACCCACGCCATATTGACGAAGGTTTGTGCTTTTCAATTAATTGATTAGTAGCTTCCAATTCAATTCAGTAAATTAGCATAATGGGCTCAGCGCATGGTTCTCCAACTGAATAGTCTCAATGAGCGCTTTCCAAAACGGTGCAACATGAGGGGTATCTGATGATCGAAAACTTGCCTTGTATTTGAAATTTTCCACGGTTTCCTATAGAATTCACTACGTGACAAGCGTTCTTTCCTTTCTTTCCTGCTTCCGTTCTTTAATTTGGCGGAATTTCGAGCTGAAAAAGTCAATTAGGAGTTTTTGAGGATGCTTAATCCAAATTTGGGGTCAAAAGTGGAAACTTCCTACCCATGCGCAGACCCCATTATCATCTTATCCCTACAAATTGTGAAATATGTAGTGGTTTCCGTTTTTAGTGATTATTTTCAAAGACCCTATTTGTATCCAATGTAGTTTTTAGGGGGCCATCGAAATAAATAGTTCATTTGTGGTTGCCTGATAGGTCGACGTTGTGCTTGGCCTCGTATTTCTCTCTCATTCCTCCCCAGGAAGAGGGAGGGGAGACCCTATTTGTTGTTTTCAACCTATTCTATTATGGTGACATTTTCTTTTTTAATGAGGATCTAATCATACCCAACATACAAAAACGGAAACCTAATGAGAACTACATGTGATTTTTGTTCGGGCCCAGTGTGAGGCTGAAAAATCTACCAAAAAAACTTCTTTCAAGGAAAACTGCTTTGACCAAAAAGTTCCATCTCCGAAAACTTGTTTATTTCGAAAAAGTAGGTATCAAACAGAAATCCAAGCCGATACCTACGAAGATTTAATGTTTGAAGTCGGTCCGTGTACGAAAATTAAATGTTTGTAAAATGTTAATACACACGTTCTGTATATAGTGTAACTAAATTATTAGTTAGGTATGTTATAGTTATGTAAATATTTGCGTTTACAGCTCTTACGCTTGTAAATATCGGCGTCAGAAATGGATTTATTTCGTTTCGATATGTATGTATGTATTTAACTTTTGTATTTTTTTGTATTAACATATTTCTAGTACCTTTTGAAATTGGGAGATTTGTACAAATAAGTTAACTCATGTTTGCTTTAGGATTTGTATTTCATTCTATCATGAATGTGAAGACTTTTGTGAGTCAAAGTGGATTTTTAAAGATGCAATTTACAAGTATGCGCCACCGCATCCGCATCCACAACCGCCAAGACCGTATCCGTAGCTACCAGCGAGTCCAGCATATCCGAGACCAGCACCATAGCCGAGACCAGCGCCATAGCCGGCGAGACCAGCGTAACCGCATCCGAGACCAGCGCCGTAGCCGAGACCAGCGCCGTAGCCGAGACCAATGCCGTAACCGGCACCGTATCCAAGACCGAGACCGTTACCGTAGCCGGCAACACCGTGGAGAGCGGTGGTGCAGCAGGTGGTCTTGGCGGGAGCGACGGCAGCAACAGCGGGAGCAGCGATGGCAGCGCCATAGCCGAGACCGGCATCAGCGTATCCGTAACCAAGACCACCGCATCCGAGACCAGAGTAGCCGAGACCACCGTATCCGAGACCACCGTATCCGTAACCAAGACCACCGCATCCGAGACCAGAGTAGCCGAGACCACCGTATCCGAGACCTCCGTATCCGAGACCACCGTATCCGTAACCACCGTATCCGTAACCACCGTATCCGTAACCAAGGCCAGCACCGTGGAGAGCGGTGGTGCAGCAGGTGGTCTTAGCTGGAGCAGCATAACCGCATGGCTCAGCAGCGACCTAAAAAATCAACAAAATAATTTAGAAAGCTGAATAATGTGGTACATTAATAAATATATTATTTAACAAACATACTCAATAAATATATTTATCGACATTATGGAACTCTAAGATCGTAATAAATTTTATTTTACAATCACCCAATCCTTCTGTAACAAAAATATGTTGGAAAAAATATGTCCGTAACTTTTCTTCTCTTCAAATGGTTCAAATTTCCTGGTAGTAAATTATTGTGAACTTTTCGATCATAAGTAAAATCTCTCCTGTGTATTGGTTTGGGGTGGATCTCTATCTCCTTCTCAAGAAGGAGTTATCCATTCATCTCGGTTACAAGGAACGAAAAATCTCAAACTCACAAACAAGAAAAACGTTTTTATTCCTGTATTTTTTTCAATTCCTCATCCAAAAATCACCGTCGGTAAGAAAATCTGTGTTGCAAATTGTTTATAGTTTTCTGGGTCATTCTTTTTGCAATATACGAAATATTATTTAAGACGTTTGGCTTCTATAATACTGGTGTACCATTGTAGCTCCACAAAAATCTGGTAATTTTAAAAAGTAGTAGGTAAGTTTTCACTTTCAGTTTGTTCATAATTTTGGAAACACTGGTTAGGCTAACGTAAGTACATTTCTGAGTATACAAAAACGTAGTTTTCCCCCTAAATTTTGCTGAAATGAGGGTTTGCTGCCGAACGTGAGGCCTTTACTTGGTCTCAATTAGTACTTGTTGTTTCGCGCAAGACGCAGCATTTCATAGTTGTTAGCAAAATTTCGATGAGTATGAAGCTATTGCAATGACTTCAAAATTTTAGTTAGGCCAATTTTCGAAAACTGTCTTCATGGGAATCCGTTTCAGACAATCCTAAAACGATTTCTGAAGTTTAACATTTTTCATATGCGTGGGTGTACCTATATATTTAAGTATGGGTCATTCCAAACGATATCTCAACCTAGGGACGCTCCAGAAAAAAAAAAAATAATAATAAAACGTCAATAATAACAAAAGAAACGATGAGTTCGTTGGCCAGCATTTTTGGAGTATTCGTGGGGTTCAAACGTTGAATAGTAAGGGTAAAAAACCGTGTTTTTCGAGGTTTTTGGTATAAATTACCATCTTAAACGTAACCACATAAATATGGTATACCTATTCGGAATCAGCACAAAATGTCCTATACGAACCTACTACGAACCTACGAACCTACTAAATTGATTGAAATAATTCTTCGAAAATTTGCTCATAAACTCATGCTGCATGACTGGAACTTATTAATTACGTGGGTCGTTCCAATTTGTATTCACTCGAAATTGTCCAGGGTAGACTTGATAGACCTCCTGAGTTAACCGGAATTATAGTTTTTCTTGCGACAGTGAAGACACGTAACATGTTATATTACTGTAATGGCACTCTCAACATGAGTCACCTAGTCATAAAGTAGGTACATGTGCCTCTAATATTACAGTACTCGAAAATTTTTAGGGTAGAATCATAACTGATGCAAAATGACGTGATGAGGTAACTGTTGAAGTATAAATCTGGAGTTTTTTCAATTGCGCGTTTTTTCTTGTGGAAATTCAAATTATTGAAAAGTGGCAAGATTGGTTTATGGTGAGATGAGTGAACTTACGCAGGCGACGGCCACAAAGGCGAAGACAAGGGCTCCCTGGAACATTTTTGGTTTGACTGCAACAAACGAACTGTACTTTCGAAGTGGCCATCCCAGGGCTTTTATACCAGTTAAAGAATCGAAAACCAAATTTGCCCTATCTCACGTACTGAGGAAGTAGACACGTTTCTGCTGGAACTGAGTTTGCAAGAAACCCTGATATGGGCAGAGGCAGGGGGCCTGGTAGGCGCTGCAGTATAGCAAGTTCAGCCACCCCTGAGAGAAGCCGTCTTATCCGTTTGTAAAAACGCAGTCTTCCAGCTGATTTCGAGGGTCGCTATCTCGTTTCAATACATTGTAAAGGGAAAGGCATCAGCTGGTGCGCGCCGCCCGACACGCGCCGAACCGTCAACAAACGTGTTCGCGCGGGCCAACAAATTTATCTTTTTTCCATAAGTTCGTGATGTTTGGGAGGGGCAATCAAGTCGTATCATTTGGGATTGGGCCCTTCTGTCAGAGGTTACTCAGGTGTGAGAGCAATTTCAATGAATGGATCGTAACATTGATTGATGCATTAGAAAAGAATAAAGTTTATTCACAAATGATTTTACAATGACACAAGA